>CM064521.1:30096902-30175957 GCA_032716605.1 Paralithodes platypus | reverse complement strand
ACGGTACCCTTGGAGTAGCTTTCATGGAATCAGCGATAACATATAAGATATAGATCCTGTCCTAGCTATATTATACAAGGTCACGTTTGCTTGTACCGTGATCCCTTTACACACACAATGTACACTCAGATACCAGTCTGATACCAGATACCAGCCCACTCATATATATAACATAATTAATTAATCAAATCTATGAATCAATAAAATATATAAAATAAATATATACATACAAATATAAATAACGTCTTTAGAATGAATGAAAAAGTGCGTGTGGTACCCCAGGTTCGAATCCCGGTGGGTCACATGCTTTCATTAATTTCATTGAAGGAGTTTGGTGTTGGAGTGAAATTAATAAAAAATTGATTATAGCATCTGAGTTTTCTTTGTATTTATGAATTGTGGTGTCAGTATACCAAAGGATACTAAAACATATCAATAAGCAGAGTTGCGTAACTTTTTCATCATAGTAACTTTTGTTTATATTCTGGCTAAAATTTTACAATTTACTCAGCTTTAGCAGGCTATCTAGGATAAAAGGGGTAAAGTCTATCAATTAACCCACCGAGTTCCACAATTCCCTCCCAACCTGAATAAAATAGTTTACTGATACCGGTACCGGTACTGTAGAACATAAGGAATGAAGCGGCATAGTATACGCCTATACGGTACAGAAAGTGTTACCGGTATATAATTAAGACAACTCTTTCAAACCAAATATCGCAGGACTCAACACAATAGCAACATTCACGGCAATTACCTATACCTAAACTATTCTACTGCAATTATAGTTACCCAAAAATGACAAACTATGCAATGTTACTATTAAGTATCGGCACCGATCCATGAATAGTTTGATATTATCGTCTACATTTAAAAGTCAGGTGTCACACCAACGATTTTCTACGAATGTTTTTCAACAATTCTGGCCTGGCAACTTCAATATTTAAGTTTACTCATAATTTAATTAGCTAAAATAAACGCCCTTCGGTTACTTTTGCCTACCGATGCAAAAGACCTGCGAAATGTTGCAAAATAATATTATGGTACCAGTACCGGAAAAAAACGCTAGTGTAAGATGACCATAAATGACCCTGTATATACCGGTACTGGTATGATCAATTAAATTTCGTGTTATAAATCTCACTATTGCAGTAACTGCTATAAATGAATTTGTACCAGTAAATATACTGTAGGAGTGTTAGTTATAGTTGGCAGAAAATACTAAGTTTTTACAACTTGTTTAACTGCGAAGGGCAATATTGCCCCAGGTACCGGTAGTCCAAAAGTACTCGGTACTACCCATGATAAACAAAACTTATAATTATGACTGTATAGTTTCGGAAGTTTGAAGAGAACGAGGACACTCGAGTGCATTTAATAAATAAATAGTAATATAAAGGGTTTTGTAGCGTAAGTACCAGGTAGTACCGGTAATGTTTATGTGGTAGTATAATAGTCTCGTGTGTGGTAGTGTGGTAGTGTCGTAGTAATGTTTATGTGGTAGTATAATAGTCTCGTGTGTGGTAGCGTGGTACCGTAGTAATGTTTATGTGGTAGTATAATAGTTTCATGTGTGGCAGTAATGTTTATGTGGTAGTATAATAGTCTCGTGTGTGGTAGTGTGGTAGTGTCGTAGTAATGTTTATGTGGTAGTATAATAGTCTCGTGCGTGGTACCGTAGTAATGTTTATGTGGTAGTATAATAGTTTCATGTGTGGCAGTAATGTTTATGTGGTAGTATAATAGTCTCGTGTATGGTAGTGTGGTAGTAATGTTTATATGGTAGTATAATAGTCTCGTGTGTGGTAGTGTGGTAGTAATGTTTATGTGGTAGTACAAAGTACAAATAAGTACAAAGGAAATCAAGCAACAACATATCTAGTGACCCTTCTAGGTTGCTTGTCCTCCAAAACACTGAGGATCAAGTGTCCAAACAGTGGTTTAGAGTGGGTAAGGGAACATTGGAAAGGGAATTACTGCCCTGGAACTAATGTCCGTGGCAGGATTAGGAAGTTAGTAGAGGACAGATGGGTTAGTAACTGAGGGGGGGATAAAATAAAGTTATTCATTTACAAACGCAGTCAGTCGCGGGTTTGATGAGAGATATTTGTCTAGGCGGAGTTTAAATGAATCAACGGTGATGCAGTCTATAACGTTTCGGGGAAGCCCATTCCACAAGTTGACAACTCGATTGAAGAAGAAATTCTTAGATTCGTGCGAGTTAAAAGATTTTCCAATAATTTTGCAACCGTTTCCCCGCGTGTAATTAGATTGGTCGATAGTGAAGTACTTACCGTACTACAGTTCATATTGTCGATGCCTTTGATGATTTTGAACACTTGAATTAAGTCACCTCTTAATCTGCGCTGGGTTAAAGGAAATAGATTTAATTCTCTAAGACGCTCTTCGTATGGTTTGTTCTTTAGGCTAGGTATCATTTTGGTAACTCTACGTTAAACTCATTCTAGCTTGTTTATATCTTTTTGGTAATAAGGGCACCAGGATTGAACGCAGTATTCCAGAAGAGGGCGGACTAAGGAATTGTAAAGGGTTAGGATAACTTCTTTGGATTTATGCTCAAATGACCTGCCTATAAAGCCAATTATTTTGTTTGCCTTCTTAACAACTTCTGAACATTGTTGACTCGGTTTTAGGTTACTCGATATTGTTACTCCCAGATCGGTTTCTCTGTTTACATTCTTAAGCTGAGTGCCATTCATCGAATAGTTTGCTTTCTCATTTAGGTATCCGACATGTAGTACTTTACATTTATCCGCATTGAAACTCATTTGCCAAATTTGGGCCCAACATGACAATTTATCTAGATTGTGTTGCATATCGTCAACTTGTTCTTTTGAGAGTACGCTATTTGCAATTTTTGTATCGTCAGCAAATTTTGAGATTGTACAGGTGAGACCCTCATCTATGTCGTTGATGTAAATTAGAAAGAGAATTGGTCCTAGTACCGATCCCTGGGGTACCCCGCTACTTACATTGGTCCATTTAGATGCCTTCCCGTTTATGACTACCCTTTGCTTTCTGTTGCTGAGCCAATTTTCTATCCATTTCAACACACCGTCTTGTATTCCATGCGCTTTTAGTTTTAGCAGTAAACGTTTGTGGGGAACTTTGTCAACGGCCTTTTGAAAATCAAGGTATATAATATCTACAGCTTTACTCTCATCGTAGAGGTTGAGGATATCGTGGAAGAAGTCCAAGAGGTTTGTTAAACAGGAACGTTTTTTACGAAAGCCGTGTTGAGTATCTTTAAGTATGTTATTTTCCTCTAAGTGATTTACGAGTCTGTCTCGCATGACCGTTTCTAGCATTTTACATACAACTGAGGTTAAGCTAATTGGACGATAGTTACTGGGTAGGGATTTGCTGCCATTTTTTAATATCGGGGTTACGTTGGCTAGCTTCCACTGATCAGGCATAGTTCCAGACTGCAAGGATTTATTGAATAGTAATGTCAGTGGATTGGAGAGCTCATCCTTAGCTTCCTTTAGAACTCTAGGCGAGATTGTATCAGGTCCTGGCGTTATAATAGTCTCGTGTGTGGCAGTAATGTTTATGTGGTAGTATAATAGTCTCGTGTGTGGTAGTGTGGTAGTAATGTTTATATGGTAGCATAATAGTCTCGTGTGTGGTAGTGTGGTAGTAATGTTTATGTGGTAGTATAATAGTCTCGTGTGTGGTAGTGTGGTAGTAATGTTTATATGGTAGTATAATAGTCTCGTGTGTGGTAGTGTGGCAGTAATGTTTATATGGTAGTATAATAGTCTCGTGTGTGGTAGTGTGGTAGTAATGTTTATATGGTAGTATAATAGTCTCGTGTGTGGTAGTAATGTATAGGTGGTAGTATAATAGTCTCGTGTGTGGTAGTGTGGTAGTAATGTTTAGGTGGTAGTATAATAGTCTCATGTGTGGTAGTGTGATAGTAATGTTTATGTGGTAGTATAATAGTCTTGTGTGTGGTAGTGTGGTAGTATAATAGTCTCGTGTGTGGTAGTGTGGTAGTAACGTTTATGTGGTAGTATAATAGTCTCGTGTGTGGCAGTAATGTTTATGTGGTAGTATAATAGTCTCGTGTGTGGTAGTAATGTTTATGTAGTAGTATAATAGTCTCGTGTGTGGTAGTGTGGTAGTAATGTTTATGTGGTAGTATAATAGTCTCGTGTGTGGTAGTGTGGTAGTAATGTTTATGTGGTAGTATAATAGTCTTGTGTGTGGTAGTGTGGTAGTAATGTTTATGTGGTAGTATAATAGTCTCGTGTGTGGTAGTGTGGTAGTAATGTTTATGTGGTAGTATAATAGTCTCGTGTGTGGTAGTGTGGTAGTAATGTTCATGTGGTAGTATAATAGTATCGTGTGTGGTAGTGTGGTAGTAATGTTTATGTAGTAGTATAATAGTCTCGTGTGTGGTAGTGTGGTAGTAATGTTTATGTGGTAGTATAATAGTCTCGTGTGTGGTAGTGTGGTAGTAATGTTTATGTGGTAGTATAATAGACTCGTGTGTGGTAGTATGGTAGTAATGTTTATGTAGTAGTATAATAGTCTCGTGTGTGGTAGTGTGGTAGTAATGTTTATGTGGTAGTATAATAGACTCGTGTGTGGTAGTATGGTAGTAATGTTTATGTAGTAGTATAATAGTCTCGTGTGTGGTAGTGTGGTAGTAATGTTCATGTGGTAGTATAATAGGCTCATGTGTGGTAGTGTGGTAGTAATGTTTATGTGGTAGTATAATAGTATCGTGTGTGGTAGTGTGGTAGTAATGTTTATGTGGTAGTATAATAGTCTCGTGTGTGGTAGTGTGGTAGTAATGTTTATGTAGTAGTATAATAGTCTCGTGTGTGGTATTGTGGTAGTAATGTTTATATGGTAGTATAATAGTCTTGTGTGTGGTAGTGTGGTAGTAATGTTTATGTAGTAGTATAATAGTCTCGTGTGTGGTAGTGTGGTAGTAATGTTTATATGGTAGTATAATAGTCTCATGTGTGGTAGTGTGGTAGTAATGTTTATGTAGTAGTATAATAGTATTGTGTGGTAGTGTGGTAGTAATGTTTATATGGTAGTATAATAGTATCGCGTGTGGTAGTGTGGTAGTAATGTTGATGTGGTAGTATAATAGTCTCGTGTGTGGTAGTGTGGTAGTAATGTTTATGTGCTAGTATAATAGTCTCGTGTGTGGTAGTGTGGTAGTAATGTTTATATGGTAGTATAATAGTCTCGTGTGTGGTAGTGTGGTACTAATGTTTATATGGTAGTATAATAGTATCGTGTGTGGTAGTGTGGTAGTAATGTTTATGTGGTAGTATAATAGTCTCGTATGTGGTAGTGTGGTAGTAATGTTTATATGGTAGTATAATAGTCTCGTGTGTGGTAGTGTGGTAGTAATGTTTATGTGGTAGTATAATAGTATCGTGTGTGGTAGTGTGGTAGTAATGTTTATGTGGTAGTATAATAGTCTCGTGTGTGGTAGTGTGGTAGTAATGTTTATGTGGAAGTATAATAGTCTCGTGTGTGGTAGTAATGTTTATGTGTTAGTAATGGTTGTGTGATAGTAATGGTAGTGTGGTAGTAATAGTAGTGTGGTAGTAATGGTAGAGTGGTAATTGGCAGTGTGGCAGTAATGGTAGTGTGGTAGTAATGATTGTGTGGTAGTAATGGTAGTGTGGTAGTGTGGTAGTAATGGTAATGTGGTAGTAATGGTAGTGTGGTAGTAATGGTAGTGTGGTAGTAATGGTAGTGTGGTAGTAATGGTAGTGTGGTAGTAATGGTAGTGTGGTAGTAATGGTAGTGTGGTAGTAATGGTAGTGATGGTAGTGTGGTAGTAATTATAGAGTGGTAGTAATGGTAATGTGGTAGTAATGTTAGTGTGGTAGTAATGGTAGAGTGGTAGTAATGGTAGTGTGGTAGTAATGTTAGTGTGGTAGTAATGGTAGTGTGGTAGTAATGGTAGAGTGGTAGTGTGGTAGTGATGGTAGTGTCGTAGTAATGGTAGAGTGGTAGTAATGGTAGTGTGGTAGTAATGGTAGTGTGATACTAATGGTAGTGTGGTAGTAATGGTAGAGTGGTAGTAATGGTAGTGTGGTAGTAATGGTAGTGTGGTAGTGATGGTAGTGTGGTAGTAATGGTAGAGTGGTAGTAATGGTAGAGTGGTAGTAATGGTAGAGTGGTAGTAATGGTAGTGTGGTACCGTAGTAATGGTAGTAATGGTAGAGTGGTAGTAATGTTAGTGTGGTAGTAATGTTAGTGTGGTAGTAATGGTAGAGTGGTAGTAATGGTAGTGTGGTAGTAATGTTAGAGTGGTAGTAATGGTAGTGTGGTAGTACTGGTAGTGTGGTAGTGATGGTAGTGTGGTAGAAATGGTAGAGTGGTAGTAATGGTAGTGTGATAGTAATGGTAGTGTGGTAGTATTGGTTGAGTGTAGTAGTAATGGTTGGGTGTGGTAGTATTGGTTGAGTGTGGTAGTAATGGTTGAGTGTGGTAGTAGTAATGGTTGGGTGTGGTAGTAATGGTAGAGTGGTAGTAATGGTAGTGTGGCAGTAATGGTAGTGTGGTAGTAATGGTAGAGTGGTAGTGTGGTAGTAATGGTAGTGTGGTAGTGATGGTAGTCTGGTAGTAATGGTAGTCTGGTAGTAATGGTAGTCTGGTAGTGTGGTAGTAATGGTAGTGTGGCAGTAATGGTTGTGTGGTAGTAATGTTAGTGTGGTAGTGTGGTAGTAATGGTAGTGTGGTAGTAATGGTAGTGTGGTAGTAATGATAGAGTGGTAGTAATGGTAGTGTGGTAGTAATGGTAGAGTGGTAGTAATGGTAGTGTGGTAGTAATGGTAGTGTGGTAGTACTGGTAGTGTGGTAGTAGTGGTAGTGTGGTAGTAATGGTAGTGTGGTAGTAATGGTAGTGTGGTAGTAATGGTAGTGTGGTAGTAATGGTAGTGTGGTAGTAATGGTAGTGTGGTAGTAATGGTAGAGTGGTAGTAATGGTAGAGTGGTAGTAATGGTAGTGTGGTACCGTAGTAATGGTAGTAATGGTAGAGTGGTAGTAATGGTAGTGTGGTAGTAATGTTAGTGTGGTAGTAATGTTAGTGTGGTAGTACTGGTAGAGGTAGTGGTAGTAATGGTTAGTGTGGTAGTACTGGTAGGGATAGTGGTAGTAATGGTTAGTGTGGTAGTACTGGTAGTGTGGTAGTGATGGTAGTGTGGTAGAAATGGTAGAGTGGTAGTAATGGTAGTGTGATAGTAATGGTAGTGTGGTAGTAATGGTAGAGTGGTAGTAATGGTAGTGTGGTAGTAATGGTAGTGTGGTAGTGATGGTAGTGTGGTAGTAATGGTAGAGTGGTAGTAATGGTAGAGTGGTAGTAATGGTAGTGTGGCAGTAATGGTAGTGTGGTAGTAATGGTAGAGTGGTAGTGTGGTAGTAATGGTAGTGTGGTAGTGATGGTAGTCTGGTAGTAATGGTAGTCTGGTAGTAATGGTAGTCTGGTAGTGTGGTAGTAATGGTAGTGTGGCAGTAATGGTTGTGTGGTAGTAATGTTAGTGTGGTAGTGTGGTAGTAATGGTAGTGTGGTAGTAATGGTAGTGTGGTAGTAATGATAGAGTGGTAGTAATGGTAGTGTGGTAGTAATGGTAGAGTGGTAGTAATGGTAGTGTGGTAGTAATGGTAGTGTGGTAGTACTGGTAGTGTGGTAGTAGTGGTAGTGTGGTAGTAATGGTAGTGTGGTAGTAATGGTAGTGTGGTAGTAATGGTAGTGTGGTAGTAATGGTAGTGTGGTAGTAATGGTAGTGTGGTAGTAATGGTAGAGTGGTAGTAATGATAATGTGGTAGTAATGGTAGAGCGGTAGTAATGGTAGTGTGGTAGTAATGGTAGTGTGGTAGTAATGGTAGTGTGGTAGTAATGATAGTGTGGTAGTAATGGTAATGTGGTAGTAATGGTAGTGTGGTAGTAATGGTAATGTGGTAGTAATGGTAGAGTGGTAGTAATGGTAATGTGGTAGTGTGGTAGTAATGGTAGTGTGGTAGTAATGGTAGAGTGGTAGTAATGGTAGAGTGGTAGTAATGGTAGTGTGGTAGTAATGTTAGTGTGGCAGTGATGGTAGTGTGGTAGTAATGGTAGAGTGGTAGTAATGGTAGAGTGGTAGTAATGGTAGTGTGGTAGTAATGGTAGAGTGGTAGTGTGGTAGTAATGGTAGTGTGGTAGTAATGGTAGTGTGGTAGTGATGGTAGTCTGGTAGTTGTTGTTGTTGTTGTTGTTGTTGTTGTTGTTGTTCCCTAAGCTGCCTGGCCGAACAGCCCCGAGTCCCTGAGGAAGGCCATGGCCACGATCGGGCTTTCCCACAGAGCTCTCATTGAGTGTAGGTTGTGTTGTTGGCGTAAGTGGTTGTGTGAAATGCAGTCTTCGATGATGTGTTTAATGGTATGGGGTGCTGTGTTACATCCCGGCAACGTGTCGACAACTGTGTCGACAACGGAGTCATCCAGTCTCTTCTGATAGCTCAGGAGAGCTGGATGGTGTCCGCATCTCAGCCTGGCCAGGTGGACTCTGTCCTCGCGAGGGAGGGAGGATTCGGAAGGATGGATTTCGGGAGGTCGTGCATGCAGCTGCGTGTTGTCTGTGAGTGAGTGGATGGATTGGCGAGAGATATGAGTATGGATGTGCTTCTGGAAGTTGGTTCGGGGTGGGCAGGGAGGGAGAGAGGACAATAATTGTGTGTGATACCGTGTGCTGGGTGTTGTTTTGATATTTCTTGGTGTCTGTGGGTGTGTTGCCATGTAGTTTAGTGGGTGGTCTTGGTTCGTGGAGGCTGCTGCCAGGAATTGAGTGCCTCTCATGTCCAGATGGTCTTTGACTTTGAGGATTTTGGTTTCTTGATGTAGATGATCTGTGGGTGCAGTAGCTGTGCAGCCTGTAATGATCTTCAGGGCTTTGTTTTGAATAGTCTGTAAGGTCTTATGATGTGTTTCAGCTAGGCTAGAAGCCCAGGCTGGGCTTGCGTATTCCATTACTGATCTTATTATGTATTGTTATATACTGTGGTGGTAGTTTCTTTGTTGTGTCCAAATTTTGTGTGAGCAAGTGACCTGAGGGCGTTAAGTCTGGGTGTCAGTTTCTTTTTAATGTTTGTGGTGTGCTGTTTGAATGTCATATGAGTATCATATGTTACTCCTAGGATTTTGGGTGTGTGTGTATGTGTTAGGGGTGTGTTGTTTATGGTGAGTTGAGGGATGTATTCGTGTTCACCTGTCCAGCTTGTGAGCAGGGTTGCGGTGGATTTGGCTGGGGCTAGATTAAGTCTGTTTGTAGTGCACCAGCCATGTAGTGTGTTGAGATAGGGTTGAAGGAGATCTGTTGCTCTTCTCTGGTAGTAATGGTAGTCTGGTAGTAATGGTAGTCTGGTAGTGTGGTAGTATTGGTAGTGTGGTAGTAATGGTTGTGTGGTAGTAATGTTAGTGTGGTAGTAATGGTAGTGTGGTAGTAATGGTAGTGTGGTAGTAATGATAGAGTGGTAGTAATGGTAGTGTGGTAGTAATGGTAGAGTGGTAGTAATGGTAGTGTGGTAGTAATGGTAGTGTGGTAGTACTGGTTGTGTGGTAGTTCAATTCAATTCAATAACTTTATTTCGTAATATACATAAACTTATATACATTACATATACATTAGAAATAGATCAATCTTTAAAAGTGTGACCCGGTACATCCAATAACAGTTCGTCCCCTCATAATATATAATTTGTAATACTAAAAATAATTGTTTAATTCAATTCTGGTACTTCTCAATAAATTGATTTGCGTTAATATTAACTTAATACAATATTTACGCGTTGTTACAGTAGCTTTCATTTAGTCCAAAGTAAAATATACATAATAAAAAAATAAAAAAATATATATATATAACTAATAGAAGGAACATAATAATTGTATAGCTGTTACTGTATTACTGTACAGAACAAATATGTTTACTCCTTAAATTAAAGCAAGCTCCAACAATAAAAGTAATATATCACTTCAGCTTATTAGCTTATCAAGCTAAAAGTATATCTGAATATTGTTATAAATTTGAAAAACAGTGTATAAGTAAATTAATATAAATATGACATGAAATAAAACCTAAACAGCAGAACCTATGACAACTTGTAAGAACTAGTACCCATAATATATGCAAGGGCCTCGTCTGTCCTCATGCCTTTGAACCCACTCTATCCTGGCTTTCAGTACATCTACCTCTTCTCCCAGTATATTAACATTGTATACATTTCTAAAGAGATTTATTACATGCTGCATCATGAACCCTTCCTTAATAATAGATATATTGAACTTAATGATAGGGTTTTGTGACCTTAGTATTCTCCTACAATAGCGAGCTTGAACCAATGCTGTATGATGATCAAGAAGCAACTGGTTGCATCGAGCTGCCGTGATATGACTGCTGGCATAGGCTGGCACCTGACATATGCGCTTAAGTGATTTATTAAAAGCTATTTTAAAAGTTTTAAAAATATTAGATTTAAAAGAAGAATTATGATTCCAGAGGGGAATACCATAGTCTGGTAGACAGTATGAGTATATAGACAGTATCTGTATTCACCTGTTTAAAATTTCTAAACATGCTGTTAAAGGAGGCATAAAATTTGTTTATTCTAAAACTGATGTCATCCGTATCTTTGAAATTAAAAAGGATGTTATGCCCAAGGTACTTGAACGCCTTTACAACCTCCAGTCTATCACCATTCAGCTCGATGCTTTGTACTTTCTGATCTGGTTTTGTAGAAAAAATCATACTTTTAGATTTACCCTTATTAATTGTAAGTAAGTGTGCGTCAATAGAAGAACATAATTTAGTATATAATACATCCATATTCGATATAGAATCTGCAAGTAAAACCAAATCATCTGCGTAAGCTAAAATGTTGCTTCTTACGTCACCATATCTGCATCCAACATTGGTTCTTACCACATCAAGTATAATTTCGTTAATGAAAAAAATAAATAAAAAGGGGGAGAGAACTCCCCCTTGTCTTACTCCCTTTTCAATATACTGATAGTTACTATAGAAGTCTTGCCATTTAATGTTAGCTTTTTGATTTCTTAAATAATGAAGGATAATAAGGGTAATATCTGCTGGTACAGAAGATTTTAACAATTTCTTACCTAGAATAAAATGATCCAACCTATCAAAAGCTTTGCTTAGATCAATAAATGTTGCAATAGCAGTTTTCTTACAGTTTGTATACTTTTTCATAACCTCTTTCAGGATACAGCATGTATCTGTTGTTGAAGAACCAGCTTTAAATCCAAATTGTCTATAATTAATAATAAGTTTTTCAGACAATATATCTAACATAAATAGTTCAAAGAGTTTTAAAAGGCATGAGGACTGCATTACAGGCCGGTAGTTATCTGCCTCTGTTACATTTTTTCTAATGTCCTTAATAATTGGAGTAATAGTACCCTTTAATAAGTCTTCAGGGAGATAACAGTGGGTAAAACACGTATTCAAGAAGCAAGCAAGGTTTTCCAAGAATAATTGTGAAGCATTCCTTAAAAAAGTTGCATGGATGAGGTCATGACCTTGGCCCGAATTAAGACGAGGTATGAGATTTTTAAGAGTGTGACTAGATATTGTTAGATACATTTTTTTACCACCAGCCCAGGCTTGTTTCAGTTCGTTGCTGAAATTTTCCTCTGCCTCATTGTTATCCGAAATTAGACTAGGTAAAAATTTATCTGCAAATACTTGAGTAATATTAGAATTGTCACTTTGACCATTAATAACACTTGCCGATTTCTTAAATCCCCGTTTTCTTTTAACTTCACCCCAAAATTCTGATTTGTTTTTATAATGAAATTTGTCCATGATTGAATTGCAAACTTCTCTTTGTTCGTTACGTTTACAGTCATTGAGTGTTGTTTTAAACTCCTTTCTGGCCTCTAACATCTGGCGATGTAGATCCGTTCCTCTCAGTCTACCTTGTCTCACCCATAGTAAAAATGTCTCCCTGGCAACACTGTGTTTAGCTCTAATACATCGGTTCCACCCTGGTATTACCTTATATTTATTTTTCCTGATGCTATGACGTTCGTAATCTCTACTAGAAGTCTGAATGCTGGTCGTGATATTTTTGTACAATTTATCAATCATTTTCCAGTGATTGGGATCCCTACAGCCTAACTTATGACAGTCATGAATAGGCAAGGAACACATATCTTGTAAGAGGTCATCAACCCTATTATTTATATCATTAAAATCATTCGCCTTTAGCTTATCCCAGTTAATATAGGCTCTATTTTCTTCAATAATCGGAGCAAATGATCTTGTCGGTCTTACCCCAGTAAATTTCAGAGATACTTCCACTGGAAAATGATCAGATCCCACAACACTGTAAAGTATTTTTATGTTTTTCACAGTAATGTTGTTGTCCTCCTTGCCTACAACATGATCAAGCCACCTAGTAACCGAGTCTCCATACCCAACAAAGTGTAAGAATCATTACTCAATATATTTACGTCATAGCATTGCAAAGAGTTTCTCTCCATTAAGTCTGATAAACTTCTCCAGGCTCTACCTGAGTGAGGGTCAGCATTAAAATCCCCTATGATAAAAATATCATCACAAAGTAAATTGTTCATCAAATTTTCCAATAATGAAAGTGTTTCCAAATATTTGTTTAAAGTTTCAGCTTTCCAAATATCGCTGTTCAAATATATATTGATAAAAACAACATTAAACCCATATATGTCTATATTAAAAACCATGTAATTTTTTTCCAATGTAATATTATTTATTTTTAACTGTGTATTTTTTTTCCATAAAACAGCCATACCTCCCTCAGGTCTGCCGGCCATACTAATTAAAGATTTATCAGACAGAGTGGCTCCTACAGCAACACAATCGTACTCTTCATCAACAAAGTCTAAAATTGCAAGTTTATCATCAGTCAAAAACGTTTCCTGTAAAAATATTAGATCATAGCCAGATGATGTAAGCTGTCTCACCAAATCAATGTTTTTCTTTAGAGAGCAGCAGTTATAAGTACATATCTTGATACAATCAGAAGCCATTATCACAAAAGATTAAAAGGTAAAAAATACAAATATATAACTATTGAGACCAAGAGAAAAACTACTTATTAGATTCACCAGGTCTGCTAAAAAACTTATTAACTACGATATCTTCAGGCCATAGTTCTGGATTAAAAAGTTGTTCTCTCTCGGCAAGTTTTACAGTTACTTTGAAGGCTTGGTGTTCATTAGTCCTGATTATTAATTTACTTATAGCTGTAATATCCATACCAAAGACATCCTTTATATATACCTTTAATTCCTGACCTGTTACATTATTATCAACTCTTCCAATGTACACATCAATCATTCTAATAGCAGCTTTGAGTGTCGACCCTTCGCATTTCTTTAAACCTCTTACTCCAGTATTTACCTTCCTCTTCCTGTTACCATTCTTGACCTGTTTCCACCCTTCATCTACTGAGGAGGTACTGCTTCGTTGTGTTAATGAAGGGGGTGCCCTGGCACTCCCGTCTATAAAGGTGTGCCTGACACCCTTAGTCACGGCACCTGTACTCATCCTGGTGACTCGGGATGAGGGAAAGCTACGTTGCTGCCTCTCCTGGCTCACAGGCACACCTTTGCCTCGCAGATCCCGACCATGCCTCATCCTTCCCGCCACAGCATCGCCGTTATCCTTCCTTACGTTGACAAACACATCATCAACATTTCCATCAGTCGCCCCACCGTTCCTCCCCGCTCCTCGCTGGTCTCCGCTGCCTCCCCCCGTCCATCCTCCCCCCACCACCTGGCCTCCAATCTCACTTTCACCCTCCACCTCGTCAGCATCCCTCACACCTCTTCTGTTCACTATATTAGGAGTCGAGCTCACCCTCGCCACCTCTGAATATTCCCTGGTATGGTTATCATTATTACTAGTGATGAGTTCAGCTCGTGGTGCAGGCGGCGTTATTGGTTGCGCAGTTACGCTGCGTAAGGATGTTAAGTCCTCCAAAACATTAACGTCGTTTACCGTTATGTCTCGTACTGCTTCGTCAAGACCCGAAACAGCACTGGTGAACTTGCCTTTTAAGTCAGCAAAGTCTATTTTCATTTGCCGAACAGTGTCGCCAGTATTTATCACCTCGGTTTTGATATCTAAAATTTTTGGTAATAGCTCCTTAATCAGTGCAGTATCTTCAGACAAGTTCAGTAGTAGTGGGCCAAACTTTTCAAGACCGATGGGCGGCATCCGTTTATGTGATTCAGTCACAAATTTCACAGGCTTCTTTGCTTTGATCACTCGTTCGTGAAGCTCAATTAAATCATTCAGTTCTTTTCGTTTTCTATCAGGATTCTTTCGACAGGTCCCATCTTCGCTCAAGATAGCACATAGTAATTCTTTCCCCTTTTTAATTTCTTCATAGCAGTAAAATGAGTTAATTATATCACTGAGAGTTTCATAAGGGTAATCATTTTTCCCCGAGTTCAGGAAACACAAAACACTGTTCACAATAAACTCATTCTCACCCATCGTGATGGTTTATTAGCAAGACTCCATAATAATAATTATCACAGAAAACGGAGAACGTTCACAAATATGAAGATATATAATGGAGATTCACCGAGGTTGTCTAGGATTATACTGAATAATTGTATAGATACATATTCAGTACACTTTAACTCCAGGTGTATATTATATCATAAGTATCGTCACTCGTTCATAAGTCCAGCAGGAAGGAGTTGGAGTAGAGGGGTAAATACCTCCACCGCCATAACCTCACCACAACAATACTGCAGATGTTCACGACCAACGAAGGTTTATAGTCACTGTATCCTTAATAATACCTCAACATTGACGGTCACTTCACCATATTGTTCCCGAGGGCTTCACTGATAATGTTGTATAATCCATGTTGTAGAGGTTCGCACCAATTTAGAGAAAAAAGCAAGAATCCAGGAGGATATTCACACCACAACACACTCTCAGGACTGCCAACTGAAGTAGTCGTGGTAGTAATGGTAGTGTGATAGTAATGGTAGTGTGATAGTAATGGTAGTGTGGTAGTAATGGTAGTGTGGTAGTAATGGTAGTGTGGTAGTAATGGTAGAGTGGTAGTAATGATAATGTGGTAGTAATGGTAGAGTGGTAGTAATGGTAGTGTGGTAGTAATGGTAGTGTGGTAGTAATGGTAGTGTGATAGTAATGATAGTGTGGTAGTAATGGTAGAGTGGTAGTAATGGTAATGTGGTAGTAATGGTAGTGTGGTAGTAATGGTAGTGTGGTAGTAATGGTAATGTGGTAGTAATGGTAGAGTGGTAGTAATGGTAATGTGGTAGTAATTGTAGTATGGTAGTAATGATAGAGTGGTAGTAATGGTAGTGTGGTAGTAATGGTAGTGTGGTAGTAATGGTAGTGTGGTAGTAATGGTAGTGTGGTAGTAATGGTAGAGTGGTAGTAATGGTAGAGTGGTAGTAATGGTAGTGTGGTAGTAACGGTAGAGTCGTAGTAACGGTAGAGTGGTAGTAATGGTAGTGTGGTAGTAATGGTAGTGTGGTAGTAATGGTAGTGTGGTAGTAATGGTAGTGTGGTAGTGATGGTAGTCTGGTAGTGTGGTAGTAATGGTAGTGTGGTAGTAATGGTTGTGTGGTAGTAATGTTAGTGTGGTAGTAATGGTAGTGTGGTAGTAATGGTAGTGTGGTAGTAATGGTAGTGTGGTAGTAATGATAGAGTGGTAGTAATGGTAGTGTGGTAGTAATGGTAGAGTGGTAGTAATGGTAGTCAGTATGGTAGTAATGGTAGTCAGTATGGTAGTAGTGGTAGTAATGGTAGTCAGTATGGTAGTAATGGTAGTCAGTATGGTAGTAATGGTAGTCAGTATGGTAGTAATGGTAGTAATGGTAGTAATGATAATGTGGTAGTAATGGTAGAGTGGTAGTAATGGTAGTGTGGTAGTAATGGTAGTGTGGTAGTAATGGTAGTGTGGTAGTAATGATAGTGTGGTAGTAATGGTAGAGTGGTAGTAATGGTAATGTGGTAGTAATGGTAATGTGGTAGTAATGGTAGAGTGGTAGTAATGGTAATGTGGTAGTAATTGTAGTGTGGTAGTAATGGTAGAGTGGTAGTAATGGTAGTGTGGTAGTAATGGTAGTGTGATACTAATGGTAGTGTGGTAGTAATGGTAGTGTGGTAGTAATGGTAGAGTGGTAGTAATGGTAGAGTGGTAGTAATGGTAGTGTGGTAGTAATGGTAGTGTGGTAGTAATGTTAGTGTGGTAGTAATGGTAGTGTGGTAGTAATGGTAGTCTGGTAGTGATGGTAGTGTGGTAGTAATGGTACTGTGGTAGTAATGGTAGTGTGGTAGTAATGGTAGTGTGGTAGAAATGGTAGTAATGGTAGAGTGGTAGTGTGGTAGTAATGGTAGTGTGGTAGTAATGTTAGTGTGGTAGTGATGCTAGTGTGGTAGTAATGGTAGTGTGGTAGTAATGGTAGTGTGGTAGTAATGGTAGTGTGGTAGTAATGGTAGTGTGGTAATGGTAGTGTGGTAGTAATGGTAGTGTGGTAGTGATGGTAGTCTGGTAGTAATGGTAGTCTGGTAGTAATGGTAGTCTGGTAGTAATGGTAGTCTGGTAGTGTGGTAGTAATGGTAGTGTGGTAGTAATGGTTGTGTGGTAGTAATGTTAGTGTGGTAGTAATGGTAGTGTGGTAGTAATGGTAGTGTGGTAGTAATGGTAGTGTGGTAGTAATGATAGAGTGGTAGTAATGGTAGTGTGGTAGTAATGGTAGTGTGGTAGTAATGGTAGAGTGGTAGTAATGGTAGTGTGGTAGTAATGGTAGTGTGGTAGTACTGGTAGTGTGGTAGTAGTGGTAGTGTGGTAGTAATGGTAGTGTGGTAGTAATGGTAGTGTGATAGTAATGGTAGTGTGGTAGTAATGGTAGTGTGGTAGTAATGGTAGTGTGGTAGTAATGGTAGAGTGGTAGTAATGATAATGTGGTAGTAATGGTAGAGTGGTAGTAATGGTAGTGTGGTAGTAATGGTAGTGTGGTAGTAATGGTAGTGTGGTAGTAATGATAGTGTGGTAGTAATGGTAGTGGTAGTAATGGTAATGTGGTAGTAATGGTAATGTGGTAGTAATGGTAGAGTGGTAGTAATGGTAATGTGGTAGTAATTGTAGTGTGGTAGTAATGGTAGAGTGGTAGTAATGGTAGTGTGGTAGTAATGGTAGTGTGATACTAATGGTAGTGTGGTAGTAATGGTAGTGTGGTAGTAATGGTAGAGTGGTAGTAATGGTAGAGTGGTAGTAATGGTAGTGTGGTAGTAATGGTAGTGTGGTAGTAATGTTAGTGTGGTAGTAATGGTAGTGTGGTAGTAATGGTAGTGTGGTAGTAATGGTAGTCTGGTAGTGATGGTAGTGTGGTAGTAATGGTAGTGTGGTAGTAATGGTAGTGTGGTAGTAATGGTAGTGTGGTAGAAATGGTAGTAATGGTAGAGTGGTAGTGTGGTAGTAATGGTAGTGTGGTAGTAATGTTAGTGTGGTAGTGATGCTAGTGTGGTAGTAATGGTAGTGTGGTAGTAATGGTAGTGTTGTAGTAATGGTAGTGTGGTAGTAATGGTAGTGTGGTAATAATGGTAGTGTGGTAGTAATGGTAGTGTGGTAGTAATGGTAGTAATGGTAGAGTGGTAGTGTGGTAGTAATGGTAGTGTGGTAGTAATGTTAGTGTGGTAGTAATGGTAGTGTGGTAGTGATGGTAGTGTGGTAGTGTGGTAATAATGGTAATGTGGTAGTAATGATAGTGTGGTAGTAATGGTAGTGTGGTAGTAATGGTAGTGTGGTAGTAATGGTGGTAATGGTAGAGTGGTAGTGTGGTAGTAATGGTAGTGTGGTAGTAATGGTAGTGTGGTAGTAATGGTAGTGTGGTAGTGTGGTAGTCTGGTAGTAATGGTAGTGTGGTAGTAATGGTAGTGTGGTAGTAATGGTAGTGTGGTAGTAATGGTAGTGTGGTAGTTTGGTAGTAATGGTAGTGTGGTAGTGTGGTAGTAATGGTAGTGTGGTAGTAATGGTAGTGTGGTAGTAATGGTAGTGTGGTAGTAATGGTAGTGTAGTAGTAGTGATAGTGTGGTAGTAATGGTAGTGTGGTAGTGATGGTAGTGTGGTAGTGATGGTAGTGTGGTAGTGATGGTAGTGTGGTAGTGATGGTAGTGTGGTAGTGATGGTAGTGTGGTAGTAATGGTAGTGTGGTAGTAATGGTAGTGTGGTAGTAATGGTAGTGTGATAGTAATGGTAGTGTGGTAGTAATGGTAATGTGGTAGTAATGGTAGTGTGGTAGTAATGGTAGTGTGGTAGTAATGGTAATGTGGTAGTGATGGTAGTGTGGTAGTGATGGTAGTGTGGTATTAATGGTAGTGTGGTAGTGATGGTAGTGTGGTAGTAATGGTAGTGTGGTAGTAATGGTAGTGTGGTAGTAATGGTAGTGTGGTAGTAATGGTAATGTGGTAGTAATGGTAGTGTGGTAGTAATGGTAGAGTGGTAGTGTGGTAGTGATGGTAGTGTGGTAGTGATGGTAGTGTGGTAGTGATGGTAGTGTGGTAGTGATGGTAGTGATGGTAGTGTGATAGTAATGGTAGTGTAATAGTAATGGTAGTGTGGTAGTAATGGTAATGTGGTAGTAATGGTAGTGTGGTAGTAATGGTAATGTGGTAGTAATGGTAGTGTGGTAGTAATGGTAGTGTGGTAGTAATGGTAATGTGGTAGTGATGGTAGTGTGGTAGTGATGGTAGTGTGGTAGTGATGGTAGTGTGATAGTAATGGTAGTGTAATAGTAATGGTAGTGTGGTAGTAATGGTAATGTGGTAGTAATGGTAGAGTGGTAGTGTGGTAGTAATGGTAATGTGGTAGTAATGGTAGTGTGGTAGTAATGGTAGTGTGGTAGTAATGGTAATGTGGTAGTGATGGTAGTGTGGTAGTGTGGTATTAATGGTAGTGTGGTAGTGATGGTAGTGTAGTAGTAATGGTAGTGTGGTAGTAATGGTAGTGTGGTAGTAATGGTAGTGTGGTAGTAATGGTAATGTGGTAGTAATGGTAGTGTGGTAGTAATGGTAGAGTGGTAGTGTGGTAGTGATGGTAGTGTGGTAGTGATGGTAGTGATGGTAGTGTGGTAGTGATGGTAGTGTGGTAGTGATGGTAGTGATGGTAGTGTGATAGTAATGGTAGTGTAATAGTAATGGTAGTGTGGTAGTAATGGTAATGTGGTAGTAATGGTAGTGTGGTAGTAATAGTAGTAATGGTAGAGTGGTAGTGTGGTAGTAATGGTAATGTGGACCTCTCTTGGCTACCACGCCTGGGTTACCAAGTTGGCACACAGACAACTTAGTGTCAACGTAAACCCTATGATTCGCACTCTAGATCTCATTCACAATTTACACTCTGCACTCTATATAATAGTCGGTGGCACACAGCCAGTATTTTATTAATACTATTATCATAAATATTATTATTTGTATTTATTTATTTATTTATTTATTTTTATACCCGCCATTATCCGATATTGGCATCTGTTTCTTGGATAAAACACCGAAGTAATTTACACAAAGTTGATTGTTTAACTTTAGTATTCAGTTAGTATCTGAAGGTGATGACGATTGTACATAAATCAGGTAAGTGAATGCAAAATCAGCGTACATAATGGTGATAATATTATTGCTAGGAATGATAGGTAAAATTAGTTACAGACAAGACAAAAACACGCAGACAATAATCTGTTCGTGTGGCGCTGTCCTAAGCTGGGACTGCAACAATTATTCGTAGAAAGCGTCATCATGGATTTTAAACATAAATACCTAATAAACTTCCTAATGGAATGCATAGCCGCAACAACAAAAATGTGTTTAAATATACATTGCGTGATTACAACCTTATGCCAATACTCCAATAGTTAAGGGGGCCCACCTCGATTTGTTCGCCCTTTCTCTCCCTCTCTGTTTGGCTTGTATCCATTCGGCCCCATTCAGCCCACTGTTTTAAGACGTTTACCCCCATCCAGGTGTCAATATTTTCCTGGCGAGCGGTAGCGAGCCAGCATATAATTTTGTTTTAAAGCAAGCTAAATTTGTAAATTTTTCGATAGAAAACTGTCTCCGGCAAAGCCAGGTTTCTCCATAGAATGCTGGCTCGCTATCGCTCGCCAGGAAGAAATCGACACCTGGATGGGGATAAAACAGTTGGCTGAATGGGGCCGAATGGATAAAAGCCAGGGAAAGAGAGAAAAGGCGAAAAAGGAAAACAAAAACAAAAGCAGGTGACCCCCCTTAAGGCTTCTCAGGAAAATCGATATGTTTGCCATACACTCGCTAAGTTAACCTATTCAGTATACCGTTATGCATTTTTTTATTTCATTTTTTATTTTATTTTTTCTATGTGAGCCAGGGAGACAAAGGGCAGAACTGCCTCTATCGAGTGCCTCCCCCAGAGTTGAAAGAGTGACAGGGCCAAAATCAAGGGATGTTCGAGCCATAATGCCTGGACACACGGAGTTTGAAGCAATTTAAGTCATAGGAAGAGGGAGAGACTGATTCTGGGAGAGAGTTCCAGAGCTCAGCAGTTGAATAGAAGACAGTCTGAGAATACTGTTTCACTCTTGGGTTGGAGAGTTGCACAGAGTAGGGGTGGGATTGTGTTTGTGTTGCAAGACGGGTACTACTAACCCTAAGTAGAGGAGGTGGGAGGTGGGAAAGCTCTGAGGAACATTGAGTATTATAGTAGCGATAGAATAGCGAGAGAGATGCAACATTGCGGCGCATAGAGAGAGATTGCATACTGTTTGTATATTTATACTTGATATTGACAGATACCTTGAATTTAAAGGCAATAATAGGGTTGGGTGGTGGCTGATACCTACCGTGTTTGATGGAGGAGCAATAATGGTTTGGTGGTTCCTACAGGTAAGCCATGGTAGCCTTGTCCGTTTCTTAGTCATTAATGTACGACTTTAACCGCATGACACAGGGACAAGTGGCTTATTTCTACACTTTTGGTAATGCACTATATTGACAAAAAAATAGGGGACGGTGTGAACAAAGCTGTGTCAAAAATATCATACTGATCCAACTGTTTGTTAATAAGTTATTCCCGAAAAATTATGCCACACGGCCTCTGAAACCCATAGGAGTTTAGTCATCAACTACATAATACAAAACATGTATAATTAATAGAAATTGCAATAAACTGTGCATATACAAAGTGTTGAGTGTTGTTGATGTCGACAGTCGTAGCTCTGGCACTACTATGGGTTTCAGAGGCCGTGTTACATCGTTTTTCGGGAATAACTTACAAACAGTTGGATCAGTATGATATTTTGACACAGTTTTTTTCACATTGTGCCCTAATGTTCGTCAATATAGTGCATTACCAAAAGTGTAGAAATAAGCCACTTGTCCCTGTGTCATGAGCTTAAAGTCACACATTAATGACTAAGAAACAGACAAGGCTACCGTGGCTTACCTGTGGAAACCACCAAACCATTATTGCTCCTCCATCAAACATGGTGGTTATCAGCCACCACCCAACCCTACTATCGCCTTTAAATTCAAGTTATCTGTCAATATCAAGTATAAATATACAAAAAGTATGTATTTTTGTTTATTTATATTTTGATATTGACAGATAACTTGAATTTAAAGGCGATAGTAGGGTTGGGTGGTGGCTGATAACTACTGTGTTAGATGGAGGAGCAATAATGGTTTGGTGTCTCACAGGTAAGCCACGGTAGCCTTGTCTGTTTCTTAGTCATTAATGTGTGACTTTAACCTCATGACACAGGGACAAGTGGCTTATTTCTACACTTTTGGTAATCACTATATTGACGAAAATTAGGGCACAATGTGAAAAAAGCTGTGTCAAAATATCATACTGATCCAACTGTTTGTTAATAAGTAATTCCCGAAAAACAATGTAACACGGCCTCTGAAACCCATAGGAGTTCAGAAGCGTCCACCAGAGGTCTCAAGTGAAACCTTGGTAGCGAGAATTACCGGTACCCGGTCCTTCAAACACACAGTACACAGCTGTGGTGATAATATGTTGTCCTCTCTTGCTCCATATTTATTGTAGTGTTTTTACTTTTCTTGTGAGGAATAATTGTTGCAGTTTCATCTTGTAAGAATGTCTTTTTAAATCGTTACGCCATTATTTCTCAGTCGGATGTGATCAAAATATATAATAAAAACAAAATATACCAATCTGGCACTGCAAATACAACTATTTGTATTGCATAATTCAATATACATTCCTTTACAAATACTGTTTCTTGTAGTTTTCAGACGCCACAATAAACTACAGACTGTCTATGAACGGATAAAAAATCGCGTTCGCAATGTCTAAAAACGAAATACATGTTTGACTATTGACCATTATTTTATTTATTTCTCTGATAACAAATGCAAATGGCATTACTGAGACTCTACCGTAGTCGTTCAAACAAGTATATTTCTTAACAGTGAATGTATGTATGGAGATATCAATGCCCAAATCAATTACGAGAGTGGTTTGCTATACAATAATCAACAATGTCATCTGATTTAAATATTTAACTGCTGAATAACACACTGCAACGTTGAAATAATCTTGAGAGTTTGGTGACTAGTGTAACACAAAATATATAGACTCTTTCATTCTCCACGTCGTTCTTTATGTGTGGGGCCAACTACCTCTTAAGGAGGGTCACAGGCTTTATTTATCTTTCTCTGGCTTGTATCCATTCGGCCCGATTCAGCCAACTGTTTTAAGACATTTATCCCCATCCAGGTGTCGATTTATTCCTGGCGATCGATAGCGACCCAGCATTGTTTGGAGAAATCCGGCTTCGCCGTAGACATTTTTCTATCGAAAAATGTACAAATTTAGCTTGCTGTCAAAACAAAAATATATATATGCTGGCTCGCTCCCGCTCGCCAGGAAAATATTGACACCTGAATGGGGGTAAACATCTTAAAACAGTAGGCTGAATGGGGCCTAATATATACAAACCAAAGAGAGAGGGAGAGAAGGAGAAAAAAAGCGAGGTGGGCTCCCTTAATGGCTGCAAGAAATCTGCGGTCTTTGTGAGGCTGTTGTCTTTATTATTACCGGTATCATAAAGTTACTTTAGTGTCTTTTCTCACACCTTCCCTCCAGTGAAATTTTAAATGTCACTTGTAATAAACCCCGTAACACACTCACACACTCTCTCTCTCTCTCTCTCTCTCTCTCTCTCTCTCTCTCTCTCTCTCTCTCTCTCTCTCTCTCTGTGTGTGTGTGTGTGTTTAAGCTGGAGTCAAACACTTTGTTACCATTACACATTAAACTTCCGTAGTACTTACCTCATCCTTTAACCTCTCACCTTATAATATTAATTCCATCTACACTTTTATGTTCTCTCATTAGTTCTCCCGTAACCTCTTCACTGCGGTGACGCCTTCTTCTGGTCTACTGGTTCTGTGTCCTGTATATATATATATATATATATATAATATATATATATATATATATATATATATATATATATATATATATATATATACACACACACACACCGTACAGGACACAGAACCAGTAGACAGGTGACTGTACTAGGTAGCTACACACTTTTTATACGTAAAAACGCACACGCAAAGGCAATCTTAATCTCGCTGCTAGCTATTTGGCAAGCACTTGTCTCGCTTCCAACATTCTGTGCGAGTGTATGAGAGAGAGAGAGAGTGTGTGTGTGTGTGTGTGTGTGAGAGAGAGAGAGAGAGAGAGAATGAGTGTATGTGTCACTAGCCATACATGTAACATATTGTACAGTACATCTAGTCAGGTGGCTTAGCGATTTTATCGTTACACGGCGGATAAAAGCCTCCAAATTTGGTATGAGGCTTCGTTAGGGTCTATTAATGAATTTTAGAAGGGGTGCCCTCAGGAAATTTAAAATATATATATAAAAACCCTATATTGAAGGTGGAAAAAAAACGCATTTTATTCAAATCATAAAAATCGTAATTAGACGATATTGGTTGAAGATACATTAAATCTGAAACCACACTTATGAAAGGAAATTAAATTTTGCATCTTTTTATTCTATACGCTTTTTGTATTTGATTCACCGTTTACGAGATATTGATATTTTTTTAGTTTTTGAGCTATTTTTTTTTAATTGTAATAAAACTATATTGGTTAAAGATACAATAAAATTGAGACCACAATAAGAAAGGAAATTAAATTTTGCATCTTTTTCATTCGTACCACTTTTTTGATCTGATTCACCGTTTAGAAGATATTGAGGGGTTTTCCAAATTGTTATTATTTTGTTTTGTAAAAAAAATCAATTTTTAAGAATATCATTATAGGCATTACATGGATAGGAAATTGTATTCTACTGTATACTCTAATATTTTATTATTATTGAAAACATCCATGAAAAATATATTTTCATAACAAATGTGCAAGACTATAAACTTTTATATTCCCGTAAGTAACTACAATCATTGTAGCGACAGAACTTAATTATAATTGTATTGCAAATTATGTTGTATATGAAAATTTATTGAACTCAATTCAGTATCTCCCACAGCAACTGTTAGGCAAATGCCTGCTCACGCAAAACCCTGTTGCTTTTCGACGATGGATACTCTCGGGGCCAGAGATTTCCAGACTGCTGAAGCAGTTTGAGGAAGAATACCGTCCTGATGATGATCCAGAGTCCCCTGAGAACTTCCAGCACCATGAGCAGGATCTCTCGACACCTTGCCTTCAACGGCAAGGGTAAGAAGTCGGTTTGGCAGGCTTGGCAGGTTTATGAAGACGTGACAGAGACATTTGTGTATCTTGCTGGTCATCCCTTCCAGTTGCTGGATGTCGAAGACGAACATTTCAAGAAGCTCGAGAGATTGACTATCATACTGTATGACAGAACCAGCCCTTTGAGCTCAGTTAACGAAACAAGAAGGGAGCTCTTTTGTCAAAAGAATCGAGCAATGGATAGACTGCCACCCACCAGTGATGCGCTCCTGCAGCATGTCCGCCGCGCAGTGTATCAAGCAGGAATCTGGACGACCAGCACACAAACACAGCGTTTGGTTCCTTCTCCACAGGATTTTGGCTGGACCAAGGTATCTGGGTCATGGGTACCTGTTTGGATGACAATTCCAGAAGTTTCCAGATCGTGCAGGGAGCTGATCAAATGCTCCTGCAAAGGGGACTGCTCCGTCTGCAAGTGTGTTAAAGCAAAAGTAGATTGTTCACCACTTTGTAAGTGCAAATGTATTCAATAAAATAGGACGGCAGCATAAATAGGAGAGGATGAAGGTCCTGCGTGACATAGGGCAGGCATTTGCCTAACAGTTGCTGTGGGAGATACTGAATTGATTTCAATAAATGTTCATATACAACATAATTTGCAATAAAATTAAAATTAAGTTCTGTCGCTACAATGATTGTAGTTACGGGTATATAAAAGTGTGTAGTCTTGTAATTTGTTATGAAAATATATTGTTCATGGATGTTTTGAATAATAATAAAATATTAGAGTATAGAATACAATTTCCTATCCATGTAATGCCTATAATGATATTATTCTTAAAGATTGAAAAAAAAAAATAATAATAATACCAATTGGAATTGAGTGGAAGCTACCTATACTGCTGTTTGCGGATGATACAGTTCTGATGAGTGATAATGAATGGGAGTTGCAGGGTCTGGTAAATGAGTTTGGAACAGTGTGCGAAAAACGGAATTTGAAGGTAAATACGGGGAAGAGCAAGGTTATGGTCTTCGAAAGGGGTGAAGTCACAGAGTGTGAGGTGAAGCTGAACGGTCAGGCTATGGAGATCGTCAACTCTTTTAAGTATCTGGGCAGTGTGTTGAGTAAAGATGGGACTATGGATGAAGAGGTGCGGGAGAGGGTACAACAGGGGAAGAGGGTTGTAGGAACGCTAAAAGCAGTAACAAGAAATAGGGTGGTCAGTATGGAAGTGAAGAAGTCCTTGCATGACAGTGTGGTAATCCCGACACTGACTTACGGAAGCGAAGCATGGACGTTGGTTGAGAGACTCAGACCAAGAGTGAGAGCAGTGGAAATGTATTACTTAAGGAGTGTGTGCGGAGTTACATGGAGGGATAGACAGATTAATGAGGAAGTAAGAAGGAGGTGTGGTGTGGAGGTAGATGTGCTGGAAAGTGTGAAAAGGAACAACTTGAGATGGTTCGGCCATATGGAACGTATGGAAAGCGAGAGAATGACTAAGAGGGTGTATGAGAGCGAGGTGGAGGGACAGAGGGGGAGAGGTAGACCGAATATGAGGTGGAAGGATGGAATGAGGAAGTACATGAACGAAGGTGGTGCTGGTTGGGGGGAGGGGCGTCGACTGACTGGGAACAGAGGTGCAAGGGGGCGGTTCGTTCGTGGCCACCCCTTCGGGGATCACGGCGTCAGGCAATAGATAGATAGATAGAATAATACCAATTTGGAAAAACCCTCAATATCTTCTAAACGGTGAATCAGATCAAAAAAGTGGTACGAATGAAAAAGATGCAAAGTTTAATTTCCTTTCTTAAGTGTGGTCTTAATTTGAATGTATCTTTAACCAATATCGTGTTACTACAATTCAAAAAATTTAGCTCAAAAACTAAAAAAAAAATCAATATCTCGTAAACGGTGAATCAAATACAAAAAGCGTATAGAATAAAAAAGATGCAAAATTTAATTTCCTTTCATAAGTGTGGTATCAGATTTAATGTATCTTCAACCAATATCGTCTAATTACGATTTTTATGACTTGAGAAAAATGCTCTTTGTCTACCTTCAATATAGGGTTTTTATGTATATTTTTTAAATTTCCTGAGGGCACCCCTTCTAAAATTCATTAATAGAACCAAACGAAGCCTCATACCAAATTTGGTGCTTTTATCCGCCGTGTAACGATAATGGCAAAATTTGACGCTAATCCACCTGACTAATCCAGGTATCTTATAACTTGTTATTTCCCACCTGCTAAACCGATCCATAGCCACTCTCACACACGTTAACCCCCCCCCCCCCCCCCTCACACACACACACACACACCGAGGTCACTTGTATATGTAGCAGGTAGACTGGGAGTGCGTTGGTGTGTATAAAAACATGACGTGATAGAGAAACGAAGAAACCGGTATGCTTCCTGCGTACCTGTATGTATTGTGTGTACTGAACCAGCAGTGTGAGAGAGTACCATGATTGGCTGGTCTACCTGAGAGAGAGTGAGAGAGAGAGAGAGTGAGTGAGTGAGTGAGTGAGTGAGTGAGTGAGTGAGTGAGTGAGTGAGTGAGTGAGTGAGTGAGTGAGAGAGAGAACTTTCACACAAGCAAACCCACCTTTATCTTTAAACTCTCCCCCTCACACATACATGCCCACACCCACTCCTACATACAAGTTAGTCATACACATTAGTATTTATCTCTCACTCACTCACTCACTCTCATTCTCTCTCTCTCTGAACATATAGGTGAAACTACCGGAATACAGTCGGATGATTCTCTTTAATAACAAAAACAATCACTAAACATTGCAAACAATAAGTATAAAATAAACCAACCCCCACATCGACAAAGTGGATTGGTTTACATAATTTATACAATATATATATATACATAATATATATATATATATATATATATATATATATATATATATATATATATATATATATATATATATATATTATATATATATATATATATATATATATATATATATATATATATATATACAGTATATATATATATATATATATTATATAAATATATATTTAATTACCGGTACCAAGGATTTTCCTGTCATGGGCGATTATTTATTTCATTAATACAAAACAGGTACCGGTACCCTATTAAACTTAATTGATATATAAATAGGCTATATACAGTATATATATATATATATATATATATATATATATATATATATATATACAGTAGTATTTTATGGCATACCGGTACCCGAAATTATTGTATGAACAAGCACTATTATATAAAACTAAAAAAATTGCCATAAAATGTGTTCTTTGACTGAGGCCCCATAGCCTAACCACCAAGAACTTTCAATATAACTGTGGAATGCGTTAAGTTAGGTAGTACCGGTATATACTAACAAATGTGTACATAGTGGTCATATTAGCACGCCATATCAACATATAAATTACCCAGTACCCCTTCAAAATGAGACGAGTTAGATTTATCAATTTAGTGCCAAACTATCATGCACTTTGATAATAAACTAAATTATAAGATTCTAAAAAAATCGATTACACGTATGTCTACCATACGAACTGGGCCAACATGTCTGAGTTGATGTGTCTGCCCTACTGTATATACTGACTGACTGACCTTTGAGTACCAGCGACGTGTGTTAGCCTATATATTATTCCAGCTATATACCGGTACTGTATTATGCAGCTTTGGAAGGATTTGTGGTACGGTAGTTAAAAGGGTTGGTTGAGATAATTTGAAACCTTATTATTACTCGAGGGCCTTCCTATGCAGAAGAAAATAGGCTAATAGTTGCCAGAATATGATACAAAAGGACGTCCCTGGTACTGAATGGGTTAAAGGGGCCCACCTCGCTGCTTTTCTCTTTCTCTCCCTCTCTCTTTGGCTTGTATCCATTCGGCCCCATTCAGCCTACTGTTTTAAGACATTTACCCCCATCCAGGTGTCAATATTTTCCTGGCGAGCGGTAGCGAGCCAGCATATATATATTTTTCTTTTGACAGCAAGCTAAATTTGTACATTTTTTGATAGAAAAATTTCTCCGGCGAAGCCGGATTTCTCCATACAATGCTGGCTCGCTATCGCTCGCCAGGATTGAAATCGACACCTGGATGGGGATAAACGTCTTAAAACAGTTGGCTGAATGGGGCCGAATGGATACAAGCCAAAGAGAGAGGGAGAGAAAGATAAAAACAAAAGCGAAGTGGGCTCCCTTATTAGTGTATTGACTCCCACAATAACTGACAGCCTTGGATGTGGCTGACTGAAATATTAAATGACTGCCAGACTGACTGTGTTACCAACTGGTTCAATACAATATATAAAGACAGACTGACTGCCCTACTTTTTTTTTTTTTTTTTTTTTTTTTCTATGTGATTGAGGGAGGCAAAAGGCATAACTGCCTATAGCGAGTGCCTCCCCCATAGTTGAAAGAGTGACAGGGCCAAAATCAAGGGACGTTCGAGCCAAAATGCCTGGACACACGGAGTTTGAAGCAATTTAAGTCATAGGAAGAGGGAAAGACTGATTCTGGGAGAGAGTTCCAGAGCTCAGCTGTTGAGTAGAAGAAAGTTTGAGAGTAACGTTTCACTCTTGGGTTGGAGAGTTGCACAGAGTAGGGGTGGGATTGAGTTGCAAGACGGGTACCACGTGCCCTACGTAAAGGAGGTGGTATGCACTGGGATAGCTCTGAGGAATACTGATTATTATAGTAGCGATAGAATAGCGAGAGAGATGCAACATTGCGGCGGAGAGAGAGAGATTGCAGAGAGTTGGTGAGTGGACGGGAGTAAATGATACGAAAGGCCTTCCTTTCAACTTTGTCTAGGAGAGCGGTGTGAGAGGAACCTCCCCACACATGTAAACAATACTCAATACAAGGGCGCACTATGCCCCTGTACAGAGCAAGAAGCTGTGCAGGGGAAAAGAACCCCCTAAGGCGGTTGAGCACACCCAGCTTCTGGGAGGCTGCCTTAGCAAGACTGGTAATATGGTCCTTCCAAATGAGAGCAGAAGAAAAAGAGACACCAAGAATATTGAGAGAAGATGAAGGGTTGATTTTTGTATTGTTGAAGAATAAGGGATAGTCCGCTGGGAGATCCTGACGGGTAGATAGATGGAGAAATTGGGTTTTGGAAGCATTAAAGTTAACAAGGTTTTCTCTGCCCCAATTGGAAATAGTATTTAGATCAGAATTTAAGAGTTCTATGGCTTCATGACGTTTGTCGTTGAGGGATTGCTGGCTGGGGCGTTCTGAAAAACTAATGGAGTAGTGTAAGGTTGAGTCGTCTGCGTATGAATGGATGGGAATTAAGGTACAGTTAAGGAGATCATTTATAAAAATTAGAAAGAGAATAGGAGATAGGACAGAGCCCTGAGGAACACCGGAGTTTATAGGGTGAGGAAGTGAACAATGGCCGTCCACAACCGCGGCTATGGAACGGCCGGAAAGGAAATTAGAGACAAAGGCACAGATGGAGGGATAGAAACCGAAGGAGGGTAGTTTAGAAATTAAAGATTTATGCCAGACTCTATCGAAGGCTTTCGATATGTCTAGTGCAATAGAAAAAGTCTCGCCGAAGTCCCGAAAGGAGGATGACCAAGAGTTAGTAAGATATGAAAGAAGATCACCAGTAGAGCGACCCTTAAGGAAGCCATACTGGCGATCTGAGAGCAGATTATGAGAAGAGAAATGCTTAAGAAATTTGGAAGCAAGAATAGTTTCAAAAACTTTAGAAAGACAAGAGATAAGAGCAATTGGACGATAGTTGGAGGGTTGAGAGCGGTCACCCTTCTTTGGGACAGGTTGAATGTGAGCAAACTTCCAGCATGAAGGGAAGACGTTAGAGGATAGACAGAGACGAAAGAGTTTGCCTAGGCAGGGAGTCAGCACGGAAGCACAGTTTTTGAGAACAACAGGAGGAACACCGTCCGGACCGTACGCCTTATTAGTGTTAAGCCACAATACTGACTGACTGTGTTACTAACTGGTTGACTGAATTATTAAATGACTGCCAGACTGATTCAGCTACTGACAGACTGTGTTAATAACTGGTTGAATGATATATAAAATGACTGACTGACTTCCCTACTAACTGACTGTGTTACTAACTGGCTGACTGAAATACTAAATGACTGATTGACTGACTTACTAACTGCTTGATTGACTAATCTACCAACTGGCATATATAATAACTAATCTCCTAACAGACTGTCTAACTGCTCTGATAACTAACCTCCGAACTCGCTAACTACCCCTCTAACTATAAACCTAACTTACTGCATGACCTGACAACCACAATAGTAAAATGTGCACATAGGTGGAGCGTCATTAACAAACTAAATGACATTATCATCCATGCAGCCATCAGTCCTCTGGCTATATGATGGCTGACACACTGGCTGACTGATCTAATACCTAACCTATTAACTGATTAACTGAATAAACTACAAACTGACAGACCTATTAACTAACTAACTGATTTACTAACTATATATCAAACCAACCTCCGAACTAACCTATAGCCTGACACCCATAATAGTAAAATTGTGCACATACACCCTTAGGTCCGAACACATTACCGGTACCATTCTGATCGAGTATATCAGCCATGAAGCCATCAGCTCTCTGGCCATATAATGACTGACACACTGACTAAACTAACTGACTGACTGATCTAATACACTACAGACTGATAGACCTATTAGCTAACTAACTAACTAACTAACTGATTTACTATTAACTATCTATCAAATCAACCTCCTAACTAACCTATAGCCTGACAATCACAATAGTAAAATAGCGCACACACACCCTAGGCCCCAACACAAGGTGGAGTCCCATTAACACAGTGAATGACATTACCATTCTGATGAAGTATATATACATTAGTCATGTAGTCATTAGTTGGCTGGTGATGGACTCATTTGACTTTCATTCCATATTGAGGACTGCTAATTGTTGCTATTAATATTATTATGACCGGTATTAAGAACGCACAGACAAATAGACACACGAACTGATTTAATAATATAGATAGTAATTGTTATTAATAATTATACCGCATATCTTATAAATAAAGGTCAATGTTTGTCAGTTACCCGACCTTTGTTACTAAACTCCTCCCACAGTTTTGGTGCCAGGTGGGAGTGTGGGGCACCGTTGGAAAGCCCAGGCTTTGGAGATGGTTTTAGGAGAGTTTAGTGGAAATCAGAGACACTTTTGTTTAATACAATTTTCGGCAGAACTTAGCCTATGTAGTATACGGGAGCGAAAAAAATGCGAAAAAAAATGGCCGTTTGGGGCAGGAGGCCTCCGATCGAAAAGGTGTATGGAACGAAAGTTGTTCGCAGCCCCCCAAAATGGGGGTACGGATGAGGTCAGATCCTAAATCGGAGGTCATTTAGCGGCCGAAATCGAGGTCGCCGTTTAATGAGGCACAGGGAGGTCGAGGCCGGTGATTATGGTAGTAGTAGTATTGTGATGATTGTGGTAGTAGTGATTGATGATGGTGATTATGGTAGTAGTAGTGGTGGTAGTAGTGATGGTGATTATGGTGATTACCCTGGCAACGCCGGGTACCCCTGCTAGTACTGTAAGGCCTACTGCCTTTTAGTAATCATTTTGCTATCTGCATTACTAATACGGGCTACTGATTGATCTTCTGTGGCTCGTTACAAGAAATGTAAAATGAGAATAGAACTAGATATTGGCCAATACGTAGATTCCATTTCTATATAATTACCTGTACTTAACTAACTTCCATGACACTCCCCAGCAGACAACAACACTCACCTGTGGAAGAAACAAAAGGACATAATTATTAGTAGACTGCACCTCATTATATTACAGAGTATCTACGTTTTATTAATTTCACCACAACACCAAACACCCCCAATGAAATCAATTAAAGTATATATGTGATCCACCGGGATTCGAACCTGGGTTATCACACACAGATTTTTGCCACCTTAACCATTACACCACCAGGACGGTTAACAAATGTGTTGATGTAAAAACCAAATAACAAAATGTTAGTATTCAAGAACGGGACAAGGTAATTAAATAACCGTCATATGAAATAAGAAATTAAGTTGTTAAGTAGCCTAAAGCTGGTATCACACGAAAAATATTGTCAATTATTTTGATAGGCTGCTACTGAATCTGGATAGAATCTTTAAACACATTTTCGTTAATTTTATGTTTAACATAGGGGCAATAGGTAGAGCGCATACCTCCGCCTACACTGGCTGGTTCTTTACCATTATTATAATAGACCTAAATATTCTTTTGGATTTGGGTTCCAGGATATGTTCCGGATCGCCTCCTAAAATTAATCACACTTTCCTTGGTGCATATCCTATCTGCTCACCAAATTCCGTTAAAATCTCTGGATCGCCTCCTGAATTGAATCACTTCTTCCTTGGCACATATCCTATCTGCCTATCAAATTTCGTGAAAATCGATTCATAATTTTGTGAGATATATTGTTTACAAACAAACGGAACTGAAAACATAACCTCCCTGTAACTTTCTTTGGTGGAGGTAATTAGCCTAAGTACCTGATTTATGTACGATGGTCATCATCTCCAGGTAGGCTACCGGTACTAACTTTATATTAAAGTTAATGAATCGACCTGTGTAACCAATTGTGGAATTTGTATCTAAAATGGCAAGCCAAAATAGGATATTGGGTAAAGCTTGGTTCACACATGCACGAATTGAATTAACGTCCCGTCCGTCCCCGACCCTTTAATTCGCCGTGCCTAGGCGGCGTCCTTTTTTGCATGCATAAAATGGTCCGTGTGGGTCGGGGCAACTGCCAGAAAACGTGTTATGCCGGGACACCCACGGGACACACACGGAAGCAGTCATCGTCTAGACGCAGCCTGGCGGCGTCTAGACGACGATTGGCGGCATTCTAGACGCCAACTAACGGGATGAGAACGAGAACGGCGGCAATAAAACGTTGAACGGCCCTAGTGACCATCATGGCCACATGGGGCCTCCAGATTGATGCCGTCCTGCCTATTTTCTTGGTCGGGGACGGACGGGACGTTAATTCGTGCATGTGTGAACCGAGCGTAATGTAGACGCCGGAATAATACCCGTGCTACGCCGCCTTCAAGGTGGAAACACAAGGTTTGTACTCCGGCAACTTTTGATCTGCAACTTTATTTTGACACAAGTTGAAACTATGTGTCACTTATAACGGCAACTATAGGCTAGTTGAGTTAGAGTTGACCTGTGGCGTATTGGTTAGCGCGTTTGGCTCACAACCAAGTGGACTGGACTTCGAATCCCTAGCAGGACAAGACGGTTCGACAGTCTTCTAACGACATATGCCTCTGTTCACCTAGCAGTAAATAAGTACCTGGAGCTAGCAGACAGTTGTGACGTTCTATCTAGGATAAAGAACTGTGGTTTCTAAAAGTTCAGAGCGCTTCTGTAATCCTATAGCAGAACGGGAGCTTAACAAAAGACCAGAAACTATTATTATAATTATTATTAGTAGTAGTAATTGTAATATCAATATTATTACTATTATTACTGTTGTTGTTACGCCGGTATTACAAGGTGTTTTACACTAGGTACCGTACTTGGCTGGGTAAGAAATACAAATGATGCACGTTATATAGGGATTATATTTATACACAAGGTTATCAGACATACAAGATACAAATTATATAAATGTATTAGTCATCCCCCCTTATCACCACCCTCACCCCCTTACTTCCGCTATTACACATCTTTCACTAGAGTCAGATATTCAGTGACGTCAGTAGTGGCGCGGATTCGTTAGTATACACAAGGTCCACATGGCCCTTGAGTATACACGCACGCAGTCATGCAATCATGTATACATAAATTCACGCACACACACATAGCCCACACAAACATAATGCACTATATGTAAGAGAGAGAGAGAGAGATGCATTATACTGTACACACACACACGGTCTTGATCTGCGGATAACACACACAAACTGACACATTGACAACATAAGAGATATCCGCACACCTGACAAATGTAACCACAAACAATAATCACATTGCACGAAGTATTCTAGAAAAAGTCACTGTTGATCGGTAGTTCGGTATACTCGCCATCCCTAAAAGCGAGCCTCCCTGGTTCCAGATTATGGTTTAGGTCGGAAATCTTGAACACAGTTATGCACACCAGGTCACGGTACTTTAAGGGGGGTTGGGCATATTTATATTTATGTTTTCATTTATGTATTTTTGTTTTTATTTTATTTTTTTCAGTTTCCTCCCCCCGCACACACACACACACACACACACACACACATTTTATCTTCCCCCACCATATATTTACATATTGATCAAAATATGCTTATTGCTTATGTGTTATACAACAATGAACATAATACAAATGGTAATGGTCTACCGGTACCGGTACTTGATAATTATGAGGTCCACATATTTGTATTCATATTTATTATAATGATTAGCTTCAACTGGTTCGAATCACTGTAGATACCTCCAATGAAACACAGTATTTAAAAATACGAAAACAATTATATTGTATGCCATACTAAGTATAGTATTATTCTTCTCAGTACAATCCACATACGATAATTGACAATATTTTTGTATTTCAGGTATTATATACTGTCAAAACACAATTTGAATTAGTATAAACCAGGCTAATCTGTGGTAAACAATAAGTAATTATTTTTAAACACTTTCTTGGAATAATGCAATGTACAGTCACTTCTAAACATTCGTGGACATCACCTGTTTCTAATCATGAAAGTATATCTTTAGAATCGAATTTATGAATATAATTGTCTATATATAAACTACACAGCAATATATACTATGTATTGACAAAGCAAGTTCCATCCAAAAATCAATCCGGATAGTTGTAATTGCATAAATAATAACACAAGGCATCCACATATAATTCTGAGCAACTCTCCGTATTATGAAAGTAAGGCTGACAAGAGGACAGTGAGGCAGTTAGACGGTACACTCGGATGCCATAGTCTCTAACCCACTCACAAATATTCGTACACTTCACCTATTTCTCGTTATAGAAGAATATCTCTGGAAACCAATTTTATGAATATTATTGTCTATGCATCAACTACAATACTATATATACCGGTACTTTTTTTATTGAAAAGCAAGTTATATCCAAAAATAAATACAGGTAGTTATAATTGCATGAAGAAAAACTTAGGGGTCCACGAATTCTTATGAGTGGGCTAGAAACTATGGCATCCAAGTGTACATCAAGCGGTTGGCAATGTTGAGAGACGGGTGTCCAGGCAGACAATGGGTGGCTGGCCAGACAATATTTGGAAATGAGAGGTAGGAGATTGAAGTAGCAAGACACATGATTGAAAAGGAAATAAATGGGTGAAAAGCAAATAGGCAGAAGGAAAGAAAGCAAGATAATAGAAGAACGGACAGTTGGGTGTAAAGACAGTCAGAGGAGTAGAAAGGTTGACTTGTATTTGAACCTGTAAGCAAGACAGGCAGAATAGAAGACAGTTAAGGTGCATGGAGGCGATGCATTCGTGACCACACCTGTGATCAAAGCGTTTGGCAATCGATAGAGTCTTGTCAGTGTCTGTCAGGTATAGTTCACTTGTATGGTATAGCAATCTTAACTCTTAGTTCTATAACTCCTTGTGCTTATTTCTAATTGCGTCTGTGTGTCTGTATTACTCATATATTACTTCCTGTCTTCTCTTATGTCCTTTTGCATCCGTGTTCTGAATATCTATACATTTATATGTTATCCTATCAAGATGGGCAAGCCACCTCTTTCATATCAAATGGTCTACGTGATTTGTGGATCTACTTACTGTGTAAAGGACAAATCACATGCACGATTATTGAGGCCGTTTAAAGTGAAGCCGTTTTGATTTTACGCTTCGTGGCCAACCCCAGTAAACATATTTTGTCTTCTCCAACAGCCACCCAAATATACTCAAATTACTCAGCCATAGAAATGGATGGACCCAAACACGTGGAACTCCTTCTGTACTCCACTAATTTGGTTGTACTCTCAGAGATGTGATCAACACGTAGCTGGGTTCATACTTTGTATAATCGTAACACGGTGATAATATTATACAAACATTAGATTAAGCAAGTTAATTAAAGTGGTCTTTTCATGCTCTTTCAGATACAGGGTTTATCTCTTTAACGCACTTTCTTGCTTACTTGATCTCTCATAGTACACACACACACACACACACACACAAATATAAATATATATATATATATATATATATATATATATATATATATATATATATGGACAGGAGTGAATGGAGAATGCTTGTGAATAGTTGAGTGAACACGTGGTCATTTGGAGTAAGGGGTCGGGCGCAAGTTGGACTAGATAATAGTCCATCAGGCGCCTGGCCCGGGGAGACGATTAATATGAAGGGTGTGCCTGGAAGTGTGGTGGGAGGGCTTGTGGCTTTGGCTCCGCTGCATGTCTGCCTGCCGAGATCGGAACCTCTCCGGGTGGTCGGGGGCCGGGGGAGTGCTGGAGCGACCTTGGTGACCCTGGTCTCTGGGTCTTCTCCTGGGTGACCTGGATGTGTGTGAGTTTGTGCTTTTTATCTGTGTTTATTTGTTGTTTTATGTTGTTTTGTGTTTTCCCTGTTCTTGCTCTGTCTTGAGTCGGCTACCCCCAAAATGGGGATTGGGCCTGAGCATATAGATAGATAGATAGATAGATATATATATACCGGTATATATATATATATATATATATATATATATATATATATACATATTATTATGAGTGTATCTATGTTATATGTCTGTCTACACTCTATACCACCCATGTTCACCAGCCTGTACTTAAGCACGTTCACGGTAATGAGTCTAATTTTGTCTCTCACTGCCACCAGTCTCTCTCTCTCTCTCTCTTTGTGTATGTGTGTGTGTGTGTGTGTTCCTTGTATGCCAGCCTGTACTTAACCTCTTCAGTACGATGACGCCTGCGTTCCCGTTTATATCTGGCTAACATTGTACTACTTTATCCAGTAAATAATTACCTACAGTATGCTTTTCAGAAGGTTTATTGAAATAGTATTTATACATTTGAGTCCTAGACGTAAAATTTAAGATATAAAACAAATCATATAATGGTAATCATTATAAGACGACAATTATATCATGATGAAAAGCCCAAATATGTTCATAATATTCATGTCTGTCAGTATGTCTGTAGCCTACATCAATCTGTCTGTCTGTCTATCAACTGTCCCCCACTACCTGCTTACCAGCTTCCCTGTCCACTTACGAAATATTTTACTTCCACTGCATATTTTACTGGCGCTCTCTATGTATCATGCTAAAACCAGCCTGTCTGTTTGTCCTGCCTGTCTGTTTATCCTGCCTGTCTGTTTGTCCTGTCTGTATGTTTATCCTGTCTGTCTGTTTGTCCCGCCTGTATGTTTATCCTGTCTGTCTGTTTGTCCTGCCCGTCTGTTTGTCCTGTCTGTCTGTTTGTCCTGTCTGTCTGTTTGTCCTGCCAGTCTCTTTGTCCTGTCTGTCTGTTTGTCCCGCCTGTCTGTTTATCCTGCCTGTCTGTTTGTCCTGCCAGTCTGTTTGTCCCGCCTGTCTGTTTGTCCTGCCTGTCTGTTTGTCTTGCCAGTCTGTTTGTCTTGCCAGTCTGTTTGTCCTGCCTGTATGTTTGTCCCGCCTGTCTGTTTGTCCCGCCTGTCTGTTTGTCTTGCCAGTCTGTTTGTCTTGCCAGTCTGTTTGTCCTGCCTGTATGTTTGTCCCGCCTGTCTGTTTGTCTTGCCAGTCTGTTTGTCCTGCCTGTATGTTTGTCCCGCTTGTCTATTTGTCCCGCCTGTCTGTTTGTCCCGCCTGTCTGTTTGTCTTGCCAGTCTGTTTGTCCTGCCTGTCTGTTTGTCTTGCCAGTCTGTTTTTCCCGCCTGTCTGTTTGTCTTGCCAGTCTGTTTGTCCCGCCTGTCTGTTTGTCTTGCCAGTCTGTTTGTCCTGCCTGTATGTTTGTCCTGCCAGTGTGTTTATCCTGTCTGTCTATTTGTCCTGCCTACCCGACTGTTTGGCATGTTTGTCTGTCTGTATAGGACGTCCTTTCTGTCTGCATGACCTGCCTGTCCGTTTGTCCTGCCTATCTTTTTGTTTGTTTGTTCTGCCTGTCTATTTGTCTGTTGGTTTGTTCCTCATGTCTGTTCGTCCTGCCTGTCTGTCTGTCTGCCTGACTTGATTGGCTTGTTCAGTTTCCTTGTCTATAGTTTTTTATAACGTGATCAGCTTGTTTTAATGTCTATCATTATTGTCTTGTTCTGTCTCATTGTATGTATGTATGTATGTATGTATGTATGTATGTATGTGTAACGGTCTGTTTCTTAGACTGTTATGTTACACATATACACACATCGGTATATAATTAAACTCTCAATGCTCTCTCTGCTTGTAGGTTTATTAATGGTACTTATTGTTACTTGCTTACAACAATAGTTACAATACACACACACACCCTCACGACTAGACCTGTAATGTGTAGGTCTATCGTCGGCTGAGGCTGGGGTATGACTGGCTAGCTGAGGGGTACCGTAGGGTGCCCCAAGCAGCCCTCAGATTCAAACGCGCTAACACGCACATGACTGTACACACACGCTCAAGTGTGCGTGCGTACACATAGGCCTAGCTGGACAGAGGGGGTCTGTATGAGGTTTACTGGTCCGAAGAGGGGAACGAGGATTTCTACCCAAAGTTCACTCTCACTCTTAACCTAATCTCAGAAACTTCCAGTCTCTAATCTCCACAAATCCAAAGTCACTAGATCTCCATAAGTCCACAGACTCTTAATGCACTCGCATTATTATTCATAAGACTACTATTACATATTATGTATGTATGTACACTTGTACAGTATGTATGTTCTGTACCGTTGTCTGCCGGTTTATTTCTTCTGTCTCATTGTCTGCCTGTCTGTTCTGTTACATTACTCACAGATACTCACAGAAGACATCCGGGATAGAGGATGTTCAGCCTATGAGCCCCGGCTCACGACAATTGGTCATACTCATTGGGGCAGGGCTAGGGCGGACTTGGTGAGTAGTTTTATTAATTTTGGCTCTAAAGTCAAATTTTTGTTCTTGGCCACTCCAAAATTGATCTAACTTTTTTTGGAACCCCGACTTATGACATCCTCAGGGAGATCGTTCCAATTGTCCACCACCCGATTACAAAAAAAAAATTCTTCCTGATGTTCAGCCTCGTCCTCTTCTTAAACAGCTTCCTACTATGTCCTATGGTGCGATCATCCTCTTTTAATGTGAACAGTCCGCTGCTTACCGGTACCTCACTGTCATAAATCCCTTGAATGATCTTGAAGGTTTCGATCATTTCGCCCCTTGATCTTCGGAATGCCAAGGTGGGTAGATTCAATTTCTGAAGCCTTTCACTGTATGATAAATCTTTCAGTGATGGAACCAACATTGTATGTTTGTCTGTTCTGCCTCGTTGTCTGCCTGTCTGTTTGTTTTGTATCGTTGTTTATCTGTTTTGAATAATTGTTAAGTCCAGCCTGTTATGTTATGTTTACTTACATGGTTAGGTTAGGTTAGGTTAGGTTACGTTAGGTTAAGTTAGGTAAGTTAGGTTAGATAGTAACTGAGAGAGTGCAAATATTTCAAGGGGGGGGGGGTAAATTAGATGTGTAATAATGACTAGGGGAGTGCAAATTATACGTATAATAACGACTGGGGAGTGCAATGTTTGGGGGAGTGCATATTAAATGCCACACCGGTACCAGTTGTGTTACAGACTAAGCACTGCACAGTTTTAACACAGTACTTATATGATTATCAACCTACAGTACCTACCTACTTCCCTACCTACCCATACATCTTATTTCCTAATTGTTTACTTACAACCCTATCTGGCCGCCTACCGTACCTATCTATCTACCTGCCCAACTGCCTACCTTATCTATCTACCTGCCCACTTACCTATCTACCTACCTTCCTGCCTACTTACCTATCAACCTATTTACCAACCTACCTATCTACCCGCTTACTTAACTATCAACCCATTTCGCAATCTACCTATCTACCTATTCCCAACCTATCAATATTTACCATCCTACCTACCCACTTACCGTACCTATTTTCTAACCTACCTACCCACTTAACTATTTACCTATTTCCCTACCTTCCTGCCCACTAACCTACCTACCTACCTGTCCACTTACCTATCTACTTAGTTTCCTACCTACCTGCCTGCCCACTTACCTATCTACCTATTTCCCTACCCACCTACCTATCTACCTACTTCCCTACCTACCCACTTACCTATTTCCCTACCTACCTGCCCACTTACCTATCTACCTACCTGCCCACTTACCTATCTACCTATTTCCCTACCTACCTACCTGCCCACTTACCTATCTACCTATTTCCCTACCTACCTACCCACTTACCTATCTACCTATTTCCCTACCTACCTACTTGCCCACTTACCTATCTACCTATTTCCCAACCTACCTGCCCACTTACCTATCTACCCACTTACCTATCTACTTATTTCCCTACCTACCTATCTGTCCACTTGTATCTACCTATTTCCCTGCCTACCTGCCCACTTACCTATCTACCTACCTACCCACTTACCTATCTACTTATTTCCCTACCTACCTACCTGCCCACTTGTATCTACCTATTTCCCTACCTACCTACCTGCCTGCCCACTTACCTATCTACCTGCCCACTTACCTATCTACCTGCCCACTTGTATCTACCTATTCCCTACCTACCTAACCTGCCCACTTTCCTATCTACCTGCCCACTTACCTATCTACCTATTTCCCTACCTACCTACCTGCCCACTTGTATCTACCTATTTTCCTATCTACCTACCTGCCCATTTACCTATCTACCTATTTCCCTACCTACCTGCCCACTTACCTATCTACCTATTTCCCTACCTACCTACCTGCCCACTTGTATCTACCTATTTCCCTACCTACCTACCTGCCCACTTACCTATCTACCTATTTCCCTACCTACCTGCCCACTTACCTATCTACCTATTTCCCTACCTACCTACCTGCCCACTTGTATCTACCTATTTCCCTACCTACCTACCTGCCCACTTACCTATCTACCTATTTCCCTACCTACCTGACCACTTACCTATCTACCTATTTACCTACCTACCTACCTACTTGTTACATCTTGTTATCCGTAGTTACCCGTTACATCCCTGCCTGCCTACCCACCTAGATACCCGGTACCTTCCTAACTTTCAAACCACCTACCAGCACCGGGAACCTATTCTAAAGTTTGGCAGTGTTAAGGGGGGTCACCTGCTTTTTTCTCTTTTTCTCCTTTTCTCTCTGTATCTGACTTGTATCCACTCGGCCCCATTCAGCCAACTGTTTTAAGACGTTTATCCCCATCCAGGTGTCAATTTCATCCTGGCGAGCCATAGCGAGCCAGCATTGTATGGAAAATCCGGCTTCGCCGGAGAAATGTTTCTATTGAAAAATATACAAATTTAGCTTGCTGTCAAAACAAATATATATATATGCTGGCTCGCTACCGCTCGCCAGGAAAATATTGACACCTGGATGGGAGTAAACATCTTAAAACAGTAGGCTTAATGGGGCCGAATAGATACAAGCCAAAGAAAGAGAGAAAAGGAGGCAAACAACGGAGCATGCGCGTGGCACCCCAAGAACCGTTCTCTAGGTAGACCATATAGCGTGCAATTGACCACTTGCGAGTTTCGTTCTATAAGGAAGTTGGAGCTGTAGACATCGATATTTAGCAGAATTACCAACAAAACTACGGTTGTAGTATATTCGTGAATACATCATACCCAATTCAACATACACTTTTGCCATCAGAAACCTACATTATTATTGTATTTCTATTTACTATCGATGTCTACAGCTCCAACTTATTTTGTAGCCTGAAACTCGCATGTAGTCAATTATGTGTTCAATTGATTTATATCTACGGTGAGTGTGTATCTATAGAGATTACAGAGATGGGGATAAGTGCTCGCGACGTCCGGTATTATCACACCTCAAGACAACCATTGTGTATATTTAACAAGTGTTCATTTAGTATGATTAAGTAACTCATGAACTCTGTGGGATATAGAGAGAGAGAGATATTTATATATGTGCTCGTGTATGTAATTGTATATGTATTGGTGTCTGTATTCGTATATGTGTTTATGTTGTTGGTCCCTGCTCGAGGTATAAGAAGTAGCACTCTGATGGCCCACATGGAGTAGTATTTGAATGACTATAAACCAGTGTCTTGTATATTTTTCTGAGATAGAAATAGACCCCATGCTACCACTTGTCTATACCTAAATATTGTTAGTGTGCCCTACAGTCCTTCTGTTTTATATAGTCCTTTTGGGTGTGGTCCGCCTGGGGCATGAGATAAAAGCAGAGCTGTCACATTAGGGTAAACAGACCTTTTATGAATGGGACACTATCTCTGGTACACTCGTACCCTAGGTCAGGTTAATCCATTTGGCAACATCGCGTAAAGCAACATTGCCATTTTTATACAAATGATTTGCCTTTATCATAATACAGAGAGAGAGAGAGACCGATTGTCCCTTTGATAGTGACATGATCAACAAACAACAATATACATATGACCCAGGATAGTAAATAGTAATAGGATGGGGCACTCCGCGTTAATTTTTATTATTGCCCGGGCTCACCGCGACGGTAGCACCTCTAGCGGCCGATAGGAAACACTACTCTTGCTGGCGTACACTTCATCTCAATAACCATACACATTACTCTTTATGCTGAAGATAATATCAGTGTGATAATATCACTTGTGTATAAACATTTATAAGCGATTTTGAATACATAATAAGATAAACAGAAAGGAAATAATTAAGAAAACTAAATTTATACCAAGAATGAAATTATACAGTTGTAGGCTACTTCATTGTTGTATTGCAACTGTATTGCAGATCACATCTTATATATGTACATATTCATGAAAAAGAAACACAAGTATATAGAGTTTACAGTATATTATATAGACTACAGAACATAGTGAATATGTAATAGCCTGCAGTACAGTACACCACCACCACCACGTTGTATATTTATTCTTAACACTACAGAACATTGTGATTATATGCTGTAGCCTAATACTCCACCACCACCTATAAAGCCATTCTTATGACTATGTAACATTGTTTGTGAATACACCACCACCACTACAACTGCTACTACTACTACTATACCCTGTTCATTATAGTTAGGCCAGAAAGTATTACTTCTAATCTCTGTAACTAAAACAGGGCTGGAGTAAATGGGCTGTATATTACCACACTTATTCCCCGAGCATCTTAGGCCTGATGTGAACCTGTTAGCACTACACATGTTTCAAAATTAAAGATTTCCTGCTTTGTTTTTTCATTTGGGAAGCTCGATAACTAGTATTTAGTTTGTGAATTTTCCAGTATATTGCTATTCTGCAATACACTTGTGCAATTTTAAACAAGCAATTTCTTGTAGGCATAATCAGCAGTAACCTTCATAATATAAGAACATAAGAACATAAGAACATAAGAAAATGGGAGTCTGCAGAAAGCCGATTGGCCTAAGCAAGGCAGATCCCTGTCCCACACAACCCCAAATCAATTACAAAGCCCAATTATAGGCTCAACACTCCAATACCCTGAGGATCATCTTACCAAAACGGTTAGAGATTAACGCAGGATTATGGGGGTCTGCAGAGCGCTGATTGGCCCAACCCGGCTGATCCCCCTTCACACCCAACCCTTCTCGTCCATATGCTTATCCAATTTTATCTTAAAGCTCCCTACAGTTTTAGATCCCACTATAGCACTTGGTAGTCCATTCCACCCATCTACAACTCTGTTACCAAACCAATATTTGCCTATATCTTTTCTGAAACTAAATTTATCTAATTTGAAACCATTGGTACGAGTTCTTTTGCTATCACTGAGCTTTAGTACATTTGTCATGTCCCCCTTGTTAATCCCACTAACCCACTTGAACACCTCTATCATATCCCCTCTAACTCTGCGTCTCTCTAACGAATGTAAACCTAATTTCTTCAACCTTTCTTCATACGGAAGATTTCTAATATTATGGATCATTTTTGTCATTCTACGCTGTACTCTCTCCAATGAATCTATGTCCATTCTGTAATAAGGACACCAAAATTGGACAGCATAATCCATATGGGGTCTCACTAATGACAAGTAAAGTTTTAAGATAACATCAGCAGTTCTGTTACTCACACTCCTAGAGATGAACCCGAGAATCCTGTTTGCCTTATTACGAACGCCTATACACTGTTTTCTAGGTTTCAAATCATTGCTAACAAACACACCTAGATCTTTCTCGCAGTCTGAATTTTCTAATTCTAAATTAGCTAGTTTATATTTAACATTTGTTTGCATCTTCCCTATCTTTAATACCTTGCATTTGTCAATGTTAAACTTCATCTGCCAATTTACTGACCATTCATGTAAGGTATCTAGATCCCTTTGGAGGCACTCTATATCGCTATCTGAATCAATTGATCTCCCCATTTTAGTATCGTCTGCGAATTTACTTATCCTACTAGTTATACCTAAATCTAGGTCATTTATGTATATAAGAAACAACAGGGGACCTAATACCGATCCCTGGGGGACACCACTTTTGACTGCTCCCCACTCTGACTTGGTACCATTTATGCTGACTCTCTGTTTCCTACCAATTAGCCATGACCTAATCCATCCCAACAACGCCCCACCTATTCCATGTGCCTCAACCTTTCTCATCAATCTCTCATGAGGGACTCTGTCGAAAGCTTTACTGAAATCTAAATATATAATATCGTATGACTTGTCATTATCTACTGCTTCATATACCTCTGAGAAAAAACTAAGCAAATTAGTAAGGCAAGAACGTCCCTGAGTGAATCCATGCTGAGAAGAATTTATTAAGTTAAATGTTTATAAGTGGTTTCTTATTTTCCTAGCAATAATTGACTCTAGTAGCTTTCCTATGATTGAAGTGAGACTAATGGGACGGTAATTGGATGCTATTGATTTATCACCTTTTTTGAAAATCGGAACTACATTTGCAAGCTTCCAAGCTTCTGGAACTATACCTGTTTCTAATGAATTGTTAAAAAGAAATGTTAATGGGTAACTTAACTCATCTCTGCATTCTTTTAATACTCTGGCATATACCTCATCGGGACCAGACGATTTCTGAGGTTTCAGTCTGTCAATTTCCTTAAGCACATCATTTCTACTTATAGTAACCGTACTTAACCTATTTTCTATACTATCGCTATATACCTTACGGACTTCTGGAATCTGTGCCAAATTTTCATTAGTGAAAACGGATAGAAACTGACTATTTAATGTACTGCACATTTCTAAATCATTTTCTGTCATTTCTCCTATCGAAGTTTTAAGGGGGCCTATTTTATCTCTAACTTTAGATTTATATAGCTGGTAAAAAGCCTTAGGGTTATTTTTTGAGTCATTGGCTATCCTGATTTCATAATTTCTTTTGTCTGTCCTTATACATTTTTTAACCTCTCTTGATAGATTCTGATAGTAAGCAAGTAGGTGAATTTCGCCTTTCTTAATTTTTTTTTTTTTCGATATATTCCTCTCTTTTTTTTTTCCCTAGAAGGTCTTGCCGTCTACAGGCCTGAAGCCATAGTTTCAATCTGAGGGAAGGGGAGAAAATGGTATACTTAGTTTAAAAGTTAGCTTAGGTTATAGTTAGTTTAGTCAGGTTGCACAATTGCACACGCACATTCTCACTATCTCACACTCACACATTCTCACTCTCTCTCTCTCTCTCACACACACACACACACACAAATGTGTGTGCGTGTTTCCATTCCTTTACTAATGACAAATAATTATACCCTCCCCTAGGATTAAAGTCCCTACTGAGGTGTCAACCCCTCCCACACTCTATTTCTCTCTCTCTCTCTCCAATATGAAATGTTGAGAATTAAAATATTTTCTTGGTGTATATGTTATATATTTGTATGATAGCTATCATCTATAACATATTACCTCATATTTATGGACATTTAATTGTAAAATATATTAAGCCTTAAAATAACATATTATAGCACCAGTTACCATCATTATTTGTACCATTAATCACTAATATAATTAGCCTAACACAGTATCACCATTACCACCAGTGTTCTATAATTATTATAATCACCATTTCCTCTAACATCATAGCCTATAGTCGTCACACCTTGATGTAATGCGTTTTTATGACTAAACTGCGTTCATAATTATGTGGCACACAATAGTGAGACCGAAAATACCTTTAGTAATTGTTAATACCTAGTATAGAGAATCCTTGTTAATATATTTTACGTATTAACGGTAGCCCAGCAAGTGATCTTGGAAATGTGGCTGAAAATCGTATTCACTCTGAACTCTTATGGACGGCAGCAAATAGCCTTCAGTTTTCATATATATTTTTGTCAATAGCTAGGCCTAATGATCATTATAGTGTGCCATTAAAACATCAGGCTGACGCATAATTCCTGTTAGTTAATAAACCTGAAGACTGGTACACTATCAGTGTCACAGACATCAGATACATTATGATTTGATAGTACAAAATTATGCATTTCCTAGCTACAAAACTCACCTTTTAGGATCCTTTGGAAAGCGGAAAAAAGACAAGTCTCTATTCCATTTTGAATTATTGGAGCAGTTTATAGCTGAACATCCTGTAATCCCCATCGTGGCAACAATAATAAGCCATCAATATCCACGTGTACGAGAAACACACACCTCTCCAGCTTGAATGAGGCCGCCAACTGCAGTGTTTATTCCTATCAGCCGCTAGGTGGCTAGTCTGACCCATGCCGACTGGGCCGCCCATAAGACAGGTCTGTCTTTCTCTAGGGTCTTTGGTCAGACTAGCCACCTAGCGGCTGATAGGAATAAACACTGCAGTTGGCGGCCTCATTCAAGCGGGAGAGGTGTGTGTTTCTCGTACACGTGGATATTGATGGCTTATTATTGTTGCCACGATGGGGATTACAGGATGTTCAGCTATAAACTGCTGCAATAATACAACATGGAATAGAGACCGTTTTTTCCCGCTTTCCAAAGGATCCTAAAAGGTGAGTTTAACTTTGTTTTGTAGCTAGAAAATGCATAATTTTGTACTATCAACTGATAATGTATCTGATGTCCGTGACACTGATAGTGTACCAGTCTTCAGGTTTATTAAGGGGAGGTATTTAGTTTGTTCCCTAGAACTCCATCAAGCTTAAAATTACACCCCCTTGAGTCCCTTTTAAGATAAATTTGTAAATTTTTCGGTAGAAAAATTTCCCGGCCGAAGGCCGGTTCCTCTTAAATAACTGGCTCGCTATCGCTCGCCAGGATAAAATCGACACCTGAATTGCACGAAAGGTCTTAATATGGGGTGAAAGTTCTTAAAATCGCTAAACTAATGGGGCAAACGTTTTATAATATCAAAAGCAATGGGGCTAAACATGAGGGAGAAAGGGGTCAAGAAAAAAATCCCTCAAGTGGAGATCTCCCCTTAACTAACAGGAATAATGCGTCAGCCTGATGTTTTAATGGCACACTATAATCATCATTAGGCCTATTGACAAAACTATATATGAAAACTGAAGGCTATTTGCTGCCGTCCATAAGAGTTCAGAGTGAATATTTTCAGCCACATTTCCAAGATCACTTGCTGGGGTACTGTTAATACGTAAACTATATTAACAAGGATTCTCTATACTAGGTATGAACAATTACTAAAGGTATTTTCGATCTCACTATTGTGTGCCACATAATTATGATCGCAGTTTAGTCATAAAAACGCATTACATCAAGGTGTGACGACTATAGGCTATGATTTTAGAGAAAATGGTGATTATAATAATTATAGAACACTGGTGGTAATGGTGATACGGTGTTAGGCTAATTATATTAGTGATTAATGGTACAAATAATGATGGCAACTGGTGCTATAATATGTTATTTTAAGGCTTAATATATTTTACAATTAAATGTCCATAAATATAAGGTAAAATGTTATAGATGATAGCTAGCATACAAACATATATATAACATATACACTAAGAAAATATTGTAATTGTCAACATTTCATATTGGAGAGAGTGTGTGGGAGGGGTTGATACCTCATTAGGGACTATTTAATCCTAGGGGAGGATATATTTGTCATTAGCAAATGGATACAATTGAATGGCTCAAGGGTGTACATTTTAACACGTCTTATACTATTCACTGTCTTGTTGGATGGAGACTAACCCTACAAGCAATGCTTGGCCTCATGCAGGACCTACGATCCATTGATGGATTTAAGTTCCTACTCCCATCCCGGCTAAACCAGGACTGTCTTGAGAATCTGTTTGCTATAATTCGACAGAAGGGTGGTAATAGATACAATCCAGATCCTAATCAGTTCCTATTCACCTTCAGACAGACTCTGTGTAACATGCTCCTTGCACCATCTTTGTCTGCTAATTGTGCCCCAGACTCGGATTCTCTCCCCATCACACTATCTGAGTTAAACAAAGCTCGTACACAGCCATATTCAACCTCTAGAGCACCATCAACATCCATTTCAACTTCTTGTGATACAAGTGACTTGTCTTATGACTACCAAGTTGATGACTTGGATGCTAATGGTGTCAGTTATGTTCTAGGCTATGTACCGTACTAAAAAAGCTAAATATCTCTTGTGCTACCTGCTTCACTTCATTTGTAAACAATTCTGATGTTCTCATTGCAGCTAGTCAGATATTTACACACATGAAAGCTTTCAGAACATCGAACAGAGACTCTGGTGGTCTCACAGTACCATCAGAGGAATTGGTGCAACCATTTCACTCTGTTCACAGCTCTATGATTGTAACATGGCAAATCTGGTTGGACCGAATGTGAATTCCAGGTTGACCATTTGTGTTGTAAATACTCTGTCACACCTTTCACTCTGCAGAGATTGCTTGTTTAAAATTGCACAAGTGTATTGTAGAATAGCAATATACTGGAAAATTCACAAATTAAATAATAGTAATCGAGCTTCCCAAATAAAAAAACAAAGCAGGAAATCTTTAATTTTGAAACCTGTATAGTGCTAACAGGTTCACATCAGGCCTAAGATGCTCGGGGAATAAGTGTGGTAATATACAGCCCATTTACTCCAGCCCTATTTTAGTTACAGAGATTAGAAGTAATACTTTCTGGCCTAACTATAATGAACAGGGTATAGTAGTACAAAGGAGTACAAAGGAAATCAAGCAACAACAGATCTAGTGACCCTTCTAGGCTGCTTGTCCTCCAAAACACTGAGGATCAAGTGTCCAAACAGTGGTTTAGAGTGGGTAAGGGTACATTGGAAAGGGAACTACTGCCCTGGAACTAATGTCCGTGGCAGGACTAGGAAGTTAGTAGGGGACATAATTTATGGGTTAGTAACTGAGGGGAGGATAAAATAAAGTTATTCATTTACAAACGCAGTCAGTCGCGGGTTTGATGCGAGATATTTGTCTAGGCGGAATTTAAATGAATCAACGGTGCTGCAGTCTATAACGTCTCGGGGAAGCCCATTCCACAAGTTGACAACTCGATTGAAGAAGAAATTCTTAGATTCGTGTGAGTTAAAAGATTTACCAATAATTTTGCAACCGTTTCCCCGCGTGTAATTAGATTGGTCGATAAGTGAAGTACTTACTACAGTTCATATTGTCGATGCCTTTGATGATTTTTGAACACTTGAATTAAGTCACCTCTTAATCTGCGCTGGGTTAAAGGAAATAGATTTAATTCTCTAAGACGCACTTCGTATGGTTTGTTCTTTAGGCTAGGTATCATTTTGGTAACTCTACGTTGAACTCGTTCTAGTTTGTTTATGCCTTTTTGGTAATAAGGGCACCAGCATTGAACGCAGTATTCCAGAAGAGGGCGGACTAAGGAATTGTAAAGGGTTAGGATAACGTCTTTGGATTTATGCTCAAATGATCTGCCTATAAAGCCAATTATTTTGTTTGCCTTCTTAACAACTTCTGAACATTGTTGACTCGGTTTTAGGTTACTCGACATTGTTACTCCCAGATCGGTTTCTCTGTTTACATTCTTAAGCTGAGTGCCATTCATCGAATAGTTTGCTTTCTCATTTAGGTATCCGATATGTAGTACTTTACATTTATCCGCATTGAAACTCATTTGCCAAATTTGGGCCCAATGTGACAATTTATCTAGATTGTGTTGCATATCGTCAACTTGATCTTTTGAGAGTACGCTATTTGCAATTTTTGTATCGTCAGCAAATTTTGAGATTGTACAGGTGAGACCCTCATCTATGTCGTTGATGTAAATTAGAAAGAGAATTGGTCCTAGTACCGATCCCTGGGGTACCCCGCTACTTACATTGGTCCATTTAGATGCCTTACCGTTTATGACTACTCTTTGCTTTCTGTCGCTGAGCCAATTTTCTATCCATTTCAACACACCGTCTTGTATTCCATGCGCTTTTAGTTTTATCAGTAAACGTTTGTGGGAACTTTGTCAAAGGCCTTTTGAAAATCAATGTATATAATATCTACAGCTTTACTCTCATCGTAGAGGTTGAGGATATCGTGGAAGAAGTCTAAGAGGTTTGTTAAACAGGAACGCTTTTTAGCGTTTAGTAGTAGTAGCAGTTGTAGTGGTGGTGGTGTATTCACAAACAATGTTACATTGTCATAAGAATGGCTTTATAGGTGGTGGTGGAGTATTAGGCTACAGCATATAATCACAATGTTCTGTAGTGTTAAGAATAAATATACAACGTGGTGGTGGTGGTCTACTGTACTGCAGGCTATTACATATTCACTATGTTCTGTAGTCTATATAATATACTGTAAACTCTATATACTTGTGTTTCTTTTTCATGAATATTGTTATGCCCTGTTTTTCTACAGGTTTAACTTGGGTAATGTGAGTTCTGAATGACTGGGTATAGAAGGCTGCATGCACAATACAAGGTATGAGGAATAGAGAACACAAAATAAACACACGGTAACACAACACAAGTTCACGTTTATTGAAATAAAGAAATAAAGAGCATAGAAAGATAGTTATATTCGCACAAAACAAATGATAGAAGGGAACTGCTAGCATTAGCGGATCTGGATGGAGCCTAGTCTCCCACTCCCAACGTTCAGGTATATTCTTCTGATCACGGGTTTAATTAGCAAGTTTTTATTTTACTGGAAGACCTCAATATATTCGTATAATTCAATGTCACTGATTTGACCTCTTGCTGGCTGATCGCGTGCACAAGTAGCAGCTCACAGTTAGGATTAGACACGCGTATATTGTAGAACACGGAAATCTCTAGTAACCTCATGGGGGTACTGAACTAAGTTTGATATTCTTAAGGCAGAAATACGTAGAACACAAATCAGTGGGCGAACGTTAGATATCACTAGAGTTTTAATATCTGAATAAGGTAATTACGAGAGTCAAGGTCGCCTGTTAATTAAAGAGCACTGATCGCTTAGTACGTCCCAAATGGAATGGTTAACTATGAATTACACTGGGCAAGGTCTTAGCCACTTTATAGAAAGTTAATAAGTGAGTATCAAGCTAGTACTATAACACTTAGTACTAGCAACATGAATCTTGAATAGTATGGGTAGATCTGGTCCTGGTTATCTTGCTTCCGGTGATGTTGGGGGCTGGTTCCTCGGCCGTCCAGATGGTCCAAAATGTAGGAAGTTCTCAAGTCGGATCTCTTGATGATCGTTGCTGGCTACACTCTTATATACCCACGAATTTGTGTGAAGGTTATAAGGTGCATGTTAGGACTTGTACATGGACAGATGCTTCTATCAGTCTTCTCTGCCACGGAGTCTGCCGGATCTGGAATCTCTCAACTCCGGAAAAACACAAGGGCAGAGCTAGAGGTAACTGCAGGGTAGTGACCACTGGTTGGTGTCTAGCTTTCAACTGATTTGACTGGGGGCGGGAGTTAGATTTATAGGCTCGGTTCTGGACCCTGTAGACAGTAGGGATCTCGAGTCTTATGGACTTAATTGAGCTCTCAATAGATATGGGGACTAGGTAAGATGGTATTTACTGTTGTGGCACAGGGCTATAGGAAGCCTTTATATTTTCATATAACTGAGCCTTAGTAAGAGGTACTATTTTGGCTATACTGGACGTATTTAGGGGAGAGAGACTGGATCTACTTTGCGAGGAGGATGGGGACAGCTGTGATAGGAGTGTCTCTCTAGATTGTTCAATCTTCATTCTATGGTATAGCTGAGGTGCTAATTTAGTGATCAGAGCATGCAAGAAAGGTAAATGGTTTATTGTGAGTTAATAGAGGTTAGTAAAGGTGTTAGTCATTCATGGTTAGTTCATTGATAGGAAGAATTCCTGTGCTACCTGGCAATGACTCGAAAGTCAAAACAGGGGCCAGGTATACCTCCGCGGGGGTGGGGGTCTCCCTCCTCGGGTGGGCAAAAAGGGGGAGCTGGGCGCCCTCTCTCTTGTGATAGTCGTCCGGCGGCTGTGGCTAGGGGCTTGCCATATCACCAGTGTTTGTAATAACCCTCTGTGTATGAGACAGATGTGGGTGTCCTTAATACCAAAACCGAAGGTGCCTTAGCTAGCTGGTTTTACTCGGCTGGTTGTTAATTGTAGGGTTTGCTGGATGTGGTGGAGACTGGGTTGCTAACTCTGCCACATTTATCTGGAAGTATGGCAATAGAAGTTAGTTACTGGCGGGGCGGCTAGCCTCGCACCGACGACCATTGGGTGCAGGGTTGTGAATGGGTTGTAAGAGAATAGATGGCATGCAAGGGGCTAGTAAAGTTCTAATGTTGTTCTGGCCTACTAAGTGAAGCTAGGCTGGATAGGAGTATATATATAAAAGGTTGGAGAGCGTTAGCAACGGACAATTCAAGGATCTTCAAGAGGTATGAGAGAGAGGCTAGGTCGGACAAGAGTCGAGAAGCGCGGGTGTCTTAATGAGAGGGGGGGGAAGAGTTCAAGGGCTACAGGGAAATTTTGCCCCTAAGGTCCTTGGGCGTGGGGGTGGCATTAGGCTACAATTGATATGGAAGTTTGAAAAGGCAGTAGAATACGTTAGCCAAATGCTACCGGGGAATGCAACTATGGGGTGGTATATGAGTCTGGAAAAGATAGAGTTATGTGATCAGTCCGAGGGTTATGGATACTATTAGTTGGCCCTGGGAACTGCGTTTTCTATTAAATATAAATACCAACAACAGCGGCAGTTCGTAGGGGTACTTAGTTATTGTTTCGGGGTACTTATGACAGATACTGGTAACCAGGTTATCTTATACAATCTCTGGTTGGGGTAAGAGGTGTAAGACACGAAGTAAATTGGCGTGGTGTGGGCTGTGGATACGAAGGAGGCAAGGGGAAGACGTATGACAATTGTGGAAAGTAAATGGAAAAAGGTGAACACAATGGCGGATAAAAATACTTAACCTAAGGATTGCATACATCGATGAACGATGACATTATAGTCGTCGTCCTAATAAGGTGATGAAACCTGGTTGATCTGTACTTGGCACAATACGACACAAGGACAGTGCCGCTATGTCGCATCAATGCTGGTGGCAGTTAATATTATAGACTTAGTTACTAGAGGAACAATGCAAGGGGCGACTGAGCACGGGTTACATATATCTATACTCGTCATGGAAAATGATATACGAGGTCTAGGGACAAGTGTGGGTGTTTTAACTTCTAAGATATACAACAACTACTTCTCGGATGTAAGAACATACATAGATATAATTATGGCTGTCTGATGTGTTGGCATTGGCTCAACGTCGGGACAGGGCATGGGTGTTTTTAATATGAATGTATATTCCTGTTCATCATCTTTGTAGTTAGGAGTGTAGGACACGAGGGGGTTAGTGTACGGGGTTAGTGTACGTGAGGTGTGGAAAATGGTCAGTTTAGAAAAGGTAAATGGGTGCGTCCTGGAGCTGTTTAGCCCTGCGGGCTTGGGCCTGTCTGAAATGGCTGGCTCGGTCAGCTGGTCCTTTCGTTCTGTGGACCTTTCTTCTGGGTGTTTCTGTGTGGTGTTCGCTCGTGGCTTCTGTGGTGGGCTTCTTGTTCTGGGGCATTTTAAATATGTACATATATAAGATGTGATCTGCAATACAGCTGTAAACAATGAAGTAGCCTACAACTGTATAATTTCATTCTTGGTATAAATTTAGTTTTCTTAATTATATCCTTTCTTTTTATCTTATTATGTATTCAAAATCGCTTATAGATGTTTATACACAAGTGATATTATCATACTGATATTATCTTCAGCATAACGAGTAATGTGTATGGTTATTGAGATGAAGTGTACGCCAGCAAGAGTAGTGTTTCCTATCGGCCGCTAGAGGTGCTACCGTCGCGGCGAGCCCGGGCAATACAAAAAATTATCGCCGAGTGCCCCATCCAATTACTATTTACTATCCTTGCTATTATCTACTCTCAGTGTGAAGCTAACTCGCATTCGCCAAATTTCATTCAGGATACTGTTTATTGTTTGAGACTAAACATCTCTGTGTACCCTTATTTGTGTTTACTATAGGACACCATAATTACTATTTGTACTATTGTATAACCTAATTTACTCTCCTAGATAATTATTATTCTAGGAACAATTACCTTCATATTTCATAATTATTGTTCGGTCGAAGTGTTCATCTCCCTATATGACATTCGATCTTGTATTTGTGTTTATCTTAACTTAATATTGTACCCTAGCTATTAAGGAATAAAACTTGTGAACCTTGATTGTGTATTCTGTGTCCATTGATTATTATTGTTGTGTAATCTATAATATTGAAGTTAGTTGTGTTCCAGTGAGATAGTTGAGATTCCCATTCTTTCCTAAGGTGGAAAACGGGATCATTATAAAGCACGTTAAATTATAACGTCGCATAACAACATTCATGCCTGCATGTTTCTCTATCTATGTATTATATCTTAATACACCTGTCTGCCTGACTTCCTACCTACCGGTGCGCACCTTCCTGTCTCCCTCCAGGCCTGCCTTCCTGCCTGCCTGCCAATTTGCCAGACCTTGGCTGCCGTGTTAAGAGGAGACTGTGATTGCTACCCTCACGCCAACACCACCTTCAGCCCTGTGTGTGTGTGTGTGTGTGTGTGAGCAAGATAGAGAGAGAGGTAATGTTTGTGTGTGCATGTGTGTGTTGGTTCACCTGTTTGTGGGTACAGGACACATACGGTATATATATATTGGGTACGATTTTAGTTACTGGACACCTATTTGACAGGTACCAGCGAGGATTTAATACATATTTGTTTTCGGTTTCCACGCATCCAACACCAAGCTACACCTTTTTCTGGTCCGGTAATAGTATTGAAAACGAAATAATAACTTTTAAATGTGGTTTTCGACTAGAATAAAACGGCGCGTTTGTGCCGAAAATCGGCGGCGGGGGGAGTCCGTCGTCGCTTCGGATCGTCGCGGTTTGTTTACCCAGGACGCTCGAGGTTACTACGGCCAGCTGTTTTAGTTGCCCTCTGCCGGCCACATATATGACGATTATTATAATTCACCGGGGGGAGGGGGGGGGGGGGACCCTGTGCTGTATCCCACGGCCTATAACGCAAGTCTTTATAAAAAAAATGACCCAACAACTGGTTATATAAGCTTAGCCATTTGAAGTCGACCGCCAAGGCGGGACCTGGAAGTCACTCCGAGCGTTAAGTAAACAAAGCGACGCTACTTCCACGAACGCAACAGAGTTGTCTTTATATTTCGTCTCATATTATCATTATTAAAGTGTCCCCATTGCTTTTTTAGTGTTTCGTACACCAGAAAAGGGTGTAGCTTGGTGTTGGATGCGTGGAAACCGAAACAAATATGTATTAAATCGTTGGCGGTACCTGTCAAATAGGTGTCCAGTAACTAAAATCGTACTCTATATTGATCTCAGAAATAATATAATCCACGCTGGACACACACAGTTACATGTTTACTCTTGCCATGAAACGGAAATTTAAAGATCTCATATATTCATGTCTGATTATCTCTCCTGAATTATACCTGTACTGTGACACGCCATAAGCAATTCAAGCCGTGGCATAGTCAGTAGAGCGTCGGCTGCTGATCAAATGGGCGGCGGATTGAGCTAGCACTGTCAAAATGTTATTGGTAAATATCAAGGCCGGGAAACTTGACCTAGCGATTCGTGACAAACGCCTAATGTTCACGGCCACCCCTTTTCAGGAATTACGGCGTCTGGAAAATTAAAAATATAACAAATAATAAAATATATATACAGTATATATATATATATATATATATATATATATATATATATATATATATATATATATATATATATATATATCCGTATTAGGTTCGCCTCCAGGGTATCGAATCTTGTATATGAATAGAAGGATAAGAGCCAGAGTTATATATATATATATATATATATAACTGTCCATCGCCTGGGCCCGGGTGACTAAAATAGACTGTAGTGTAGGTTGTGTTGCAAGAGACCGAGCTTCAGAGTACTTCAGACACCACCGTGGTGTACCCCCCGAGACATTTTCAGTTGAGTGAGGTGATGGTCGGGTCGATACAGTCCTGCGGGGCTGGGATTAAAGCACACAGATCCCCAAGTTCACCAAATGTACACTCGGATGCCATAGTCTCTAGCTCATAAATATTCGTGGAACTCACCTACTGGTACTGTACTTCTAATTATGGAAGTACTGTATATCTTGGGAAACGAATTTATGAATGTTATGTTTTATACATCAACTACAAACTATATGTATAGGCCTACTATTTATTGAAAGCAAGTTATGTCCATAAATAAATCAACATAGTCATAATTGCATAAAGGAAAACATAGGGGGTCCACAAATGTTTATGAGTGGGCTAGAAACTATGGCATCCAAGTGTACATTAACCTTGACCCGACCATGTCCTGGAATCGGAATAAAAGACACGGATCCAAGTTCATCAAATGTTTATTTACCTTTTCCAGTTTTCTCTAAGATGATTTCCAATTTGTGTTATATTTCAGTTTCCTTCCGATTATTATATACCGGCACTACTTAGTACAAATCAGTCTATGTTGGAGGTTCTTCTGGAGTCGACTAAAATCATCCAACGGTAGAATTAACTATATTCATAAATCGTCGTCTGACTGAAGGGGGGTTAACATTAGTCCAGTTAAGCCATTATCATCACATTCTGGCTAACATTAGACGATCATAGCCAGCTTTGAAAGGACCTGGAAATTTAAGGCGCCTAGGCTAACTGTGTAATGATAGCCACAATATAATCTTTAAAAGGCCTCATCCTACGGAAAGGGTTTGGGGAAGCAACACAACAACCAAATCTTTACTCACGATATTTAGGCTAGCAATGAATGTAGCACATAGACAACTATGAGAGGTATATATGATATATGTTTCTATTTCAAATGTGTAGATTAACAAAGTATATACCGGTACATAGTCGGTGTCAGTAGTCCTTTAAATGGGTAGTGGTTATTTGTTGGCGTATTTATTAATTTATTTATTTAATTTTTAGTTTCCTCGCTAGACCTCCAACAAGCTTTAAAAAAAAAAAAAAAAAAAAAAACACACTCCCTACACTCCCCTCCAAGATAAAGTTGTACGGTATATGTTTTCGGGCTCGCCACGCAAAAATCGACACCTAAATGGGACGAAAGGTCTTACAATTGAGAACAAAATAGGGCGAAAGATCTTAAAATCGCCAAACTAATGGGCCGAACGTCTTAAAATCTGAAAACTAATAGGGCTAAACATGAGGGAGAATTGGGTCCAGAAAAGCCAACCATCCCCCCCTTATCGTAAGTTTAGTGCCAAGAATACTCAAAGCACCTTTAAAATTGGGCCTAATAACTTGTGATTCCCTAACTGTTCTAAGTATTACCAAGCTATAAGTAAGTAACTACAGCTTACAGTTTCATAACTTGAGACCGCCTAAGTATTTGGGTTTTGTGTAAAGAGAGCAAAGTTAACCAATTATTTTTAAAGGGGGTATTATATGTGAATCTCAAGAGCACAACATAACTCGCTGGATGCACCAAGTTTGACCCTCGCATTGCTCACCAATTATAAAGTATATTCGTTTATGATGAGGCTGAACATCGCGACCCTTAGCTACTTGTAAGTCAGGAAGGGTTGTAGGAAACGGGCTGCAGATTTCCATACCCGGTACCTATTTTCTGGTTTATTATTTCCAAATGGTAACATGTCGGCTCCATTGCTCAAATATTTGTTTAACACATGTCGGCTCCATTGCTCAAATCATTTTTTTTGTCATTTGATACTGGGTGTCGGGAATTCTCCCCCTCACCAAAGTTACACTATGACCAAAATATTGGTCATATTTTTACCACATGTACCTTACCCTTTAGGCTACCCACCACAAAAATCCCAAATCCCTCCTCCCACCCACTCGCTGACTGTCGGTCCCGTCAGAAGGAAAAAAAAGGAAAATCTGTGGCGGCGAAACGACTGCACCAATCGGTTCCATATTTGTGTGGCAAGTCTCTATCCCTTCTGCCTTCCCCCCACCACACCCCCAACCGCCTCCCACCACCCACTTCTAGCGTATCCGTACGAAGAAAAGGAAAAAAAGGAAAATCCGTGGTGGCGAAACTACCTCACCAATCGGCTTCATATGTGTAACACAAGTCAATTACCCTTCTACCTTCCCCCAACCTACTCCAAGACCACCCTCCCACCCATACATTCCGATACCATAAAAGTCTCTGTAGTCTATAGTGTCTTTTCAGCTACTTTCGGGACCATCGGGGACCTGATTTCTGGCGAGGGGAGTGTTTTTTTTACCATTTCTCTCCCAACTTAATAGATTTAGCCAAAAAACAAAAACAAAATCTGGCACTGGCAGAAGCACACCGTCAAAATTGGCTGGCACTCAGCGGGTAACTCCTCCAGGATGAATTCCTCGATGTTGTTGTTGTTGTTGTTTTTCCCCAAGCTGCCTGGCCGAACAGCCCCAAGGCCCCGAGCAAGGCCAAGGCCATAACCGAGCGCCCCCACAGAACCCTCCCTGCCGACCACAATAAAGCCTGGGTGACCGAAGCCACTCCATGGCGGGGAGCTGAGGAGGGTGCGGAAACGCCCGGGAAACCAAAGCCCCACCCAGGGCCCTGTGCCCCTCAGCAATTATGAAGAGAAAGTTGAGGGGCAAAGGAAAGATGTGACGCTTTGGCTTCCAATCTTGGTAGATTAGGAGGTCAATCCACGCAAGAGACGCCGTCACTTGAGATCTAGAAAATATATAAGTAAAAGGAACAGTCAGAGTAAGCTATGGGTATGGCAGAGATCGCTCCGTTCTCACTCTGATAGACCAGCCCATCACCACATGACTAGAACCCAATCCTCTAAGCATCAACTAGGAAAGGCCCTAGAAAGCCGCCTTTGGTGGGGGGATAGCTCCCCTATTTCAACCCTTTTCGGGGTTGGGCACCCGCCCAATTCCTCGATGTTGTTCATGGTGCCGATGAAGGACTGGGAATGGGAATGGTGTGGCCATTCCTGCCCTTTTGTAGTTCCCAGATTCCAACCAAGACCTACGTGGTTGACAAAGACTGTCTTTGTCTGTGTTTGGTCAGACGGGGTGTGCCTACGATTGGCCAGAACCAGTCCAGGTACGACCTAACAAATCCCAAGACGTGCGGCCTCAGCTACGCTGGTCTTGAGGGGGCGTGGCATGGGCGTGGCCTGTGTTCCCGCAAATCGTGCAGCCTATGAGGTCGAACGGGGCTATGCTTACGCACGTCGCAAACACGTACGTAGTTCAATACGACTCCATTACGTCTGACGTAACACTGGCCCCGTTACGCTACGTCTGTCGGGAAGTGCAATAGACGTGGAAGAACGGGCGTTCAACGGCAGAAACTACTCGCGTCTTTACATAAATTGGCGATACGCCGGACGGGAGCAATATACGTGAATGTGTGACCCCACCATAAAGGCTATCAGCCTATGCCCGAGAGGGAATAGTTGGAATATAGAAAAAAAGAAAAAAAAATCTATTTGTTTATTTGTATATATATATATATATATAGAGAGAGAGAGAGAGAGAGAGAGAGAGAGAGAGAGAGAGAGAGAGAGAGAGAGAGAGAGAGAGAGAGAGAGAGAGAGAGAGAGAGAGAGAGAGAGAGAGAGAGAGAGAGAGAGAGAGAGAGAGAGAGAGAGAGAGAGAGAGAGAGAGAGAGAGAGAGAGAGAGAGAGAGAGAGAGAGAGAGAGAGAGAGAGAGAGGGGGGCTGAAGAGAATGTCTAGGTCATGGCCTAGGACTCTAGGTACGGTAATGTAGTGGATAACAGCCATTTTCTCGAAGGTAATGTATGGGCTTGGATTGTTTCCGTCAATACCAGGCGCGCGCGCGCGCGCGCTCGCTCTCTCTCTCTCTCTCTCTCTCTCTCTCTCTCTCTCTCTCTCTCTCTCTCTCTCACTCTCTCTCTCTCTCTCTCTTATTCATTCCCTTTTCTTGTTTCTCTTCTAGATTCCTTCCTTCATTGATTTATACGTTCATACCTTCACTCGCCATATTTTGTTTAATATTATTATTATTATTTGTTTCTTATTTTCTCTCTGACCGCCGCCGCATCACAGGCGTCGAGTAAGGATCTCTAGTGAGTCGAGATCCACAGATACAACACTCCTCAAGTGCCACAACCAAAACGGCTGCACTCTTTAACGACCTTAACTAAAACGGCCACAACCAAAATGGCCACACTCCTAAACAGCCACAACCAACAGGGCCTCATTCCTTAAAGGCTACATTCAAAATGGCCACACTCCTTAGTGGCCACAACCAAAACAGCTACAATTTTTAATGGCCACACTCCAAAACAGCCACAGCCAAAACGGCCACACTCCTAAACAACCAGAAACAAAACAGCCACACTCTTAAACGGCCACATTCCTTAACAGCTACAATTAAAACGGTCACACTCCTAACCTTCCATTACCCAAACGGTGACAATCTTAAGTGGCCACAATCCTTAACGGTCACAACCAAAACAGCCATAATTATTCCTTAAAGGCCACAATCAAAATGGCCACTCCTAAATGGCCTTTATCAAAACTGCCACACTCCTAAACAACCACAACCAATATGGCCACACTCCTAAACAGCTGCAACCAAAGCAGGCACACGCTTAAACAGCCACACTCTTTATTGGCCATTACCAAAAACGCCACTCTTAACAGCCACAACCAAAATGACCACACTCATACACAGCCACAACCAAAACGGTCACAATTTGTACCTTCTGTAGTTTATCCATGCCTGATTAGTTAAATGATCTAATATAAGTGACAGTCCTTGTATCCAGCACAATACCCCGCATGCAATACCAATTGAACCCCGGATAACTTTACTGGCGACTTGTATTATTATTATTATTATTATTATTATTATTATTATAATTATTTTTAGTATTATTAGTATTGATATTATCATTATCAAAGTTATGCCTTAAGCAACCAGACAAGGGGTCCCAACACGCCACGCATCCATCACCACAGCCACATCCACATCACGAACAATAACACAGTGTCCCCTGCTGCACCATTCTCTACAAAGCAAATGACGTCTTAAGCTCCGCTCCCAGCCATTACGTCACAAACCACGCCTCCCAGTTCCCTGGGGAGTTAGCTACCACCTTTACCTGTCCTCCTGCCTTTTATCTCGCCACTTCCAGACTCGCCAAAGCACAAAGGACACAAGGCTAAGTCACAGGTATGAAGAAGAGGTGACATTCATGCCCTCAGCCCCGTGACCTTCAAGGAGAGCAAGAAAGGGAAATATCTCCCAACCAGACCAGGCATCGTCAGCTCACCTCCTACAAGGAAAGCTCTCTCTTCTGACTATCTTGTATAGAGTAGATTGAATATCTCATCGGAAAATTCCGTGCCTGGTTACGCTGCCACAGACTCTTCCGAGTATGTCGATGAGCCCACGAGTATCTCGTGGGAGTACATTTCTCGTGCAAATGAGATTTAGTGTCTGGACATCCCGTCACTATGTTTGAGTGTCTTATCTCTAGATCATACTCTCTGTGTTCTTGTGTAAGACCCGTAGAGGTGGTAGTACGTAAACACTTCCAAAGTGACTCATTACTCGAGATCGCCAATGACATACAAAAAGACGAACAGCAAGAAGACGAAGGCGCTTACACCAGTAGAGGGCGAGAAGTCCACGAGACCTAATAATAATAAATAATAATAATAAACGGTTTATTAAAGAATGGCAGCCTCATGAGCTGAAAATACACATTTTACAATTTAGTGGATGAACATGAGATGAGGATGGTAAGCTTAGTTTACAAACAAAATAAATAAATACAATAATGATGCATGTGCAGAATACAAATTATCATAAAATAACCATGAGAGTAAGTGATATACAGTACATATACACATTTATTTACTTACTCATATACAAAACATACGTATATACACGTACGTGCGCACATACATATACATACATATATAGGAACATAAGAACATGCAGTAAGTGTGCACATGTCCGTATACACAAACGCTCACGTATGCACACAAACATACATACATACAGAAACTGTTTTGGTAAGGTCAGGTAAAGAGGGTGCAGGTACTACAATGGGAGGTTAATCCTCGGTAGTGTAGGTGTGTGTGTGTGTGTGTGTGTGTGACAGAAGGCGAAATATGGAAGAGCTGGGCGTTCTATTGTTAAGGGTGGAAATACATGGATGAAGATACGCGAACACTTAATAATAGATAATGCTTATGCATAGATTTATAATCAGAAGTTGCGCTAGTGAGCAATATGTTCTCGCTCATATGTACGTATATTTACATACATATGTGCATATGACCATATAAATATAAATACACGTACAGTACATATATATATTATATACCTTATATTCTCAACCGGGCTCGAACCATTGACAGCACATACACACAGACATACATATACATAAATATATGCACATTACATGCATATATACTCTTCTCTTATCCTACCCGATACTCTCAGCCGGGCTCGAACCACAAACAGTATACACTATACACATATATATATACATAAATAACGCATACATACATACACATATACGCACACATACATACACATATACTGCACATACATAGATACATATATACACATATACATAAACAAACTCAAGCAAATACATACATAATTATATTCTAATACACACACGCACACACACTTATGCATATATTATTAAAGGTGGGCGCGTATATATGGTGTGACAGACCGTTATTACACATTATTAATAATATTAACAATGGTTGGGATAGGACTATTTTTATATGTCAGTTCTTGCTCTTATTGGTTGGAGTGTGTTGAAATGACGAGCTGCACGTGTAGGTCTAGGGGCGTCTGGTGGAAGTAAGTTTCTGTGTCGTGGGTGAACAAGCAGCTTAGATGCAAACTGTTTGAGTGTGTTGTAGTGGTGGGTTGAAAGTGCAGGTATGCTAAGGGTGGGGAGAGCTTCCTCGTACCCTGGATATGTGCCACCCAGGATGATCCTGCATGCCCTCCTCTGAACTCTCTCCAGTTGACGTTGTTGTGTTAGGGTTAGAGAGGAGGACCAGGCGGGAGAGGCGTAGGTGAGCTTAGGGAGTATGAAGGTGTTATATATACTCTTCAGCTCATTCTCCGGCGCCCCCAGGGATCTCAACCGCCTTAGCATAAACAACTTGTAAGTGGCGGTCCTGACTGTGGTAGTTACATGTTTCTTCCAGTTCAGTTTGTTGTCCACAGTGATTCCGAGGAGTTTGGTGGACTCAACAAGCTGAAGGGGATGAGGACCAATTGTGACAGTGGGTGGAGGAAGGTCGGTAACGGAAGTGTTGATGTGCATGACCACTGTCTTGTCATGATTGATAGTCACATGATTGTCTGTGGTCCAGGCTTGAAGACGGTCGAGGATGTCTTGTAGGGGTCATAGTTAGGGGAGGTGTTATCGACAGTAATGCCGACTGTCGAGTCGTCCACGTACTTCCAGTGGAATGGGGTGTCCTTTAGGGCACCTTCCCCCTTATACCTGTGAACCCTGGGAAGAATCTTTCTTTCTACAGTACGAAGTCTCGTCTCTGTCTTGCAGGAACCCTTCTAACTTAAATTCAACTTCAACAAAACACTCTGTCCATGTCTCCCTTGACCAAGTGTATCTATTATCTTCTAACTTAAATTCAACTTCAACAAAACGCACTCTATTCTTATCTCCCTTGACCAAGTGTTTCTATAATTATAAATCTAGGTCTCATCAATAACTCCGTTCTTGAGAAAATTGATTTAGATATGCCTGATTATCGTAGAACTTTCACACAACACACGCAACCTTATTCACCTTTTAGAGTCAGCTAGTTTCGCTCCTCAAACTCCCCACACCATATTCTACCATTGTACTTCACAGGTTGAACCTTTCTCGGTATTATAGATACCGTATAGAATATAAATATAGATAAAATATGTCCCCTTGTACCTTTTGTATGTACCGGTATATACAGTATGTTCATCACTCCTATTTTGACTACGTTTACTTTCATTCATTTGTAACTTGCCACTCTGTATACATATTACCATTACCATTTTAACTTAATCAATAACACTTTATAAACCTAGTTTGTGTACTCTGCTAGTGTTAACCTCCCAGTCAATTTAAGGAGCATTAGCGCACACGGTACAAATCCCATGTGTATCACTTTAGTTGATTATCAATATTTAAATAATTATTTCTTGTTTTGTTATGTACCCGGTACTATATATTATTATAATAATCCTTCTGTTTATCTGTATTGAACAATCGTCTCTTTCACACCCTCGCTTTTATCATTATAGTGTTTATCATAATTCCGGTACCAGTATGTTATCACGCATTTAGAAGTATACAAGGTAACGAGATAATAGTACCGGGCATATACTTGTACTTCTAGAGTGGCCTGATTACGTGAGACTGGTGAAGATGTTATGAATGTAATATGTGTTGGTCGATGTATTGTTTGTATTATTGAGATATGCTACTCCAGGAATTTGGAGCATTGACTCAATGCAAATCAATGTCATCCTAGTTTTTTGTGCAATATCCTTACAGCATTGTAGGTATATTGTTAATGCGTGTACCATACTATAGTATTGCTTTTCTAGCTACGTAGACACTACAAACACTCTCCCACTATGATTCTGAAGTAGTGAAAGATTTTAGTCTATCTCGACAAAATCATATAATACCATGCAAAGGGAGGACAAAGGAAAACAAGTGACAACAGATCAAGTAGTCAGATATCCTCAATGATATTAACCCATTGGCTGCGGGAGACGGTCTGGAACGCACATGGCAATTTATAGCAATTTACAGGCTTTTAAAGCCTGTGGAGACGAGTCCGAGTGAGCGGGAGTGCGGCAGGCCCCCATCCGCTCTTCAACCAGGCGGCCGTGACACTGAGGTAGTATGAGGTATATCCTGCTAGACTCTGCAGTGCTGCAAAAGGCAAATGTAGCGCGACATTAGCGATATTCTCTCAAATTAGCGAATGTCTACATGGTAGCGCTGCTGATTAACCCTGCGCGCTACGAACCTCATTCTAGTGTCATTTTGAAGACATTTTCTTTTAGATTTTGGCTGAATACATTTAATTTCATGCAGACACTTGCTCAATCTTTCAGGAGTGCCTGAATGAGCCCTAATATAGTGGAAATATGCCCGCAGCGTAAGTGTTAAGGAACACCCCGGTCTTAACATTAATCATCCATTACAAACCCCAATGTACTTTAATAAACTAATGAAAGCATATGGTTCTCCTGGGATTCGAACTCGGGACACCACACCCATAACATAAGAATCTAAACCATTACACCACCAACACAGCACTCCGACCTTCAGAAACATTATTCATATATATAACTTTTTATAATTTTTTTAGTTTCTTCCCTAGACATCCATCAAACTTAAAAAAACACCCCCAAGACCCTTCAAGATAAATTTGTAAATTTTTCGATAGAAAAAATTCTTGGCCGAGAGGCAGTTCCTATTGAAATACAGGCTCGCTTTCGCTCGCCAGGATAAAATCGGCACCTAAGTGACACGGAAAGTCTTATTATTGATAAAGAAATGGGTCGAAAGGTTAAAATCACCAAACTAATGAACCGAACGTCATAAAATCTGAAAACTATCTATTTTTGCATCTATTTTCAGTGAGTTTTAACAATGGTTAAATTTACTGGCAGTTGCTTATTCTACTGTATATAATTATACTATCACATGTGTTTATTATATATAATATTTCTATAAGGATTTGGTGCTTAGCAAGTTAGCATTCCTACTTTGCAAAGCAATTTATGGATTCTCATAAATGTATTTGTTTTGCCATGTGTAATGATTTTAAGGTTATAGTTTATACATATATTAATTGTGTGTGCACAAATATATATGTTACTACCAAATAAAACACAATTTGTGAATGGAGTGTCTTTTAAACGAAGCTGGTTAAATTATTGAGTTGCCAAGTAAATTACCACTTGTCCAATGGTCTTTCTGCAATGCGACAATTTTCCGACTGGTGGTCACCACAAGAAACTTGTGTGTGGGGCTTCTAATTAAGCTCTTCCAACCTTCATAACCTAAGGTACTTAACTTTCATAAAACACTATATTTCTAAGTATTACAAAAGTATGATAATTGTATGCATTAGTGTATTAGGGTACGGTACTGGTTTGTTGTATCATAGCGTAAGAGTACAGGCTACCTAGTGTAATAAAAGAGTACAGAGTTATTTGGGAAAGGTACATGTGTATGTGTGTGTGTGTGTGTGTGTGGGTGGAGGCTGTGATATTGATTCATCCCACCACCACCAACTCTCTGGTGTATCTTGCAACCTTCACCGCTGCACCACCACCACCAAGTCTGTCTCTGGTGTATCCTGCAACCTCCACCACCACCACTGCACCACCACCACCACTGCACCACCACCACCACTGCACCACCATCACCACAACCAAGTCTCTCTCTGGTGTATTCTGAAACCTCCACCACCAACACCTCCCGAACCACCACCACCTCCACCACCACCACCATTATCACCACTTCCACCACCACCAACACCATTATCACGACATCCACCACCATCACCACCATTATCACCACCACCACCATTATCACCAACACTACCATTATCAATACCACCACCACCCTCACCTCCACCACCACCCTCACCTCCACCATCTCCTCAACCACCATTATCACCACTTCCACTACCACCACCACCATTATCACCATTATCACCACCACCACCATTATCACCACTATCACCACTTCATGGACGACATAACGTGACACAACTTTGTAAGTTAGTTACTTCAGTTAGACCCATTTTCACACAGGGCTATCCCACAAGGCTCAATTTTTGGACAGGGTAAAAGAACGTGATCTCACGCATAGTACCGTATATAGATCTTGCGTACAACACTCATTCTATTACACACACGCGCAGGTGCATTAACTAGTGTGTTTGTGTGTGTGTGTGTTTATATATATATATATAATATATATATATATATATATATATATATATATATATATATATATATATATATATATATATATATATATATATATATATATATATATATCGTATATACAGTAACTATATATATATATATATATATATATATATATGTTTTTATTTGCACTATAATATAGCTCGCCATCATTGTACTGTACACTGTGGTAACCGATATAGATAGACATTATTCACATTACTTCAACAGAGGGCAGGCTAGGAATCCTCCTCCCTTGTAAAATTCACCTACTAGAGGAGACAGACAAAGGGGTGAGGGAACGTGAAGGTGGTCCCGGACCCTAAGAATTGGAAAATTAAATTTGGTTTGTTTGGCTCTGTCTCGAGTCAGCCACCCCCAGCTATGGGGTAGCGTATGTGCCCGAGTACCGGTACTGTATAAACATACATTCTTCAACAATCACTACTGGGTAACAGACTGCTTCTCTTAGGCCCAGCCGCCCAGACGGTGCTGTCTTTTAACCCCTACTGTACCGGAGGATACAGTAATAAAAGTCCCCCCCCCCCCAGTTCCAAGCAATGTGGCCAAAATGGCAAGATAGAACAACCTTCCACCTCAAGAGATGAAGGAAGACTGGCTCCCCCAGCCTTCAGTGGGTTTTATATAAGCTGAGATGTGTTGCCATATCAAAGCAGAGCAGTGCTCAAATGGTCATGGTACCAGGCACAGCCTGATACAGGCAGTTACAAGGAAAGTACATTACTGACGGCTTCTAGCCGTCACTGGGACTGGGGAGTGACTTATCTACTGACGGCTAGTAGCCGTTGCTGGGATTGGACGGGTTAATTCAAATTCTGTATACCGGTACGGTTATTTTCTAAATATTAAGGCATGAATATTCCTCATTTTAGATTATTTAAGTATTGTTTGCTTGACAGTACCTGTACATTGAAAACAGATTACAATACTAATTTACCCCGTTTAGTGTTTATAAACTTTGTATTGTGTATTTTCATCAATAATTAGCTATTACCGGTATGTCAAGCCTTCCAAGAACTTAAATTGTCCGGCTATTAAATATGCTAGTGAAAAGTTGAAATTATTTTAGCTCGAACTGTCTAATCCATATATATATAACATTTGTTGCTTTCTGAATTCAATAATTTTGCAAAATATAACTGTACGTATTAATTTGAATGTTTATGCATGTAGTATTTTCGTGTGTGTGTGTGTGTGTGTGTGTGTGTGTGTGTGTGTGTGTGTGTGTGTGTGTGTGTGTGTGTGTGTGTGTATATATTAATGATAATCATTACTCCTAGTAACTATCACACGATTGATTTGTCCCTCAACATTTGTCCGCATTTTTCATATGTCAGCTTTGAAAATAAAATGTTATAATAATCTCCCTTTGCTTTAGATATAGAATGAGTTAACAATTACGAAACCCACACATATTGGCCGTAATTTTGTAGCTAATTAATTTCAGTAGTGATACAAAGCTATATATAAATTTGTGTTTAATGTAAAAATTAATGTTACTTTCCAACTAATGAAATGTAGCTATGTAATTAAGGGAGCTCAGACGGTATTGTGCAACATAATTTACTGGTTCGGCTCAATGGTTTAAAGAAGGGGTTTAGTTTGCTCTCTAAACCTCTATCAAGCTTAAAAAAAACACACACAAGACCCCCCTTCGATGTACAGTACAGTACATGTTTTAATTTTTCGGTAGAAAGATGTCCCGGCCGAAGGCCGATTTCTATTCAAATACAGGCTCTCTATCGCTCGCCAGGAAAAAGATCGACACCTGAATGGCACGAAAGGTCTTAATATTGGCAAAGATATGGGGCAAAAGGTTTGAATATTGCCAAACTAATGGGGCGAATATTTTGAAATCTCATAATAATAGGGCTAAACATGAGGGAGGAGGATGACTCGAAAAAACAACTGCCTCCCCTTAAATATAGGGAGTGTACAGAATATTACAGGATTTTGGTTCGTGATTATACCGGTACATTACATACAAATACATTATGAATTAGGCTGTATGCACATTAAAGCGCTACCATCAGTACGTGTGTAATGGTTTGGACTTCTCAATAATAATTGTTATTCATTCATGTATGCCAATTTGGGTACAGTTCAATTCAGAATTTTACAGTGCATGAATAATCTGCATATAATTTGATAGAGGAAAACATCAATTATGGTTCTTCAGTCAACTTTTTCCGGGTTAGATTTCACAAAGCACACTTTTATCACACGGTATTATTTGCTTTTATATTCTTGGAAATTTAATTAAAACTATCGGTAATATTCAGATGTTGTTGAATACCGGTATATTTAATTTATGTCTGAAATTTGTCGTGCGTAAGAACAGGAGTAGCTTATATATACCGTACAGACATTGAAGTACACTACACCTATAGTCTATTCGCTGTAAGCAGGCGAAAAATCATGAACTCTATCCTCTGTAACGCAAAAACGACTAGAGTAATCGAACTAATATTTCTACCATTTGGGAAGTCAATTAAGGAATAGATGTGGAAATGTGCAGTCAATTTGCTCTAGCCCTTTTTTAGTTACAGAGGATAGAGGTAATTATTTCTCGCCTACTTACAGCGAATAGACTATAGCACCAAGTGATGACACAAAATGACAGTCACAACTATTATCATCGATATAATTACGAAAAGGAATGTATATTTATGTATTATCTTGTTGGGGTAGTGTATATTATAGACAGTAAAAGTCATTAGTATTATTATTAGTAGTAGTAGTAGCAGCATTAGTAGTACCGGTAGTAGTACACAGAAGAAGGAATAGGAGCCAGTAAGTGAAAACAGTAAGACGGACCAAGGATGGCAAAGCATATACCGGTAGTCCCTTCTGTACCGCTTACTTCTTTTTACTTTCATTCTAGCTATATTTAGACGATTTTGTGCGGTTTAAAAAGGATATGTGGTACGGTAGTCAAAAGGATTAAGTGAGATAGTTTGAAGCTTGTTAATTGCTGGAAGTCCTATATAAACTGAATCAAATTGTTTAATAGTAGCCAGAATAAAGGTAAAATGACGGCACCGGTACTGGAAGGGATAGGTGTTATCACTTATATTAGTCACAGCTTAAGGTGGTAGTGGCTAGTTTTTGGTATATATATAGTCATTAATTCATTAGTTTCCTCTCTAGAACTCTATCAAGCTTAAAAATAAAACACCCCCAGACCCCCCTTCAACATAAATGTGTACATTTTTTCGGTAGAAAAATTTCTAGGTCGCATTCCATTCCACGAATATTGCAGTACCGGTACCATACTATGGAGAGCAGTACATATACAAAACGAATTTTATCTATCTATCTATCTATCTATCTATTGCCTGACGCCGTGATCCCCGAAGGGGTGGACACGAACGAATCGCCCTATTATATTATTGTCCTTTATAAACTAAACGTTCATAGAATTAACTTGAACTATAAGTGGCTATAAAGAAAACATAGCTCGACATTAATAGGCCGTATTTTGTTTTAACGGACAGTAAATTTCCGTTAATTTCCCTAAATTAGGCGATCTCTAAATTACCTTTGCATAATAATTCAGATACCGTAGATTATCAACATTCAGCTTAGAGAGGCTTACCAAATGCAGAACATCCAAGAATAGAGTCCAAGGAGAAGACAATTTGTTTGGTTAATTGATGCTACTGCCAGATGATATATTACTCTTGTGGAGAAGTTGCAGGATATTTCAGTTAAACCATCCCAAGTAAAGAACGATTTGTTTGGTTTATTAATCCCTTCACCAGCATTACGAAATTTTCATCATATTCTGGTTATTCTTAGACGATTTTCTTTAGTTTATAATCTACCTCTACGACTCAAATGGGTAGATATTATCTAAATAAACCCTCTTAATATAATAGGTTCTTCTTAAATTGCATAAATTCGTCTATTTTTAGCCAGAATCAATGTAAAAAGGCGTCGTGGTGCGGTAGGAGCAAATGGTACTGCCGAAGGCTATATTCATCTTATAAAGGATTAAAAAACTATACCTGTTAATCATATAATTCTGACATGTCCTCCAGAGTTGAATACAAGGTAACTAGATTAAAATGAATGAGTAATCTGATTGAAAAGGGATAACGTTGCTCGACTATTATTCCTGAGTAGCATCTCCAAGAATAATATGACGGGAAAATAATTTCCTGGATAAAATCAAGATTTCTATTTTTGAATCTTTCTCCTCAACGCATAATTATGCCTTCATTGTTTTTGCTCTGACAACGTTTGTGTGTGAGAGAGAGAGAGAGAGAGAGAGAGAGAGAGAGAGAGAGAGAGAGAGAGAGAGAGAGAGAGAGAGAGAGAGAGAGAGAGAGAGAGAGAGAGAGAGAGAGAGAGAGAGAGAGAGAGAGAGAGAGAGAGAGAGAGAGAGAGAGAGAGAGAGAGAGAGAGAGAGAGAGAGTCTAAATGTAAATAAATGTGTACGTATAAATAGCCATCAGTCGTATTAAGGCCTAATACATTGTCTACCATGAGCCTGAAACCCAGACTAAAGCTGTGTTGACCGAGAGAGAGAGGTAGTTAAAGGTGAAGACTGGAGCTGTTCTTGGCCTTCCAGGGGGTCCTAATAATATCAGTAAAATTGTCTGGCTGGAGCTGAAATTAAATATAAGAAAAGCGTCATTGTTATTTATTAGGACATTAATCCGATAGTTTGTTTACCTTTTAGCGGCAGAAAATTATTTGCCGATTGATAATCTATACATTAATATTCTGATACGGAATTATGAGTTATGTATTCAGTGAAACATTATTCCAACATTTCGTATCCGCTTTAGACTTTCTAAGTAAATATCTCACCGCATGCAATACCAAATTATATTAAATTATTGCACAATACATTCAGTTATGAGTAGCTTCTTGAATTTCCGTAATTATGCATTATTTGAATATTATAATAATCCTTTTCAGTTGCAGTGGCCTTGACAGACCTGGAAAAATGCAGTTTCTATATTTATCACAAATAAAGCAATTGATTAAAATATGTTATGAAATGCTACCGGTATTGTATGTAGACTGCTAATGAAGAAGTTAAAAGGTTTGAAATGAAATTGTATACAAATTGAAAGGACTAAGTTTCGTTTACATGAAACGCATGATATTGAGGGCAATGCATATTGTGTATATTGAGGGCAATGCATATTGTGTATATTGAGGGCAATGCATATTGTGTATATTGAGGGCAGTGTATATTGTGTATAATGTGCATATTGTGTATATTGAGGGCAATGCATATTGTGTATATTGAGGGCAGTGTATATTGTGTATAATGTGCATATTGTGCATATTGAGGGCAATGCATATTGTGTATATTGAGGGCAATGCATATTGTGTATATTGAGGGCAATGTATATTGTGTATATTGAGGGCAATGCATATTGTGTATATTGAGGGCAATGCATATTGTGTATATTGAGGGCAGTGTATATTGTGTATAATGTGCATATTGTGTATATTGAGGGCAATGCATATTGTGTATATTGAGGGCTGTGTATAATGTGCATATTGTGTATATTGAGGGCAATGCATATTGTGTATATTGAGGGCAATGTATATTGTGTATATTGAGGGCAATGCACATTGTGTATATTGAGGGCAATGCATATTGTGTATATTGAGGGCAATGCATATTGTGTATATTGAGGGCAATGCATATTGTGTATATTCCTAACGGCCAATGTCTAGTGGAAAATATAAAATGTTATGGACTTGAATAATATTATCTTAATTGGGTTTGATTATATTAGTACCGGTACTAGTATTATTTGTGTCATTGTTGTTGTTGTTGTTTTGTTGATGACCAACTGTGTGTTCAACAGCAAAGGGGTGAAGTTAAAGGTGAGGGCTGTAAAAAAGGTTGGGTAATATTATATTTGACCAGTGTGGAGTGGCCCGTGGTTAATTGGTAAAGTAACTGTATAGTATCATTGATGGTCTGCCTTAATTGATATCATGTTGAATACCAGTATCATGTTCAACATATTATTTTGTGTGTGTGTGTGTGTGTGTGTGTGATAAACAGGCATGAATGATTATACTCGGTGGTCTAGTTGGTTAGGTGCTGGAGTGCTGCACTACTGGCCTGGGTTCGAACCCTCGCTGGGGCATGACACAAAAATATTAATACACACACACACACACACATGCTTTCACACAGACACACACATGCTTTCACACAGACATACTCAAACAGATGCACTCACACATACATAAAATCACCCTCATGCACACAAACATACAAAGGGGTACACAACCAAAGCAGACACACAAACATTACCTATACCGGTATTGCATTATTGACACACTGGAAAAAACAGGCATATACACAATCACACACTCAATTAAACACGCATATCATACAGTTTCCCATGCAGGTATACATACAAACACATAACTATGTACGCACGCAAAACATACATAGCTACACACACTTTAGCACATATATTGGTTGTCATAACGTACACAAGCAATAGGCACGCATAGGCCTACAATCACACAAACATAGCCACGTTACTGTATGGGTGTGTATGCTTGTGTGCGTGCGTGTGAACTGGATCGATCATACTAATCAATACTGCCGAAGGTCGAGCTGTGTGTGTGTGTGTGCGCGCGCGTGCGTGCGTGTGTGTGTGTGTGTGTGTGTGTGTTGGGGTAGGTCCAGGTTGCAACTCACTCCACCCCCACTACACTGCATCTCCACCTCCCACCACCACTACACTGTCTCTCCAGCACACCTACCACCACTACACTCTACAGTATCTTAACCACTACTACACTGTCTCCACCACCACCACCACTACACTGTCTCCACCACCCCTACCACCACACTGTCTGTCCACCACCACCATCACACTGTCTCTCAACCACTACCACCACACTGTCTCTCCACCACCACCACCACCACTACACTGTCTTTCCTCCTCCACCACCACCACCACCACCACCACCACCACCACCACCACTACACTGTCAAACCACAACTACCACCACCACCACTACACTGTTTCTCCACCACCGCCACCACCACTACCAGTACACTGTCAAACCACAACTACCACCACCACCACTACACTGTATGTCCATCAGACATATACAGTATATATATATATATATATATATATATATATATATATATATATATATATATATAACGTATACTATATATATATATATATATATATATATATATATATATATATATATATATATATATATATATTATAATTATATAGTGTCAGTGAAAGTGTTTATATAGATTTTCGACTTCTTCACTCCAACAGGTCCTTGCTAATTTATTATAACAATGTGTTGGTAGAATAGATGATTTAACTCCTTTAGACGTTCTTCATATGACTATTTCTTAGTCTAGGAATACATATTTTTTACTCTCTTCTATATTCTATCCAGTTTATCTACAGTATGTCCTTTTGATAATATGGACACCAAAATTGTAGGCTACAGCTGGTTACACAGTATTCCAGATGGAAGATCTTCCAATGAAGCCAATAATTTGGTTTGCTTTCTTAACTACGGTACGGTACCTCGGTACGTTGTTGGCTGGGTTTTAAATTGCTTGATATTGTAACTCCTAAGTCAGTTTCTTTATCAGTTATTTCAGTTGATATGACACGTTATAGGCTACTTAGGAATATATCTATAGGAGTATATATACTACTCTCATGTATGTTTAAGTAATATACTTGCCGTGGTAATAATTATGTACCAGTATGTGAAATATAGAGGGCAACTGGATGCCCCTGTATGCCCAGGTAATATGAAAGTCATGACCGGCTCTTGCGATCCCTGTGTCAGGCTGGTAACACCCTACACAAGCATTCTTTAGGTCACTGGGTGCACAGGTCACGTTGCCAGGAATTGATCATGGAATCTTCCCTTACATCCCAGGCACTGAGAGTGGTATTCTTAAACAATTATTTCCCTTCACAGCAACGTTAACCCCTGTCAAACGGGGATGTTTGTAACTTCTACTACCTGCCTGGCGGGCATAATTACCCTAAACGAGGTTCATTCCATGCTCTTTGTAATGCATAAACAAGAGCATAATACAAGTATGTATCCGTGAAAGGGCAATAATAGAGCTTTTCAATGACACCTGAATCATCCTTGTACGACCACGGGTTCTTTTGCAACGATCGTGCTACACGAGAGCAAAAACCCTAAAATACGGTAAATTCCCTAGTTTTTCCTTGTTCTCGCGAGGCCTGGGATGTGGGATAGTGCAGAGGTTACGTCAGTGGCGGGACTAGGTCCAACGTCCTCCCAACGCGTGGACTCTCTCTCAGAGCCGATAATGTGCTCAACATCCCTTCCGACATATGCCGGGCCCCGCAGTGATGGCCATGATTCTCTCGCCCGACATGTGTCGGGCCCCGCGGCTTGAAGGTTTTAATGGACGAAATGAATTGAAAAATAACGTTTTCTTGAGAAATGGGCATCCTAATCCGTGTACTCTCTGTAAACAACGCTCATTCCTACAGTATTCGTTCGGTATCAGGCGGTGGGAAGGGAAAGAAATGTTTAAGAATACCGCTCTGAGACTTGGGGTGGAGAGAGGTATAACACACGCACTTAAGCACCAACTTCTTGGGTGTCAAGGCAGGCATAAGAGAGTTCTATTCTTCATACTTAGGATATATATATATGTGTTTGTTCTGCATATCAAGTTATGTTCCTGAATAATTGTGGCTGGATTTCCTGATTATAATTTCTCACTACCTATAAATATTTAAGTATAAGTATTTAAGGTAAAAAAATAATGCCGGCAATTAATTTACTATAGTCTACACTAAATTTCTACAAGCAACTATATATCCTACAGATACCCCAACCAATAACCCACACCCTCCTCTCCAGTACAAGTATTAAAAGGGTTATTAACATTGACTACCTACCATTCATAGAGTAGGCCTAGTTTGATTTTTCATTTTTGTTTTACCTATAGGCAGTACCGGTACTTTACTTTTGTAAGCATTAAACTCATCTGCCAGGTTTCGGCCCAATTTGCTAATTTATCTAAATAATTTAGGACCCTTTGAACATGCAAGGGAGATACTACTATGATTGTAATTATGGTATCGTCTGCAAATTTTGAAACTGTACATGAAAGATCATCGTGGATGTCATTGGTGTAAATCAAGAAAAGAACAGGTCCAAGTACTGAGCCATGGGGCACAATCACTTGTGATATTTTTCCAGTCTGTGCCATTACTATATATTATTACTCGCTGCTTCCGCCCGTCTAGCCAGTTCTCAATCCATCGAAGTACAAACCTTCTCTGCCATAAGATTTTAACTTTATCAAGAGACGCTTGTGGGAGACTGTCGAAGGCTTTCTGGAAATCAAGGTAGACAATGTCAACCGCTTTACTTTCGTCATACATATTGAAGATATTGTGAGAACAAAATCAAGGCGATTTGTCAACCATGAATGCTTGTTTCGAAAGGCATCCTGTGATTCTTTTATTGTTTTCTTTTTCTTATAAATGGTTTACAAGCTTATCTCTGATGATTGTTTCAAGCAGTTTACATATGATTGAAGTCAAGCTGATTGGACGATAGTTGCAAGGTACCGGTAGTGATTTGTTACCTTGTATAAAAATACGAGTTAGGCTACATAAGCTAATTTCCATTCATTGGGTACAGTGCCACTCTGCATTGAATTGTTAAAGGTTAGTGTTAATGGTTTTGAAATCTCGTCTCTTACTATTTTTTGTTCAGAACTTTCGGAGAAGTATTATCAGGCCCTGGGGCTTTATTAGATTTTAGCTTGTTAATGCTACACATCGTATTACATCTATTTCCGCAATTGTGATAACACTTAGAATGGCATTATTATTTATTAAAGCTATTGTGGCAGGTGGGATCGAATTCAAATCTTCCTATGTCAAGACAGATGCAAACAAGTCATTGAAGAAATTACTCATCTGGACATCGTCATGAACAAGATCACCATTTTCATTAATTAGTGGTCCGTTGAGAAGTTATCACCTTTTTACTTCTAATGAATCCAAAGAATCCCTTTGGGTTTAACTTGCTTAAGTTTACAATATCAGTACCGTATGTGATTCACAATTTTGCTTACTAAGTTTAATCAGCTGTTTGGCTTTCCCTCCTCATCATCTTCCTTAATCTCCTCCTCCATAACTTCGTCCTCTTCCTTCCAACAAAGAAGAGTGAGAGATGTGTTAGTATTTGTATAATTTATACAATCTAATCAACTGGTCTCCAATCCCCTCCCTCTATTCTTCCTTTTCCCTCTCGTCCTCTCCAGAGAATAGTGAAGGACATTTGTTTTACTGATACATTTCTGCAAACTTATTAAAACAAATCAGTTCTATATCCATCTTTCTTTCTCTTTCCCCTCCTTCTCCCCCCTCATCTCCCAACAAAAGATTGATTTTTCGTTTACTTCTTTTTCTGCAAGCATTAATCCTGTGCTTCATTCCTTTATCTCCCTTCATTTCTCCCCCCTTTCTTCTCCCCCCCCCCCCCCCCCCCCCCTGCCCTTACCCGCCTACCATCTCCTACCTTTGAATATTATAGTGAGGGTGGTTGTATATATAGAGGCATGGGGTTTATGTAATACCAGGGCTCAGACTGTAGCAT
>CM064521.1:30002781-30096802 GCA_032716605.1 Paralithodes platypus | reverse complement strand
CTAAATGGCCCAATGTAAGTAGCGGGGTACCCCAGGGATCGGTACTAGGACCAATTCTCTTTCTAATTTACATCAACGACATAGATGAGGGTCTCACCTGTACAATCTCAAAATTTGCTGACGATACAAAAATTGCAAATAGCGTACTCTCAAAAGAACAAGTTGACGATATGCAACACAATCTAGATAAATTGTCATGTTGGGCCCAAATTTGGCAAATGAGTTTCAATGCGGATAAATGTAAAGTACTACATGCGGATACCTAAATGAGAAAGCAAACTATTCGATGAATGGCACTCAGCTTAAGAATGTAAACAGAGAAACCGATCTGGGAGTAACAATATCGAGTAACCTAAAACCGAGTCAACAATGTTCAGAAGTTGTTAAGAAGGCAAACAAAATAATTGGCTTTATAGGCAGGTCATTTGAGCATAAATCCAAAGAAGTTATCCTAACCCTTTACAATTCCTTAGTCCGCCCTCTTCTGGCATACTGCTTTCAATCCTGGTGCCCTTATTACCAAAAAGATATAAACAAGCTAGAATGAGTTTAACGTAGAGTTACCAAAATGATACCTAGCCTAAAGAACAAACCATACGAAGAGCGTCTTAGAGAATTAAATCTATTTCCTTTAACCCAGCGCAGATTAAGAGGTGACTTAATTCAAGTGTTCAAAATCATCAAAGGCATCGACAATATGAACTGTAGTACTTAAGTACGTCACTACCGACCAATCTCATTACACCCGGGGAAACGGTTGCAAAATTATTGGAAAATCTTTTAACTCGCACGAATCTAAGAATTTCTTCTTCATCGAGTTGTCAACTTGTGGAATGGGCTTCCCGAAACGTTATAGACTGCATCACCGTTGATTCATTTAAACTCCGCCTAGACAAATATCTCTCATCAAACCCGCGACTGACTGCGTTTGTAAATGAATACCTTTATTTTATCCCCCCCTCAGTTACTAACCCATCTGTCCTCTACTAACTTCCTAATCCTGCCACGGACATTAGTTCCAGGGCAGTAATTCCCTTTCCAATGTTCCCTTACCCACTCTAAACCACTGTTTGGACACTTGATCCTCAGTGTTTTGGAGGACAAGCAACCTAGAAGGGTCACTAGATAGTTGTTGCTTGATTTCCTTTGTACTTATTGTACTTTGTACTACCACATAAACATTACTACCACACTACCACACACGAGAGTATTATACTACCATATAAAGATTAATACCACACTACCATACACGAGACTATTATACTACCACATAAACATTACTGCCACACATGAAACTATTATACTACCACATAAACAATACTACGGTACCACGCACGAGACTATTATACTACCACATAAACATTACTACGACACTACCACACTACCACACACGAGACTATTATACTACCACATAAACATTACTGCCACACATGAAACTATTATACTACCACATAAACATTACTACGGTACCACGCTACCACACACGAGACTATTATACTACCACATAAACATTACTACGACACTCCCACACTAACACACACGAGACTATTATACTACCACATAAACATTACCGGTACTACCTGGTACTTACGCTACAAAACCCTTTATATTACTATTTATTTATTAAATGCACTCGAGTGTCCTCGTTCTCTTCAAACTTCCGAAACTATACAGTCATAATTATAAGTTTTGTTTATCATGGGTAGTACCGAGTACTTTTGGACTACCGGTACCTGGGGCAATATTGCCCTTCGCAGTTAAACAAGTTGTAAAAACTTAGTATTTTCTGCCAACTATAACTAACACTCCTACAGTATATTTACTGGTACAAATTCATTTATAGCAGTTACTGCAATAGTGAGATTTATAACACGAAATTTAATTGATCATACCAGTACCGGTATATACAGGGTCATTTATGGTCATCTTACACTAGCGTTTTTTTCCGGTACTGGTACCATAATATTTTGCAACATTTCGCAGGTCTTTTGCATCGGTAGGCAAAACTAACCGAAGGGCGTTTATTTTAGCTAATTAAATTATGAGTAAACTTAAATATTGAAGTTGCCAGGCCAGAATTGTTGAAAAACATTCGTAGAAAATCGTTGGTGTGACACCTGACTTTTAAATGTAGACGATAATATCAAACTATTCATGGATCGGTGCCGATACTTAATAGTAACATTGCATAGTTTGTCATTTTTGGGTAACTATAATTGCAGTAGAATAGTTTAGGTATAGGTAATTGCCGTGAATGTTGCTATTGTGTTGAGTCCTGCGATATTTGGTTTGAAAGAGTTGTCTTAATTATATACCGGTAACACTTTCTGTACCGTATAGGCGTATACTATGCCGCTTCATTCCTTATGTTCTACAGTACCGGTACCGGTATCAGTAAACTATTTTATTCAGGTTGGGAGGGAATTGTGGAACTCGGTGGGTTAATTGATAGACTTTACCCCTTTTATCCTAGATAGCCTGCTAAAGCTGAGTAAATTGTAAAATTTTAGCCAGAATATAAACAAAAAGTTACTATGATGAAAAAGTTACGCAACTCTGCTTATTGATATGTTTTAGTATCCTTTGGTATACTGACACCACAATTCATAAATACAAAGAAAACTCAGATGCTATAATCAATTTTTTATTAATTTCACTCCAACACCAAACTCCTTCAATGAAATTAATGAAAGCATGTGACCCACCGGGATTCGAACCTGGGGTACCACACGCACTTTTTCATTCATTCTAAAGACGTTATTTATATTTGTATGTATATATTTATTTTATATATTTTATTGATTCATAGATTTGATTAATTAATTATGTTATATATATGAGTGGGCTGGTATCTGGTATCAGACTGGTATCTGAGTGTACATTGTGTGTGTAAAGGGATCACGGTACAAGCAAACGTGACCTTGTATAATATAGCTAGGACAGGATCTATATCTTATATGTTATCGCTGATTCCATGAAAGCTACTCCAAGGGTACCGTACCGTACCGTACCGTACCGTACCGTACCGTACCGTACCGTATAGTATACAACTGTAGATAATGTTAAGGGGGGTCACCGGCTTTTTTTGTTTTTATCTTTCTGTCCTTTTCTCTCTTTCCATGGCTTGTATCCATTCGGCCCCATTTAGCCAACTGTTTTAAGACGTTTATCCCCATCAAGGTGTCGATTTCTTTCTGGCGAGCGATAGCGAGCCAGCATTATATGGAGAAATCCGGCTTCGCCGGAGACACGTTTATCCCCATCAAGGTGTCGATTTCTTCCTGGCGAGCGAAAGTGAGCCAGCATTGTATGGAGAAATCCGGCTTCGCCGGAGAAATTATTCTATCGAAAAATGTACAAATTTAGCTTGCTGTCAAAACAAAATTATATATATGCTGGCTCGCTACCGCTCGCCAGGAAAATATTGACACCTGGATGGGGGCAAACGTCTTAAAACAGTAGGCTGAATGGGGCCGAATGAATACAAGACAAAGAGAGAGGGAGAGAAAGTGAATTAAAAGCGAGGTGGGCCCCCTTAATCTTGAAAGTGGGATGTACCGTACCATGGAGGTAAAATATATAGCTCCATGGGATGTACGGTCGCGCTAATAAGTCATGTTCCGGCACCAATTATGTTTAGATCAATAATTGGTATCAGCAATATCTAAATTCATTTCTTCATATTGAGTGAAATATACAAACATGTTCATGCACTTACCCACCCTATTCAACATCTGACGGATATTAATACAGCACAGAGCGAGCCAAACGTAATGATAGCTGTAGCATGACTTATTAGCGCGACTGTACACGTGTGCTTTTTTCCACAACCTAGGCCCCCAACTTTGACCCAGCAGCTTCCGAAATATACTTGATAGCGTAATGGTTAGTGCTTGGAATTTCGGTGTGGGTATCCTATGTTCGAATCCTTGGAGTACCAGTACCACATGTAGGCCTATTCATTAGTATACTTGATTTCATCGATTAGGTTTATTTGTAAGATAATTGGTGGAATGGTGATAATATGAATGTATACAAATGTTGTCACCTAATATAATATCTAACTTCAGTCTAGTTGCGGAAACCAATGCAAAACTACTCAAAATGATTAGGTTTGACAAAACAAACTAAAAACTAAACTAAAACATATCCAAGGTTAAATGATCGTATACAATATATGAATAAACTTAATCCAAGGTTATAATGGGAGAATTGAGAGTTTTTATCAGAAATATAAATAATTCAAGGTTATTGTGCAATGCATATGAAAGCTTTTATCATAATTAGTGAGAATTCAACACTATGTGAAATTCCACATTTATAGACAAGTTACATGCAAAGTTTATATACGGTAGTAAAGAACATGTGACGGCTCATGTAATGCAAAGTTTATATACGGTAATAAAGAACATGTGACGGCTCATGTAATGCAAAGTTTATATACGGTAGTAAAGAACATGTGACGGTTCATGTAATGCAAAGTTTATATACGGTAATAAAGAACATGTGACGGCTCATGTAATGCAAAGTTTATATACGGTAGTAAAGAACATGTGACGGCTCATGTAATGCAAAGTTTATATACGGTAATAAAGAACATGTGACGGCTCATGTAATGCAAAGTTTATATACGGTAGTAAAGAACATGTGACGGTTCATGTAATGCAAAGTTTATATACGGTAGTAAAGAACATGTGACGGCTCATGTAATGCAAAGTTTATATACGGTAATAAAGAACATGTGACGGCCCATGTAATGCAAAGTTTATATACGGTAGTAAAGAACATGACGGCTCATGTAATGCAAAGTTTATATACGGTAGTAAAGAACATGTGACGGCTCATGTAATGCAAAGTTTATATACGGTAATAAAGAACATGTGACGGCTCATGTAATGCAAAGTTTATATACAGTAATAAAGAACATGTGACGGCTCATGTAATGCAAAGTTTATATACGGTAGTAAAGAACATGTGACGGTTCATGTAATGCAAAGTTTATATACAGTAATAAAGAACATGTGACGGCTCATGTAATGCAAAGTTTATATACGGTAGTAAAGAACATGTGACGGCTCATGTAATGCAAAGTTTATATACGGTAATGAAGAACATGTGACGGCTCATGTAATGCAAAGTTTATATACGGTAGTAAAGAACATGTGACGGCTCATGTAATGCAAAGTTTATATACGGTAATAAAGAACATGTGACGGCTGCGAAACGTCTAACGGGTTGAATTCTGCGTACTTTTAAAACACGCGGTGAAGTACCTATGATAACGCTCTTCAAATCTCTAGTGCTACCGCGGCTTGAATATTGTAGCGTATTAACATCCCCATACAATGCAGGTGAAATAAATGACGTAGAGAGTGTACAAAGAAATTTCACTTCGCATATAAGTTCGATAAAACAGCTACACTATTGGGAGCGTTTAAGAGCACTGAATCTGTACTCACTGGAACGTAGAAGAGAACGTTACGGTACCTAATAATATACACGTGGAAAATCGCAGAGGATTTAGTACCAAACCTACATACTCCGATAGTCATGAAATTCAGTGATAGGAGAGGCTGGGAATGCGAAATCCCCCGGATGAATAACAGGGGTGCTATGGGCTCTCTGCGAGAGGGCTGGTTATCACACAGAGGCCCACGTCTCTTCAACAAACTCCCACGGCGAGTAAGAGACATGAGGGACGTCTCGTTAGACAGCTTCAAGAGAGCCCTGGATGTCGAACTGCAAAAGGTGCCAGACGAGCCCATCCTCGCAAGGGAGCGAGCTGTCGCTTCAAACAGTCTACTGCACCAAATCACCACCCAAAACGAGGGGCGTCGCGCTCCTTGGTGCCGCTAGAAGAGTGGCGAACACATCATAAGGTAAGGTAAGGTAATTTTTGCATACAAATACAATTAAAATGCAAGACTTTACCTTTATTAATGACAGATCAAACAAATTTAGGCCTTATAATGTAGGCCTAAATATAATGTGATTAAAATGTGTTTTTTACGTTCTGATTGGAGAATAAAATAAACTTAATAAAATAAATAGCTACAAAAAAAATATAATCAACAATGCCAAATATAAACTACCGTACTGTAAATCCATAAGAACATTTGGAGAAGCCTGGCATAGACGTTAGAAGCATATACAAAGTTGGATTACAAACAGATAAAAGAGAAAATAGAATCTGGTATTTTGTATACAGAGATGACTAAATGCCTGTACCGGTATCACAGGAACATCTTTTCCATCAACTTTTATCGTCAATATTGGCCTGCTAGATGACGAACTAAACTTTGAAATCATTCTGTCACTTAAAATATTCAGTCTAAGTTTCAATATCAATTCAAAATATGTCCTATGTTGCCGGAAAAATGCTGACCATCTCAATCCACTCCTCTACAATCACCCAACATCACTCAACCACCTCAGTCTAATGCCGGAAAAATGCTGACCATCTCAATCCACTCCTCTACAATCACCCAACATCACTCAACCACCTCAGTCTAATGCCGGAAAAATGCTGACCATCTCAATCCACTCCTCTACAATCACCCAACATCCCTCAACCACCTCAGTCTAATGCCGGAAAAATGCTGACCATCTCAATCCACTCCTCTACAATCACCCAACATCACTCAACCACCTCAGTCTAATGCCGGAAAAATGCTGACCATCTCAATCCACTCCTCTACAATCACCCAACCACCTCAGTCTAATGCCGGAAAAATGCTGACCATCTCAATCCACTCCTCTACAATCACCCAACATCACTCAACCACCTCAGTCTAATGCCGGAAAAATGCTGACCATCTCAATCCACTCCTCTACAATCACCCAACATCCCTCATCCACCTCAGTCTAATGTCGGAAAAATGCTGAACATCTCAAGCCACTCCCCTACAATCACCCAACATCACTCAACCACCTCAGTCTAATGCCGGAAAAATGCTGAACATCTCAATTAACTCCTCTACAATCACCCAACATCACTCAACCACCTCAGTCTAATGCCGGAAAAATGCTGAACATCTCAAGCCACTCCCCTACAATCACCCAACATCACTCAACCACCTCAGTCTAATGCCGGAAAAATGCTGAACATCTCAATCAACTCCTATACAATCACCCAACATCGCTCATACAATATAATGCCACCATAAATAACACTTACCTTAAACAGCAGGCACCATGATATTCCCAACAATCACTCACCCACGGCAAAGTACGGCAGTACGGTACAGGGAGGTTATTTCATATATTTCTTATTATTACCGGCATATGTATATTTGTTTTAGTTTGCTCCCTAGACTTCTACCAACCTTTAAATAAAAAATAAATAAATACAAATAAAAAAATAAAATACGAAGACCCCACTTCGAAATAAATATGTACATTTTTCAGTAGAGACATGTCCCTGCCGGTTCCTCCTAAATTACAGGCTCGCTATCGCTCGCCATGAAAAAATCGACACCTAAATGGCACTAAAGGTCTTAATATTGACGAGGAAATGGGCGAAAGTGTTAATATTTGAAAACTAATGGGGGTAAACATGAAGGAGAAGGGGGTTCAGAAAAGAAAATACAAATACTTCCCTTTAAATCACCCCTCCACCTCCAACACCAGCCCCAGCCCCAGTCCCCCCCCCCCCCCCCCCCCATCCGTCACCCGTAATGTCCCTGTCTCAGTCCACCACACCCGTTGTCAATCACCCGTCACATTCACCCAGTTACCCTGTCATCCCGCAGATCATCCTACCCCACGACCTCCTATACCTAACTCCAGTATAACAGCTGTGTCCATGTACGAGAGTGAGTGAGTGAGTGAGTGTGTGTGTGTGTGTGTGTGTGTGTGTGTTACATAGATACATTTAGTTGGAGAAATAAGGCCCCCAGCAGAATGAGAAAGTCTCTACGGGGAAGTTCATAGTAAAGCACAAATGTGAGAAGTATTGTATGCTAATGATACTTAACCAAACATTATTATTGTTGGTAGGCCTATATATACTTATTATTTTAATTAGTATAGGCCTAATTATTTATATTATTATTATTACCATTACTCACACACACACACACACACACACACACACACACACACACACACACACACACACACACACACACACACACACACACACACTATTCATTATAGACGCTTTCCCATACTTCATAGATATATATATTAGATTGTCCTTTTATGATAGGAGCTTTCACATACTTCCATAATATTTACATTGGAGTAACTAGATTAACTTTGCATTACATGAGCCGTCACATGTTCTTTATTACCGTATATAAACTTTGCATTACATGAGCCGTCACATGTTCTTTACTACCGTATATAAACTTTGCATTACATGAGCCGTCACATGTTCTTTATTACCATATATAAACTTTGCATTACATGAGCCGTCACATGTTCTTTATTACCGTATATAAACTTTGCATTACATGAGCCGTCACATGTGCTTTATTACCGTATATAAACTTTGCATTACATGAGCCGTCACATGTTCTTTACTACCGTATATAAACTTTGCATTACATGAGCCGTCACATGTTCTTTATTACCATATATAAACTTTGCATTACATGAGCCGTCACATGTTCTTTATCACCAGTGTCTAGACTTCTCCACATTATAGCCAGGGGTTTTGAGAGGTTTTCCTTACATTTCTTCATTAGGATCGAATTCCATGAGTCCGGGCCTGGTGCCGAGTGGGATGGCATGTTGGAAATGGCCTCTTCTATGTCTTTTGGACCAAAATCAATATCCAGCATCTGAGGGGTTTCCGTGGGGGAGGTTTCCATGAAAAATATATTTTGGTCTCTGATGACTTTTGTTTCATCAGGCTCACTGAATGCCATTTCCTACTGCCTGCTTAAGAGTTCGCTCATTTCCTTTTTGTCCCCTGTGAAAGAGCCGTCCCCTTTGCTCAGTGGGCCGATGTAGTTGAAAGTAGTTGACAAATTAATGAAGAATAAATAAATAACTTGACTTTTTTTGCTAAGAAGAATTATACGATCGATCGTAATTATAGTGTTTATCGATTGATTTAATTTACCGGTACCAACTCAGAAATACCGGAATGCCAATTGATCTCCTAAATTACGATAGGTATCCCATCTGGGTGATTATATAGATGCTTTACAAATTGAAGGTTTTGCTTATTATTTAAATTGTATAGGCTATTGTATTTTTTATTATTTGTTTATTATTTTGTTTTTATTTTACGTACCAGTAGCTGTATATATTTCATGATTATTCGCAAGTTTAACAAGTGCATTTTGGATCCCTGTACTGGAAGGAGTTTGTTGGGTGTGTGGGTGTGGGTGTGTGTAGTGACCTTTATGTAGTAGATAAGTAAGTTTATAACTTTGTAAATGGTATGTATTCAGCCAACACTTGTGCCATTCCTATACCGGTAATGGTGTCATTTATTTGGTGAAAATGTGTTCGAGATATGTACAGTACAGTTCCCTGCACAAGTTCTGTTCTCTCTGAGATTTTATTTATAGAAGTACAAATAGTATAATTGAATTTACAGTAATATCTTATTTAACAGTCACATACGAAGGCGAATTAATTCCTGCATATCAAGGAACTCTCCTAATTCAATAATACTATTATTCTATCTATCTATATATTTACTCAGGCCCAATCCCCACTTTTCCTTTTTTTTTCTCTTTTTTTTTCTTCCAACAACTTGCAGACAGCTTCGAAAATGGGCTATTTTGTAGAACCTACCCTGGAAACTATGACGCCTCTTCTTTAGTGTTCTGGCTAGCTTTAGACGATTGTATTCGGCTTTGGAAGGACCAGTGAAAGCATAAGAAGTTGGATTAATTTTTTGAGGTACCGGTACCGGTAGTTCGTAAGCTGAAAAATATCGTCTATGTGTAGTTAGCTAGAATATAAGGACCCCAATGGAAATACGCCTAACGGCCTTATTGGGCTATCCTTAGTTGGAATTATGCAAGGCTGGTACATGTCATTTTTGTAACATATTATGTGGTACCAACTCTGTAAAATGCTAACTGAATAAATATTATTATTATTATTATAAATATTATTATTATTATTAAGGGCCCTTCAATTTGGTTTCAGCATGTCCCCTAGACTATTTCTACCCCCTACCTCCTTTCCCTTCCAACACACACACACACACACACACACACACACACACACACACACACACACACACACACTTCACTTAACCTCGTAGTCCAATCCTAGATCATTCTTCGGTGTTTGGTGCCAAGTTTCCAACTGCTTCAGACGTTTGCTAATTAGAAAATCGGAAGTTGGTGGCTAGACCTAATTCCAGAAAAGATTGAATTACCGGTACCGGGTACTGTAAAAAAACGAAAAGGAAAACAAAAATATAGTATCAAGATATTACGGTACTTAAATGTTTATCACTTTTTTATCCCATGTTAACCCTTCCACTGCGGTTGACGTACATACACGTCCTGGAAATATCCTTGAAATTTTAGCTCATTAAAGCCTGTGGAGATGAGTGTGAGTGATCAGGAGCGCAGCAGGCCCCCGTCCGCTCAGCAGCAGGTTACATAAGGCTGTCCCCCACATCTCGTGAGACATGTTCAGTATTGCCAATGGCAAATGTAGTGGAACATTGCTAATATTTTGCGAATATTGCCGATGTCTGTAGCATTGCTGCAGCTGAACCCCATAAGCTAGAGAGCTATTTCTGTCATTTGAAGGCTCTTCTAGTTTTTTTTTATGCAAACATTTCATTTCATTCAAACACTTGTTAAAGCAATCAGGAGTGCCTGAATGAGCCTTATTATAGGAGATAATCCCCTGCACTAATTGGGTTAAGCTTATCATAACAAATTTTGCTGCTTTTTTCAAGAGAAAGTGTTGGTAAACATACATTAGGCTACTTATTGTTACAATAAAATGGCATGTTATGCTGCCTCTGTGCCAAAGCCTGAAGGCAAGAAAGTTGGCAAATAATAGGAAAATATTGAGCATGTTTGTTAGGGACACTGCCTGAAGGTTTTACACATTTTTAACTTGAAAAAAACATGGAAGATCTCCACCCCCGATGTTGTCACAGAGCGGCTTTGATGTGGACATTTATCACAGTTGAGATCAATTCATAGATTTTGGGGACTGATGGTTAATTAGTGATTGTAATAGGTGTTGCCTGATTTTTAGTAGTTGTGTCTACCATTGTTAATGAAAAGTTACTAAGATCTGTTCAGGTACCAAACCAATGTACCGGGTACTCACCAAATTTCTTTGAAATCCATTCACTTGTTTCTGAAATACAAACACACGGACAAGTATACACACACACACACACACATAGACAGGAGTGAAAACATTATGCTTGTGATTCACACCTCCAGTGACGTTCAGGTAAATTACATAGGTAGGACACAACTCATGGCCGTAACTGTACTGAGTTGACTAAAGCCGGTATCACACGAGAGCATTTATGGTCAACATTCGATAATCAACATTTTTCTGGCAACATTTCTGGAATATTTTGCACTGGTATTGGAAACTAGACTGTTGCTAGATGAAATTAGGTTACCGAAATATTCCAAATGTTGACCTCATAAGCTGCCAGATCAGTGTTGAGAATAAATGTTGAGTGAAAAAGCGCTCGTGTGATACGGTACCGCCTTTAACCAGTACCGGTACCGGTAGCTCAAATAGTCAACGATTAAGTACAGAGGTACCGGTAGGACATAACTTATAACCGTGACTGTACCGAGTTAACTTGATCAATAGTCTATGAGGCCCCCAGTGTTTTGGTAACGAGTGAGGAACTGGATTAACTGTGGGGAGGAGGTCTGTGGGGGTCTGATGAGAGGGAGGGGGTTTGTTGGGGACTGGGGAGAGGGAGGGTGGTCTGGGGAGAGGGAGTGGGTCTGTGGGGGTCTGATGAGAGGGAGGAGGTCTGTGGGGGTCTGGGGAGAAGGAGGGGGTCTGTGGGGTCTGATGAGAGGGAGGGGGTTTGTTGGGGACTGGGGAGAGGGAGGGTGGTCTGGGGAGAGGGAGGGGGTCTGAGGAGAGGGAGGAGGTCTGTGAGGGTCTGGGGTGAAGGAGGGGGACTGTGGGGTCTGATAAGAGGGAGGGGGTTTGTTGGGGACTGGGGAGAGGGAGGGTGGTCTGGGGAGAGGGAGGAGGTCTGGGGAGAAGGAGGGGGTCTGATGAGAGGGAGGAGGTTTGTTGGGGACTGGGGAGAGGGAGGGTGGTCTGGGGAGAGGGAGGGTGGTCTGTGGGGGTCTGGGAAGAGGGAGGGTGCTCTGTGGAGGTCTGGGGAGAGAGAGGAGGTCTGTGGGGGTCTGGGGAGAGGGAGGGGCTCTGTGGTGGTCTTGGGAGAGGTCGAAGGTCTGTGGGAGGCTGGGGGGGGGAAGGTGGTCTGGGGAGAGGGAGGGTGGTCTGGGGAGAGGGAGGGGGTCTGTTGGGGTCTGGGAAGAGGGAGGGGCTCTGTGGTGGTCTGGAGAGAGGGAGGGGATCTGTGGTGGTCTGGGGAGAGGAAGGGTGGTCTGTGGGGGTCTGGGGAGAGGGAGGAGGTCTGGGGAGAGGGATGGGCTCTGTGGTGGTCTTGGGAGAGGGAGGAGGTCTGTGGGGGTCTGGGGAGAGGGAGGGTGGTCTGTGGGGGTCTGGGGAGAGGGAGGGTGGTCTGTGGGGGTCTGGGGAGAGGGAGGGGGTCTGGGGAGAGGGAGGGGGTCTGTGGTGGTCTCTCTCTCTCTCTCTCTCTCTCTCTCATTCCAACTTCATCTCCTAGTCCCATAAATTTCTTCTCTCTTTTGCTTTCGGTTCAAATTATTATCCTCACTTTATCACATTCTTTTTTTCTCCATATATTTCAATCTCCCCATTATTTTGCTCTACTTCGAAACTCTCTTCCTTTTCTCCCTATCTGTTTGTTCTACTATTCTTTCGCTTCCTATTTATTTTTCGCCTCCCTTTTCCCCTCCTAACTCTTCCTCCACTGCTTTCATTTTCCTCTTCTACCCACTCCTCCTCCCTCTCACTCTTCCTCTCCCCTTCTCTTCTACCCACTCCTCTTCCCTCTCACTCTTCCTCTCCCCTTCTCTTCTACCCACTCCTCTTCCCTCTCACTCTTCCTCTCTCCTTCTCTTCTACCCACTCCTCCTCCTTCTCACTCTTCCTCTCTCCTTCTCTTCTACCCACTCCTCCTCCCTCTCACTCTTCCTCTCTCCTTCTCTTCTACCCACTCCTCCTCCCTCTCACTCTTCCTCTCCCCTTCTCTTCTACCCACTCCTCCTCCCTCTCCCCGTCTCTTCTACCCACTCCTCCCCCCTCTCACTCTTCCTCTCCCCTTCTCTTCTACCCACTCCTCCCTCTCACTCTTCCTCTCTCCACTTCTACCCACTCCTCCTCCCTCTCACTCTTCCTCACCCCTTCTTTTCTTCCCACTTCCTCTCACTATTCCTCTCCCCTTCTCTTCTTCTTTCTTCCTCTGCAGCTATCACTATCAAACAAGGGTAAACTCTGGAATGTTCGTGTAAACAATCCATGAATATTACCGGTGCCACTGTCATATAAAACTGACTCACTATAAAAGTACCGTAATTTATACCCATACTGGCTCTAATGATCTGAGAGTCATCCACGGTGTTTAATTATTCAACCGTGTCTTTAATTAGCTATGGTTAAGCAAATTTAAGGCTAGGTTACAATAAAAGCTAAATTAAGTTAGATTTGAGGAAGAATATTATAAACGGTTAGCTTGTGTTTCATAGGGCAAGTTACGTTGGGGGTATTTCACACTCTTTTAGTGTATTCTTCTCTAGTCTAGGTTAGTTAATGTAGTCTAGATACCGTAATCTAGTGTACCGGTATGTTAGTCTAGTTTATTGAGTCCATATCTAGTTAGGTATATTTCGTTTAATTTAAGTCTAACTGTCGAACCTGCTTTACATTTTTGGCAATGGTTATGTTAAGATTTAATTATAGTATTGTGAGTTGACGTGGGACCAAATTATAGTTTATTCATTATGACAAGTCAAGATACCATGACCCCTAGCTTCCTCTAGCCCAGGGAGGGAGGGAGCAAACGTGCTGCTAATGGACTTTCCATGTCTCTTTACTGTTTGCATCTTCCCAAATGGTACAATTATCAGGTTTATTGTCCAAGTCCTTTTTGAGTCACAAGGGGTTGGTTATCGGGATTTCAAGACTCGTCCAATTGAGTAGACTATGTGAATACGTCACCAGAATTAAGAACTCAAGAACATAAGGACTGTAGACATCTGCAAAAAGCCCACGAGGCAGACCCCTTCTTCCCTACATCCCTATTTTCAGAACATCCTCACTAGAGCCTATAACCCCTACATTTCATATATCTTATTGTCAATGTCGAGGAGGAGGACTGTTGCTGACAGTGAGTGGCTGGTTGTCAGCCAGGGTTCATAACTTCATATAATTATAATACACAGGAACAATACCTCTTGGGTACATTCTATACACACACACAAACACACACACCCCCTCTCATGCACTCTCCTTCTCTCACGTTCCTGCTCCCTCTCTCTCTGGTTGTTTCTCACGCAAGCGCGCGTACACACACACACACTCATGTTCGAGCCCCCCCCCCCCCCCTCTCTCTCTATCTCTATCTATCTATCTATATCTCTCACCTCGTAAAGTGACATAATACTGTGCGAAGTAGGTCAGGTTGGTGGTGTGCTGGACTAGGGTACGTTTGGCTGCATACATCCCCCTGTCTGTGTGTGTGTGTACCCTGTGTGTCCCTGTGCACATAGGCTGTATGAGAGGGGAGGGTGGGAGGGAGCCAGGAAGGGTCTTTTTTGTCTCCTGCTCCTTTTCATTGCTTATACTGTATATGTGTTGTAGTACTTGTTCATCGTATATTATTATTATTATTATTATTATTATTATTATTATTATTATTTTACATATTATTATTATTATTATTATTATTATTATTATTATTATTATTATTATTGCCTTCTCCCCTTTCGTCTTTTCATGCCTGCCCCACCCCCCTCTCCTCTTCTTCCTTCACCTCCCCCCTAACCTAGCCTCTATTGTAATCTAGCCATTGCCTACCCTGACCTCTATGCATTTAATAATCTACCTATTCATCTACTACGGTACATCTCTCTTCCCTCTTTATCATTTCTGTATACTTATCCTAGCCACCCATCTTCCTTTCAACTGAGAAAACCAAACTACAGCAATTACAGCTATGCTTCCACCCTGTGTGGGGGTCAATTCAATTCCAATTCAATATGATTCACAGGTTCCTGAATTACAAATCAGTACCAGTAATATATTCAATTATTTTAAGTGTTCTTCAATTCGAATTAAATTCAATTACTGACGATCAGTTCACTACTGACTAAGCCTTGCAGAGTTGCAAAGAAACATACAGTGTCTCTTTTTCTCTACGGTACAGAGAGAAACAAAAGCAAGACTACCTTAAGTTGGTATCCTTTCAAAATAAAATAATAATAAATAGCCAAATTCAAGGCAAGTCTGAGTAAAAATGCTTATTACAAAGAGCTTGAAGGAGAGTTAGTACTGGGATAAGACTTTAACTACAGCTAAAACCATTGATGATTATTAAAAACAGAACTGGAGATAGTACCGGTACAGAACCCCATGGAACACCAGAGGTGGGATAAAACTATAAGAGATTAGATTGGAGACAAGGGATTTGTGTCAGTATCTTATCTACCAAACCAAAGGCGTTTGATATGTTTTACACAATAGTAAAGGTCTCACCGATGACATAATTATTGACGATCCAAAAGTACCGGTATATCCTAAAAATAGGATGCTTAAGAAATGTATTATTTAGAATATATTATACATTAGATATGAATGTACCGGTAATTGGACGATACCGTACTTGGAAGATTGAGAGTGGTCACCTTTCTATGAGACATGTTGAACAAATGAGGGGTTTACGCTAGGATGTGCTTGACCACAGCGTTTATCTCCGTATTATTGCCCTTTAAAGACTGTGGTGCATAATTTGGGTGAGGTATCCAACCTTTTCCTGTTTCAAACCTTGCCATTACTATAGCCTATACAGTATATACGGTATACTCGTAGAAAACGTGTATAGTTACCTTGCTTCATACACATATTCTCCACTCACCAGTCTTTAGGTGCCTGTTCCTGGACATAATACGAACAACTACCAGTCAACCAACCAACCCCTCAATCACTCACACCTCCTCTTGCAACTCTTGGTGAAGATATGGAGAAACTTGGGGTCATAATTCTGCCTGGGCCCCTCTTGGGTTCAGTTAGTGGAGCCTGGGTTATTGTGTGGCTCTGAGGGATTTATTACTGACCAAAACATTATTTTATAGCCTATAGGTAAGGGTTAATATAGTGAGGCCTGAGTTATTAGACTATGTGGTTCTGAGTGCTTTATTACTGACCAAATCATTATATAGGTAAGGGTTAATATAGTTAGGCCTGAGTTATTGTGTGGCTCTGAGTGTTTTATTATCATTCTTACCTCATTTCCTCACCTGGGAGTTGCCGGGAATCTGTATACCTTAACCATTTCACTATTACAGTACCGTATGTAAGATTTATATTGGGCCTAGGAAGGATCTATGGGAGTGGGAGTGTGCAAGATGAATACAATAAATTGCCTAATGCTAGCCAGAATGCAATATATTCAACGTCCCTTTTGGAAGGGTTAAAGGGAGATACACTTAATATTTATGACTCTCGTGTTTGGCTGGACAAGAATTAAATTTAATCACTTCAATCCGAGTTGCGTTGGGATAGATGTAAAAATCCCTGTATGGTACCGGTACTCTGGAATATGGGTCCAACGACTTGTGTATGAAATGCAATAATTTCACTAAGTAGGATTTATCTTTCTCCTTAATATAAGTAGGAAAAGTTTAGGTAGCCTATTCTTTATTGCGCCATGGTGTAGTAGATAAAAAAACATTGACAGTCCTCCTTACTGTCGGTGGTTCGAGCCTGGCTGAGAGTACAACAACGTTTAGTAGCTCATGTGAATTTGTGAGATATATTTAATATTAACAACTCTCAGGTTTGGCTGGGCGATAATTAAATTAAATTACTTCAACCCGAGTTGCGTGGAGATAGATTGAAAAACTCCTGTATGGTACCGGTACTCTGGAATATTGATCCTACGACGTGTGTATGAAATGTAATACTTTCTCCAAGTAGATTTCTACATCTTAATATATATATATATAGAAGAAAGGTAAGCTGTTCTTTATCACGCCGTGGTGTAGTGGATTAAAGCATGGACACTCGTCCTGACTATCGGTGGTTCGAGCCCGGCTGACAGTGAGTACCGGTATATATATATATATATATCTAATCTCTCAGTGGAGTTCGAACCGCCGACCGTCAGGACGATAGCCGACGCTTTAATCAACTACACCACGGCAGTCTAAAAGACACTCAACCCTCTATCCTATTTATGTTAGGGAGAAGGGAAACCCACTAGGCGAATATATTTTCAATTCATACTTAGTCGTAGGATCCATATTCCAGAATACCATACAAGGATTTCTGAGCGTCCCGACGCAACTCGGGCCGAAATTAATTTCATTTTAATTCTAACCCACCAAGCATGAGAGTTACAAATATTGAGTATATATCACAAATACACGTGAGCCACTAAATATTTCTAATCTCTCAGTGGGGTTCGAACCGCCGACCGTCAGGACGATAGCCGACGCTTTAATCAACTACACCACTACGACTAGGTATGAATTTAAAATATATTCGCCTAGTGGGTTTCCCTTCTCCCTATCATAAATAGGATAGAAGGTTGAGTGTCTTTTAGACTGCCGTGGTGTAGTTGATTAAAGCGTCGGCTATCGTCCTGACGGTCGGCGGTTCGAACCCCACTGAGAGATTAGAAACATTTAGTGGCTCACGTGTATTTGTGATATATACTCTATATATATATATATATATATATATATATATATATAACACATTTAACTATGGCCTAAGCACAATGTAACCTTAGATTAAGCACAATCTAAGCTGATCTAATCTTCGGCTTTGGAAAGCACAAACTTACTCTAACCCCACTCTAATCGATGTTATCGTAACCTGTCTGATCCTAACCTACCTTAACCTAACCAATCATATCCTAACTTAACCATAACCTACCTTACCTAACCTTGACTTTTATTTCTAATCTTTTACTTAACGTAATCGATTCCCGAAATGTTCACATAACAACAGGTGTGTGTGGGCGAAGCAACCACCTGAGAACGGCGAACAAATGACTAAATCCGCCACCGAGAAACGATATTAAGCAATGATGTACTCCATAACCCTTTCAATATATTTGCTAATAATACTGCTGTATGATTTTGTTCAGCTTAGGAAGGGTCACTGTACATCAAAGGGGTAAAGGTTCTTTCAATTTACTCTCTTAACTTTAACAGTCCATCTTCTAAGTTGAACAAATTCGTCTGCGGGTATATTAAGCTAAATACAGATTACATCATCTGATTGAAAGGGTTACACATGTGCCCAGAGAAAAATTAGAAGGTACCAGTATATTATTTGCCTCAAATTTATGACTTTACCTTATACTGTATATATACGAAAATAGTTGACGATTTAAAATGGTTCGTCCCATTACTTTGGTGATAGCCTAATAAAGCATTTCACTCAATTAAAGTGTGGAGTGTGGAGGGTCTGGAATCTTATTAATTGTCAGTTATATTTCTGCCAAGAAAGTTGGACGGAGGTTATGTTTTTGCCTCTGCTTGTCTCTAAATAAGATATCTCACAAATTTATGAACTGATTTTCATAAATGAAAATAGAATGTTCTAAAATGGTAAAAGCAATCTAAGGCGTCAATAATAATTACACAAAAACAATACCGGTAGTAAAATAACCCCCAAAGCGTGGTATGAACCCATGTTGAACATGTGTTCGGAGGTGGATAATGTTAGCTTATAATCCGGTGCATGTACAGTATATAATTATATATGTATATATATATATACAGTATATATGAGAATAGTTGGGGTAATGAGAGTGAAGGTGATCATAGGTGTGTTTATGTCGGTGATTAGTGATAAAGACTGTAATTATTATCTCTGGTTAAGATGTGGTAATATTACTGTACATACATGAGAACTGTTGTAATGGTAAACTGGTTATCATACGAGAACTGTTACCGACAATTTTCAGTGGTCAACATTTTTCCGGCAACATGTCTGGGATCTTTTACATTGGTATCGGAAACTAAACTGAAGGTATAGTCAGAAACCGCAGTTTCTGAGACACCTTGATAGGGCCCGGATATTTGGATTGGGAGCGTATTGTTTCTGAACGACAGCCCACTTTAACTAACACAAGGCCACACACGTACGAACACACGCTTCGAACTAATAGATGCTTCACTCAGTCTGCCATGTAAAAATATTTGCTGTTGTTATGCTACGATACGATTCATACTACAGAATCTGATATAAAAATTACAAAAATACCATTGTTCGTTATTCCCTCCTGTATCTACATTAAACACGGATAGCTAGGCTATTAAAGAATTAAGAATGTAAAGAAACACTACCAAACCGCAGTGAATGGACAGGCTTTCGTTGTGTGTGTGTATATGTTTGTCTGATTCATCAGTTACTATTACAGTAAACACATACCGGTCCTCACATTAATTCATCCATATTTTATCATGCTATTAACCTTGTTGCACTTTGTAAACATTGCAATATATCATATACTATAATACTAACATAGACAAATTATCTATAGCCATTGTTAAACGTAATATCACGATGAAATGCTTATATAGCCTTTACATTTTAGAGTGTTATATAGTGGTAATTTTTTGACTAAATTAATACCGAATATATAAACCTATCAGCGTCCGAAGCTTACCGGTAACTTTGTGTGATATTACATAATAACCCCATATATGTAATAATACATTGCATAGTTCGTTGTGTTGTATGTCATGAAGCAGGCACTTCTGTTTTCAGTGTTTGTCACCTACTGTAGAGCATTATGTCTATTACAACACATATAGGTTCACACACACACACACACACCTAAATCCTGTTCATTCACTGTGCAATTTGGAAGTATGTATTTTAATTTAATTTTCTTAAAACCAATGGTAATATTCGTGTCCGTATTCACTGTGGATACGTAGGGAATGTACCGGTAATACAAATATTTTTTGTCGTTGGTATATCTATAAATATATGAATGCGGATCATAGCATAGCAACAACATTATAATTTTACATGGCAGACTGAGTAAAGCATCTTTTGGTTCAAAACGTGTTCATATGTATGCGGCCTTGTGATAGTTAAATTGGGCTGTCGTCCAGAAATGATGCGCTCCACATGTCCGGGCCCTATCAAAGTGTCTCAGAAATTGCGGTTTCTGACTGTGTACAATAATTAGCTCACAGGAGGTACGGTAGCTGGATTCTTAAAGTATTATATTTTAGAAACTGTCAGACCAAAACTGTCGAAGCAAGTTACTGTACAGGAAAAAGCACACGTGTGATACCGGGTTAACGGCGATGGTATCATTGTTGACAATAGTGATATTGGAAGTTCTAGTAAAGTAATTATATTCAGTAATATGACGATGGTGATGGTAATAATGTTGATTGTTTATTGCAAAAATATTATACTGAACAATTTGTGTTAATTATTATCATAGAAGATAACTTGTAGTTACGATATAGAAAAAGCCCAGTTGTGAATTAAGATCACGAACTTGTAATTTATAAAGATAAACAAAAGGTTATGGTTATTGTTAAGTGTATGTGTATAGTTAGTTATTGTTAAGGATAAACAAGAGGTTATTGTTATTGTAAAGTATGTGTACAGTTATTTATCATTAGCATTGACTCACTTTGCACATTATTAACACTCAGTACAGTCGCAATCCCTAAAAGTAAGCCCCCCTCGACTCAAAAAATATTGGTATCCCAGATTTTTCTGGATACCAGGTAAACGTGACACAAACGAACACACTCCACTCCGATTTAGCACAAGTGCTTTCCTAAATATATAATTAAAGAGAGTTAAACAGTTTTAATGTGTCATATAATGGCTTAGTTAGTCCATTCATAATCAGAAATATCACTATTTGTTTGTGCTAATTTCGTCCGTGAGGGAGTTAGGGAAGCCTTTCTGTGAGGTTTAATAATATGGCAGTAAATTCTGAATAAACATAATACATCATGCAACACATGTCTACTATTTGCGACAATACACAAGCTGCGCAATACCTGACTACTACCGTAGGTAACACGACGTGTCACATATTGCTTAAATGTATGCGCACTCGACACAGTTTTTTCCTACTCCATTCATGATTAACTATTCCAGCATGTTACCTGATCACCTTATCGAGTTTTTGCTCCTTTCCTCTCACTTTCTCTAACACAGCAATGTTACAAAAATACCATTAACACTTATCTAATCTAACATATGTAGTCAAGTATATACAGTAGCCTATACAGTATGTATTTTTTATATGTGTATAAGGGGGACAAAAGGCAGAACTGTTACGAGTGCCTCCCCCAGAGTTAAAAGGGTGTTAGAGCCAATATCAAGGAACGGTCGAGCCCAAATGTCTGGATACACGGAGTTTGAAAGCATTTAAGTCATAGGATGAGGGAAAGATGGGTTCAGGGAGAGAGTTCCAGAGCTCACCTATTGAATAGAAAAAAGACTGGGAATATCGGTTAGCTCTTGAGTTGGAGAGTTGCACAGAGTACAGTATATGCTCATGAACGGAAGCTCATATTAAACAACATAATGATTATAGGAAGTTGATGGAATATCAGTAAACTTTAAGCTGTAGCCTATATCTTAAACGTTATCCCCTTTTGGTTCACGACGCATTTTTTTACAGTTTATTCCGCTTTTAGTTTGATGAGTAGCATGGAAGTCAAAGGATTTATTGAGTCTTTGCCTTGTAATACCCACAGATCTTCCACAAGCTGCATAAAATTGAGTTATGATAACAAGAACAAACGGTCAAAATGCATCGTTATCTTCAAATATTTAATTTAGTCGAGAATGGGATTTCTTTACATATATACTTATTTCAAAGTTATCATGAAGCCGATTGCGTCACATTAGTCATTACATTACTTTCATCTAGCATTTCAACATGCTGTAATTACGGGGTGAATATAATGCCCTTGAAAATAATTCACAAGTTTTTATTAAGTAAATAAGATAATTGGATAACATCAGAGTTTAGTTTTTTCCTCATTGGAGCTACTTCATTCTGCCACGAACTCTGTATTCAAAAGTCAATAGTATCGCAAAAAACAAAAAACAAAAACAAAATCATGAGCATCTAAATCTGAGCTAGGTAAAAAGTTTAAAGTAACAAGATTGAACGTAACAATATTATTTGGTAAAATAATATATTAACATGCAAAATTGTTACTATTATTCAACAACTTCTAGTACGGTATAATTCCAATCTCTCTCTCTCTCTCTCTCTCTGAATTGGCTTGGTTCTCCACTTCTACCAACTTATATTTTTGTCGAGTTTTGTGATTATTATGTTAATGATTTCCAAGTTAGTTCATATATATTATAACTCTTATGCATAGTGAAAGTTTGTCAGAATTGTATTTACTATTACTAGAGCTGAAAATTTAAGATCACACATTTTACCCAGAGATATGGTGGTATGCCTGAACAGAGTGAGCTGTGCATTTTACCGGTCTAGGAAAGTAAGGTCTTCCTAAAGAATCATGGTAATCTCTACCTAGTGTCAGAGGGCAATACAAGCTCAAATAATTTCCAATTTGGGAAAGGGGGGGGGGGGGGTTGGCGAGAGAGTAGTTTAGCAGGACACACAGGAATATCGACTTTATATAATTATTACCATCAATAGAGAGGAATATAGTATGATGTTGAAAAACGTTGCTAGTTGTTGTAAATGTCATCAATAATGTTTGACCACTAAAGTTGCTTCAATGCAGTGCATATAAGTAATTGTTTTATCTATTGATTCACAGACATCAATAACTTTACGATCTTAACATATTTCTTATAATCTGCAATGTTTTAAATGACTACCGCTGCAGCCATATACTTGGCTGCATTCTTTCAATTGTATTAAGTTTAGAAGGGATTTGTGCGAGTCAAAAGATTTGTTGAGATAGTGTATACGGTACCGCGTTAATTGCTAGAGGTCCTTTCTAAGCTATAAGCTACCGGTATATAATACCATTCAGTGTTAGGAAAAATACATGAACAAAACTCCATATCATTGAACATGATAATTGCCACCAGCTAGGCAATGCTTTATGGAAATGTAGGAAAAGTTGGAAAGCACTCCACTCGCTCCAACTAAATATATAAAATCTTACAATTTCCTGTAGTCTGTTTTCTGACCTATTTATCTGCGGTGGTGTTTCATCACTAACCAGCTAAACTTACATACCGTGCCGTGCCCTACCGTAGGTATACTACATGTTTGTATATATTACATGATAGCCATTGTGCAATTTATATTTATGGACAAATACAAACCAGGTTTGATTAGACTAGGGTTAATATATATAGCGGATTAAGTTATATTAAGTTAGGTTATGTTAGATTATTTGATGTTGTACTGTAGCTACTAGTTATGTATATAGGCTGTACCGTATTAGGAGGCTGGCTGTTTTATTTCCCGTATATAGCCTACTTATTTATTATGGTATCGGTAATGTTAATTAAATGAGGGCCGTGACCAAGCGCAGCCTAGCTTAGACTTTCTACTTCGTTCGTTTGACTTTGAAGAAACTGGGTGGTATAGCAAGTTCTCACGCCCTTCCCTCGTGTTTGTTATGGTGTTGGGGAAAGTTGACGTATTGAATTATCTGTTACACCGGATGTTGGTAATAACAAGTAGATAGCTGTGTGATTACTGAACTTACCCAACATGATGACTGTGGTGTGTGGTGCTGGTGGTGATGAATATGGTGTGTGGTGCTGGTGGTGGTGGTGGTGGTGGTGGTGGTGGTGATGAGTATGGTGGTGTTAGTAATAACAAGTAGATAGCTGTGTGTTTACTGACCTTACCCAACATGATGACTGTGGTGTGTGGTGCTGGTGGTGTTGGTGGTAATGAGTATGGTGTGTGGTGCTGGTGCTGGTGGTGGTGATGAGTATGGTGGTGTTGGTAATAACAAGTAGATAGCTGTGTGTTTTACTGACCTTACCCAACATGATGACTGTGGTGTGTGGTGCTGGTGGTGTTGGTGGTGATGAGTATGGTGTGTGGTGCTACTGGTGGTGGTGGTGATGATAACAAGTAGATAGCTGTGTGTTTACTGACCTTACCCAACATGATGACTGTGGTGTGGTGGTGGTGGTGGTGATGAGTATGGTGTGTGGTGGTGTGTGGTGGTGCTGGTGATAGTGGTGTTGATAATAACAAGTGTATATATATATATATATATATATATATATATATATATATATATATATATATGTATATATTATATATAGCCTATTTTTTTTTTTTTTTTTTTTTTTTTTACCCAACATGATAACTGTGGTGTGTGGTGCTGGTGGGGATGGTGATTAGGATGGATTGTTCTAGTAAGTGTTGGTGGTGGTGATAGAGGGGATTAGTAGTGGTGGTGCAGGTGATGGTGAGTAGGATGGATTGGTCTGGTGGTGGTGAGGATGGATTGTTCTAGTAAGTGTTGGTGGTGGTGATAAAGGGGATTAGTAGTGGTGGTGCAGGTGATGGTGAGTAGGATGGATTGGTCTGGTGGTGGTGGTGAGGATGGATTGTTCTAGTAAGTGTTGGTGGTGGTGATAAAGGGGATTAGTAGTGGTGGTGCAGGTGATGGTGAGTAGGATGGATTGTTCTGGTGGTGATGGTGGAGAGGAATAGTGGTGTTGGTGGTGTAGATGAGTGTTGGTGCTGCACAAAGAGAAAAGTGTTTATGGTGGTGATGGTTGTGATGAGGAGTTGTGGTGACGGTGAATTATTTGTGGTGGGAGAAGAAGAGTAAAATCATCTGGCTGTAGCATTCGAGTCATCAAGACGCGGTTTTATTGAAGGTTCTGATAGCTGGACTTTATATTAGTAGAATGGGAATGGGAAAAAAATATGGTTTGAGTGATAATATAATCTGAATAACATGAGACAATTTGTCAAGTTTAGGAAGTACCTTTAGGAATCATTGGTGTAATACATTATATAACCCTCTTGCACCCTCTGATCCTTCTTAAATCAGTGGTGTAATACATTATATAACCCTCTTGCACCCTCTGATCCTTCTTAGGAATCATTGGTGTAATACATTATATAACCCTCTTGCACCCTCTGATCCTTCTTAGGAATCATTGGTGTAATACATTATATAACCCTCTTGCACCCTCTGATCCTTTAGGAATCATTGGTGTAATACATTATATAACCCTCTTGCACCCTCTGATCCTTCTTAGGAATCATTGGTGTAATACATTATATAACCCTCTTGCACCCTCTGATCCTTTAGGAATCATTGGTGTAATACATTATATAACCCTCTTGCACCCTCTGATCCTTCTTAGGAATCATTGGTGTAATACATTATATAACCCTCTTGCACCCTCTGACCTTTAGGAATCATTGGTGTAATACATTATATAACCCTCTTGCACCCTATGATCCTTCTTAGGAATCATTGGTGTAATACATTATAGGTAGTAATAAGTAGGTAGTAGGGGTAGGCAGCCCCGCCCAGGGAAGTACTACCGCCAAGGTTTCGGGAGACTCCGGGAATAGCCTGAATTCCATTTTCTCTCCCAGGCCTTGGTAGCTGGATACATATCTTTCTGCCTCACACATCAGGGGTATCAGGAAAACCCTCTTCATATAACATACACATCCAACTTCACGACATTGCCCTACATCGCTATCCTCTATCCATAAAATACTACTCTTCCCACTACATATCATACATGTAACACCATACACTTACCTTATAAATATGGCAGTACAATTGTTAAGAGCAAACCTGGTGGTCCCTCGGATATCCACCCCCGGCAGGGTTGGGTTATTGACACAGGGCCCTCCCGGTCGTCATCATGCGACTGTGTCAAGAGCATTGCAACGTCCCAAAGCTGTTTGTCAGTACAGCTATTTCTTTAGTAATATAAGGGGACTTCACTCTAACATCAATTCTGTACACCAATTTCTTCAAGCAGAATCCCCTACTCTCCTTTTTTTGACAGAGACTCAAGTAACATCCACATCTGACACATCTAGATTTAATTTTCCAGGTTATCAACTGCTCCAAAATTTCAGACCTAAAGGTGGTGTATGTTGCTTCGCAAAATCTGAAATTGCCCTGGAGGAGGTTACTAGTTTCAATTGTCCCTATTTTGATTATTCTATATACAAATTAATTTCTGCTGGTAAATTTAAATACATATGTTGCATCTACCGTTCCCCAAATACTCCTCCAGAGCAAAGTCTTTTTGATTCTCTGTCCTCACAACTCAGTGTCCTCAACTTAAATGCTTCTTCTGAAATCACTGTGTTGGGTGATTTTAATGTCCATAATGTTGAATGGCTCACTCATTCAGCCAGGACTGATGATGCTGGTCTTGAATGTGAGCTATTTGCAGACTCATTTAATCTCATTCAACTAGTCAACCAACCCACCCGTGTACCAGATAATCCTAATCATAATTCCCACCTACTGGACTTATTTTTAACAACCAATTCAGAAAATTATGATGTTACAGTGAGGTCCCCACTTGGATCTTCTGATCACTGTCTGATACAGGCCACCTGTCTATCACCTACCACACCTTCCCACTCTGAACCTGTTTTGGTGACTAAATGGCATTACGATAGGGCAGACTGGGAGGGTCTTCAAGGTTTCTTTATTGATATTCCCTGGACCTCTTTCTTTTCTAATGATGCACACTCCACCTTGAGCCACATACAAGATTTTGTAAACATTGGAATGGAAACTTTTATTCCTCATCAAAAGTACAGTAAAAGATCTAATTCACCTAAATGGTTTGACCATAATTGTGCTAGAGTAACTGAACAAAAAGCAATAGCCTACAATGCATACACAAGATCAAAAACACATGAAGCCTTTAATTACTTTAGAAACATCAGAAATCATGCCAAAACTGTATTAAACCTAACTAAATCAAACTTTCTCCATAAGCAGGCAAATAAACTTCTAAATAATCCAAATGATAACAAAATATTTTGGTCTACTCTTAACTCATTCAAATCCAACTTCACTACTGCTTCATCCATTCCACCATTAAAATCTCCGACTGGCAATCTTGTAAGTGACCCACGAGGTAAAGCTAACCTTCTTGCGGATATTTTCTCCACCAACTCAACCTTAGATGAAATAAATCAAGATGTCCCTGTACTTAATTTTAATTCACCTGAAATTCCCTCACTTAAGATCCACACCAGACATGTCAAAACTATTTTGCAGAATCTCTCAGTAGATAAGGCTCCTGGTCCAGATGAAATTCCTCCAATAGTACTTAAGAATTGCTCCTTGGTGCTCGCTCCTGTATTGGCAAAATTTTTCCGTCTGTGTACTCATACCTCATGCTTCCCAGTACCCTGGAAAGAAGCAAACATCCATCCAGTTCCTAAAAAAGGTGCCTCTTCAGATCCATCAAACTACAGACCAATAGCTATAACTTCCACTCTTGGCAAAGTTTTTGAAATTATATTAAATAATCACATAATTAAGCATCTGGAGAATAATAAATTAATCAGTGATAGGCAATATGGTTTTAGACGATGTCGATCAACTGCAGACATTCTTTGCCTTCTTACGCATCAAATCAACCAAGCTACAGACCAACATGGTGAAACACATACAATAGCACTGGATATATCAAAGACATTTGATAGAGTCTGGCATCAATCCTTATTGTCGAAGATGTCACACTACGGCCTTGCATCATTAGTTCCACTAATTTCTTCTTATCTTCATAACAGAAAAATACGTGTAATGGTAGATGGCCTTTATTCTCAATTTCACTCAATAAATGCTGGTGTTCCCCAGGGATCAGTTTTGGCCCCAACTCTGTTCCTCATTCATATCAATGATCTCATATCTACCACTCATAATCCAATACATTCCTACGCAGATGACTCAACACTCCACAGTTCCTTCACATTTACCAATTCTTTCACCCAACCCGATCTTATAAATTCAAAATAAACACTGCAATTTCTCTGAACCAGGACCTTTCTAGAATTAATGAATGGGGACAAGAGAATCTAGTTTCCTTTAATGCACAGAAAACCAAGTACATTCAATTTTCTAACCGACAGAATCTCACTGACTCCCATATATTTGTTAATGATGTAAATATTCCCACTTCCCCTAGTATTGACATTCTCGGTGTAACATTAACTACTAACTTGAGCTGGACACATTATGTTAGAAGCATTGCTAAGAATGCCTCTAAAAAACTGGGACTCCTGTACAGAGTTCGAGAATTCTTCACTGACGAGCAGTTGGCCGTAATATATAAAAGTCATGTGCGCTCTCAGATGGATTACTGTTCACCTCTGTGGGGTGGAAGTGGAGTGGTTGCATTGAGGCAGTTGGACAAAATTCAAAATAAAGCTATTAGATTAATCAATAACCCTGCAATCACACAGGACCTTCCTACATTAGCCATACGAAGAAACGTTGCATCCCTTGCATTATTCTACAGATATTTTCACAGCAATTGTTCCGAGGAACTTGCTTCAATTGTGCCGCCTCTCCACATCTTTCCCCGTAGAACTAGGGCAGCTGAGAGCGCCCATGAATTTACACTTTCTCCTCCACAATGCAGAACTTCTGCTTATCAGAATTCATTTATCCCCAGAGCTACTACTCTTTGGAATTCACTTCCCTCGAATTGCTTTCCACAAACTTACAATCAACAAATGTTTAAATCCAGTTGTTACAAACATTTTATGAATGGAGGATGCCTTTAGGCACATGGACCTTTTTGTTTTATCTGTGTTTTTCCTTCCTCCGTTCATTGTCTCTTAAAAAAAAAAAAAAAAAAAAAATATAACCCTCTTGCACCCTCTGATCCTTCTTAAATTGACTAAAATCGTTAAGGGAAAAATTCCAACTGAAAGGAAGAAAGGTTTAATTTGGCTGAAAGGCTTAATTAACGAATGTTTGCGAGTGGTTTTGGAGGGACTATTGTGGCGACTAATTTGAGAGAGAGAGAGAGAGAGAGAGAAGGGGGATCGGGGGGTTGATTTAGTAATGTGAGAGTGGCAACGTGATAGCTTGGTGGTTTAATCTCCTGTCACTTATCTGGGGACATCCAAGCTTGCCACCTTTGGTAGATCGCTAAATAAAACTTTTTCAATTTCAATTTTAATTTCAGGTGTCTTCCCGTACACGAAAGGGTTAATGAAATATTTTTTGACAAGTCGAAGAACAGATATTGCTTGATTCCGGGCAGATAATAATAATAATAATAATAATAATAATAATAATAATAAAAATAATACTTTATTTCAGACTCACACAGTACAGAGGGGACCATACTGGGGTAGAACCCAAAGAGTCAAAATTGATGATAATATATCTGATCCTATGCCAATTAACTGTGGGGTCCCGCAGGGAAGCATCCTTGGTCCCTTACTCTTTCTCTGTTATGTGAACGACATGGAACTGAGCGTCTCATGTAAATTATTACTGTATGCAGACGACAGCGTGCTCCTGGTTTCAGGAAAAGACCCAATAAGTATTGCCGCTTCACTTTCCAAAGAACTAGAATCATGTAGTGAATGGCTAGTGGACAATAGACTATCTCTTCACCTGGGCAAGACGGAAGCCATCTTATGTGGAACAAAACGCAAACTGAAAGACATTGTGGGCTTCTCGGTCAACTGTAATGATATTCCTATAACAACAGTGTCACAAGTTAAATATCTCGGACTAAAACTGGACGCGAGTTTGTCAGGTGAAACAATTTTGGAATCTATCCTGAGTAAGTGTAGAGCACGTATAAAATACCTGTATAGACAGGTGGGATGCTTGCCCGCGGCGACCAAAAAGACCCTCTGCCAAGCGCTTGTTCAATGTCATTTTGACTATTCTGTGTCATCCTGGTACTCTGCATCATCTAAATCAGCACAGCACAAACTTCAGGTCACTCAAAATAAAATGGTTAGGTTCATGCTGAACCTAGGACCCAGATCACATGTTGGCCAGGGACAACTTCAGTCACTAGGTATGCTCAATGTCGCTGACAGGGCCAAACAAATCAGGCTCACTAATGCCTTCAAAATTTTTTATGACAGAGCTCCAGAGTACCTAAAGAATGATTTTGTTAAAGCAAATGAGAGGAGTGGACATAATACAAGAAACAGGATGTTTAATTTTAAGGTCCCGAGAATCCAAGGACAGGGTAAGCAAACATTCTTCTTCACCGCCATCAAAGACTGGAACGACCTACCCCAGTCAGTCCGTGAAAAGAGAACACTGTATTCCTTCAGACGTAGCCTGAAGGAACACCTGAACCGGACAGCTGCGAGAAGGGAGCACCAAGCTTATGTCTACTACTAAATGCGACATAAGAGATAGACAAACCAAACTGAAATGATTACTGATTACGGATTACTGATATTTACTATAGGATGTAAGGTATCTTAAAATAACCCCCTAGAAATACTTTCTCTAAAGTATCTATTTCTCTATCCTCCCCATTTTTCCCCAGCTAACCTAATCCCACAAGGACCCCAATGGAAATACGCCTAACGGCCTTATTGGGCTATCCTTAGTTGGAATTATGCAAGGCTGGTACATGTCATATTTGTAACAAACTATGTGGTACCAACTCTGTAAATTGCTAACTGAATAAATATTATTATTATTATTATTATTATTATTATTTTTATCATCATACATACCTTACAGTAACATAAATATATATAAGCTACTGTACATAGGCTACATAAAATCAAATTTTTTTTTTTTTTTTTTTTTTTTTTTTTTTTTGAGACAATGAACGGAGGAAGGAAAAACACAGATAAAACAAAAAGGTCCATGTGCCTAAAGGCATCCTCCATTCATAAAATGTTTGTAACAACTGGATTTAAACATTTGTTGATTGTAAGTTTGTGGAAAGCAATTCGAGGGAAGTGAATTCCAAAGAGTAGTAGCTCTGGGGATAAATGAATTCTGATAAGCAGAAGTTCTGCATTGTGGAGGAGAAAGTGTAAATTCATGGGCGCTCTCAGCTGCCCTAGTTCTACGGGGAAAGATGTGGAGAGGCGGCACAATTGAAGCAAGTTCCTCGGAACAATTGCTGTGAAAATATCTGTAGAATAATGCAAGGGATGCAACGTTTCTTCGTATGGCTAATGTAGGAAGGTCCTGTGTGATTGCAGGGTTATTGATTAATCTAATAGCTTTATTTTGAATTTTGTCCAACTGCCTCAACTGCCACTCCACTTCCACCCCACAGAGGTGAACAGTAATCCATCTGAGAGCGCACATGACTTTTATATATTACGGCCAACTGCTCGTCAGTGAAGAATTCTCGAACTCTGTACAGGAGTCCCAGTGTTTTAGAGGCATTCTTAGCAATGCTTCTAACATAATGTGTCCAGCTCAAGTTAGTAGTTAATGTTACACCGAGAATGTCAATACTAGGGGAAGTGGGAATATTTACATCATTAACAAATATATGGGAGTCAGTGAGATTCTGTCGGTTAGAAAATTGAATGTACTTGGTTTTCTGTGCATTAAAGGAAACTAGATTCTCTTGTCCCCATTCATTAATTCTAGAAAGGTCCTGGTTCAGAGAAATTGCAGTGTTTATTTTGAATTTATAAGATCGGGTTGGGTGAAAGAATTGGTAAATGTGAAGGAACTGTGGAGTGTTGAGTCATCTGCGTAGGAATGTATTGGATTATGAGTGGTAGATATGAGATCATTGATATGAATGAGGAACAGAGTTGGGGCCAAAACTGATCCCTGGGGAACACCAGCATTTATTGAGTGAAATTGAGAATAAAGGCCATCTACCATTACACATATTTTTCTGTTATGAAGATAAGAAGAAATTAGTGGAACTAATGATGCAAGGCCGTAGTGTGACATCTTCGACAATAAGGATTGATGCCAGACTCTATCAAATGCCTTTGATATATCCAGTGCTATTGTATGTGTTTCACCATGTTGGTCTGTAGCTTGGTTGATTTGATGCGTAAGAAGGCAAAGAATGTCTGCAGTTGATCGACATCGTCTAAAACCATATTGCCTATCACTGATTAATTTATTATTCTCCAGATGCTTAATTATGTGATTATTTAATATAATTTCAAAAACTTTGCCAAGAGTGGAAGTTATAGCTATTGGTCTGTAGTTTGATGGATCTGAAGAGGCACCTTTTTTAGGAACTGGATGGATGTTTGCTTCTTTCCAGGGTACTGGGAAGCATGAGGTATGAGTACACAGACGGAAAAAATTTGCCAATACAGGAGCGAGCACCAAGGAGCAATTCTTAAGTACTATTGGAGGAATTTCATCTGGACCAGGAGCCTTATCTACTGAGAGATTCTGCAAAATAGTTTTGACATGTCTGGTGTGGATCTTAAGTGAGGGAATTTCAGGTGAATTAAAATTAAGTACAGGGACATCTTGATTTATTTCATCTAAGGTTGAGTTGGTGGAGAAAATATCTGCAAGAAGGTTAGCTTTACCTCGTGGGTCACTTACAAGATTGCCAGTCGGAGATTTTAATGGTGGAATGGATGAAGCAGTAGTGAAGTTGGATTTGAATGAGTTAAGAGTAGACCAAAATATTTTGTTATCATTTGGATTATTTAGAAGTTTATTTGCCTGCTTATGGAGAAAGTTTGATTTAGTTAGGTTTAATACAGTTTTGGCATGATTTCTGATGTTTCTAAAGTAATTAAAGGCTTCATGTGTTTTTGATCTTGTGTATGCATTGTAGGCTATTGCTTTTTGTTCAGTTACTCTAGCACAATTATGGTCAAACCATTTAGGTGAATTAGATCTTTTACTGTACTTTTGATGAGGAATAAAAGTTTCCATTCCAATTTTTACAAAATCTTGTATGTGGCTCAAGGTGGAGTGTGCATCATTAGAAAAGAAAGAGGTCCAGGAATATCAATAAAGAAACCTTGAAGACCCTCCCAGTCTGCCCTATCGTAATGCCATTTAGTCACCAAAACAGGTTCAGAGTGGGAAGGTGTGGTAGGTGATAGACAGGTGGCCTGTATCAGACAGTGATCAGAAGATCCAAGTGGGGACCTCACTGTAACATCATAATTTTCTGAATTGGTTGTTAAAAATAAGTCCAGTAGGTGGGAATTATGATTAGGATTATCTGGTACACGGGTGGGTTGGTTGACTAGTTGAATGAGATTAAATGAGTCTGCAAATAGCTCACATTCAAGACCAGCATCATCAGTCCTGGCTGAATGAGTGAGCCATTCAACATTATGGACATTAAAATCACCCAACACAGTGATTTCAGAAGAAGCATTTAAGTTGAGGACACTGAGTTGTGAGGACAGAGAATCAAAAAGACTTTGCTCTGGAGGAGTATTTGGGGAACGGTAGATGCAACATATGTATTTAAATTTACCAGCAGAAATTAATTTGTATATAGAATAATCAAAATAGGGACAATTGAAACTAGTAACCTCCTCCAGGGCAATTTCAGATTTTGCGAAGCAACATACACCACCTTTAGGTCTGAAATTTTGGAGCAGTTGATAACCTGGAAAATTAAATCTAGATGTGTCAGATGTGGATGTTACTTGAGTCTCTGTCAAAAAAAGGAGAGTAGGGGATTCTGCTTGAAGAAATTGGTGTACAGAATTGATGTTAGAGTGAAGTCCCCTTATATTACTAAAGAAATAGCTGTACTGACAAGCAGCTTTGGGACGTTGCAATGCTCTTGACACAGTCGCATGATGACGACCGGGAGGGCCCTGTGTCAATAACCCAACCCTGCCGGGGGTGGATATCCGAGGGACCACCAGGTTTGCTCTTAACAATTGTACTGCCATATTTATAAGGTAAGTGTATGGTGTTACATGTATGATATGTAGTGGGAAGAGTAGTATTTTATGGATAGAGGATAGCGATGTAGGGCAATGTCGTGAAGTTGGATGTGTATGTTAAATAAAGAGGGTTTTCCTGATACCCCTGATGTGTGAGGCAGAAAGATATGTATCCAGCTACCAAGGCCTGGGAGAGAAAATGGAATTCAGGCTATTCCCTGAGTCTCCCGAAACCTTGGCGGTAGTACTTCCCTGGGCGGGGCTGCCTACCCCTACTACCTACAAAATACCGGTAATACCCAGCTTGCTATCATGTAGTTCACAGCACTGCCTCAACCAAAAACAGTGGTCATCATACTACTGTGTTACCAAAACCACTGTCCTAATTGTGTACAGTACCATGCCTCACATCATTTAGCTTCCGGTACAGTATGTTGCTACAGTACAGTATAGGAATATCGGTACTGTACTGCACTATGAGGTTCAGTACCGGTATGCTAATTCTGTAGAGTAGCAGACCTGAAATCATTACTTAAGGTTAAATATAGAGCAACTTCCTCCAGTGTGCCTGGATCCTAGAGGTGTACACTATGCTTGGAGTTTGTAGCATTTTAATTATACTGTTCTCAGAAGTGTTAAGGCGCTGAATGAATTTATATGTTAGCTTTCTAATGAGTGATTGGTAACAGTGTAAGTTCATATAGGCACATAGCGTACTTGTACTCTCATATTTTGAGAGCCCCAGAAACATTTTCATGATATTGTGATATGAGATACTTAGTCTATTCACTGTAATTTTCTTATTGTTCCACCATAGTTGTGCTGTATACATTGGTGCGCAGTAGGAGTTGAACAATGTTATTTTTGTATCCCATGTGCACATATGAAATTTTCTTAATATTGAATTTCCCTGCATGTAAAGTTGCCTTCGCTGACGACCCATATCCTCATCATCTGAGCGATCACTTGAAATATAGTGTCCTAGATACTTTACTTTACTTACTTCTTCTATAATTTCTTCATACAAATGGAATTTAGGTAGCTTTGATTTCAATAGAAGGTTAGATTTAAATATGATATTGCTCTTTATAGGATTAAATTTGACTGAATGTTCGATTCCAAATTTTTCACATACTCTTAATAATGTATCCAGTCCTGCTCCAGAGGGCGCGATTAAGGCTAGGTCATCAGCATACATGAGATGATTTATAATGGTGCTGCCAATGCAGCACCGAGTGCGAGTCTTGTTCAGCTCCAGACTAAGATCATCCATGTAGACGTTGAAAAGATACGGAGACAATATCCCCCCCTGCCTAACACCATTGGTTACGGCGAAAGAGCCTGACAGGATGTTGCCCCATCTTACACACATTTTTTGATTAGCATACCAGAAAATAAGTATCCTAACAATATAGCTAGGCACTCCCCTGTTAACTAATTTTTCAAATAGGGTTTTGTGACACACCATATCAAAAGCCTTACTTGCATCAAGAAAACAAGAGAAAATTGAGCTATTTAGCTTGTTGTATGTATCAATCACTTCTTTCAGCACATATATGCATTGGTCTGTACCGTGATTTTTCTTAAAGCCAAACTGATTGCTGCTGGTGACAATATATGCAGACATTCTTTCTAGCAATATCATTTAAACTACGGTACCTTACTCACCACACTAGCAAGTGCTACTGGGCGGTAGTTGTCTTTAGCTGTAATTTTACCTGATTTATCTTTAATGACAGGAACAAGTATTACGGATATCATAGACTCCGGCAGGACACCATGCGTAAATAGACTGGTGATGCAAGAACTAAGTTTATCTATTAACAACTTATCTGCATATTTAAGATGTTCTGCATATATGCCATCCAGCCCACAAGCTTTGTTTAGGTTAAGTTTTCTTATGGCATTCTCAAGATCACTTTCAGTCACTTTAATGTCTTCATAATTACTATCTTTCACATAGAGAGTACAAAATTCTAGAGGTTAATCACGACGGTACTGTTTGAATGCTTCCTCCTTATTGCTGACACCAGTAGAACAAGCGTGGGTAAACCAAGATTATTTTGCATTAGACTAAGAGAAAGAAAATGGAATGTGTGTCTCCATGCCCGAGATGATTATGGTAGCCTACCTCGGGTATACGTTCAGCACACTTTGAGGGTTCCCAGCCATGGAAGCAAAAATAATTCTATGGGAAATAAAAAAATTACTGCTGAAGAGCCTCCCAGTCTGCCGCACCACAAGAGATGCTGGCTGGAAGGATGGGACAATAATAATAATAATAATAATAATAATAATAATAATAATAATAATTGTACTGAAGAGATAGGACAGGAAACAGAGATAAGGTTATGATCGGAAGAACCCAACAAAGAGAGAAGACTTGCAGTGTTAAGCAGAACAAATAGAGGTTAGAATTAAGTCAAGGATGTTGGGCCTTATTCCTTTTCAACCCCTGAAATGTTGTTTCTAACCTTCATCAACCATGCCCCTATTGATATGTTCATAAATTCACTTCCACCATCATCTGTTCCACCTTGTTCATTGTCCCTTTTCAACTCCTGCAATGTGCTTCTTTTAGTCTTAAATCAACCATTCCACTACTTACTACCACTATCTTCTATTGTTTTACCCTGCCCAAACCTTGACATATGTGTACCCTTAATCAACCATATCATTGTCTACTACAACTATCCTCTACTCCCTTTCCTGTCCCATATTCCTATCCAATCCATGCAGTGTTTCCTCTAAATTACATCAATCACTACCATTCCACTATCTCTTGTTTCATCTCCTATTCCTTGTCTCTGCCCAACCATACCATACCGTACCTCTTTCCACTACCATTATATTCTATTCCAAACCTAGTCCTTTTCCATCCCTTGCAACATGATCCTCCAAACCTTCATCAAAAACTATTAGCTAGAGTGAGGGAGTGATCAAAAGGTGTGAGTGACGGTGGTGGTGCGGTTGACAGAGTCGAAGCCGATGAGAGGGCTTGTCAGTGAACACAAACGAATGGCTGCTTGTGGAGAGAGAGAGAGAGAGAGAGTATGGTAATGATGAATATGAATAGTGATGAGTGATACAGTGGAGGAATTGATTATGTTCAGAGGGATCCATAGTCAATGATAAGTGTTGATGTAGAAAGACACACACACACGGCAGGTAGAAAGAGATACAGTACAGGTAGGAAGACAGACAGACAAACAAACAGCCATTCAGACGTTATAAAGCTAGTGATTGGACACATTTAGCGGATTTTGATGAACAAGAGAGGGTGTGATGGTAAGTGGTGGAGATGGTGCTATTATGACACTCAATATACCAGGCAGTGTTAATGAGAAGGCAAATTTGAGTGGCTATTGAAACACCCAATATAGCCAACCAGGGAGGGTAAATGCAGATGCTAATTGGAGTGGCTATACAGTATATGTTGTTGTTGTTGTTGTAGCTCCCCAGACTGTCTGGCCGAGCAGTCCCGAGTCTGGTAGACCGAAGCCATCCAGATATTACCATAGCGCCAGGCGGCTGTATTTACCGAAAATTACCTTCCTTCCTTCCATGCTCTTTTTCATGCATAAGCAAGAGCCTGAGCGTAATACAATTATATATCCGTGAAAGTGAAAAGATAGAGCTTTCCAATGAGACCTGAAATCATTCCTTTACGATAGGCCTATCTGGTTATCTTGCAACGATCGTGTAAGCGAAGGGGAAAATCGGTAAATATAGGGTAAGCGAAGGGGAAAATCGGTAAATATAGGGGATTTTGCCGGGTTTTTTGTGTGTGTGAACGAGCGAGGTCTGGGTGCAGTGTCAGTGTTGGCCACAGCGCCATCGTGAGCGGTTCAAGGCCGCTTATCGTCTCTCATCGCTCATAATGGCCTCTAAATGGCACCCGTCATATGACGGACGCCGCAGGAGTGGCCAATATTCTCTCTCCCATCATATGATGGTCGCCACGAGTTGAGGGTTGATGTGGCAATTTCCTAATTTCTGTAGCTGAGGGTTTAACAGACTCATGATTTTGAAATATATTGGCAAAGCTAAGCTCAGAGTGATAGTTCCTATCGACTAGCTTGAGTCTCTCACCTTTGCCTCGAAAGCAATCTCCCAGGTTGACTTGGTTTCTTATGTTCTAGCTTTGCAAGAATTCGAGTTTATAGAACAGGGAGTTATTTAACTGTCTATTTAGTGACTTTCTAATAGATAACTCGAGTTTACTTATGAAGTAAGTTACAGGTATTTTGAGCAATGACTCTCGTCTGCATGAGGAAAGCTAGGAGCCTTATCAATGTTTTCCTACCTGTACTGCTAGAAATACTCTATCGACCGTCTGACAATCCTACAGTCGTCTATTACAACTGATCAAAAGGTGATGGGGCTGGCTCTCTTGGGCCTGGGCATCTCAGCAGCTCGTCACCTTATCGTCGGCCGCAACTCTTTCACGGCTTCGCAGCAGGGCACACTTAGGGCACCGTCCGCAGTTCTCAGGGCAGCAGGACTCTCAGAGTACAGTCAGGGTGGAGGGGGGAGCTGATTAGCTCAGGGGCTGGCAGGATGCTTCCTTCAGGGGTCAACAGGGGCAGCTACCGGTACTTCTTTAGAGATCATGCAGAACAGGTTGTGGGGATCTCTGCTTCCACTCCTTCGGTAGGGCTGGTTTCCTCCCTTAACCTGAGGAGCGCGATAGGCCTTACAGAAGTGTTTGTATAGCGAATACGATAGGCCTCACAGAAGAAAGTGCATTGGAAATAAAAATAATAAAATAAAATGCCCCACAGGCACTCAAATGGAATCAATATGTGATTAGGTGGTATATTCACCCTCTACAACCTCTTTCCTCTCCTCCACATGTGTCCCACATCCCCCCTCCCTCTTCTGCCCCCTCCTCAATTATTGGATATTTTTCCTCTTATTTTCATAATTCTTACCTTTCCCTGCACAAAATATGATGAGTAATGGTCTTCCACACTCCCTCGTCCCCTTCACATGACGGAAGACAGCTGGGTCTGTCAGTCTGCCTCAAGGATGCCCAGGAAGTACATACCGGTATATGTCGTTCTCTTTCTCTTGTCTCCATCCACCCCCTCCCGCCATAAATATAAGTTTTTCACTAAATATTTGCTGTTTACACCTATTATCTGGTCTTCATTGTTTACATGTTCATCATACGAGATAAATACAGTACCGGGTATACGACCATGGAGCAGAAATAATGCTGTTTATTGTAAATATAACAAAAGCTGTCAGAATCGAAGGTAATAAATTAGCATTTCAAAAACATGAATGGCACCCTCCTCGGGTTAACTCACTGAGAGTATTATACAGATTATGACCTACCTAAGTTGTCCAGAAACCTTAGATTATACCTTACCTGATCCAATAACTATAGTTAATAACCCCGATAGTACGATATCACTATTTTATTTATTTTTTCAAACTAACATCATACAACTTATTTATGATTAGGAAGCGACTCTAGAAATCAAATGGGTAATGACTATAATTAATTAACCAACTTTTTCCATAGGTTTTATACCATACTAATCTAAATAATGATTGCTATAATTAATGGTTGAAAGCTCTCACCGTACTGCAAGGAATAATACCCAAATGACTGATGAAGAAAGATTAATGTATGACAGAGTAAGCAAGATGCCAGGTTTAAAAGCGTAAGAAAGTTGTGTGTTAAGAAAGGTAATTTAAATATTTAATTCCAATGAAATATTTGAGAAGGAACTGAATAGCACGGCTTTCACAAATCCTGGGCATGTTTGGATTTCTTTCCTTGCATATATAATGAGAAAATAATATATTTAAAGTTTGTTATTGTTGTAGGCATGGATTAAAAAGGAGTAGAAGATATATATGCAGGTATATATATCTATAATATATGTATATATTATATATATATATATATATATATATATATATTATATATATACACATATATATATATATATATATACACAGTATATATCATAATAATACAGTGAGGGCAATCGGTACTAAATAGGACAAGAATTGCTCACAAGGTGATACAAGCATAAAACTTTCCACAATAGTTCACAAAGACCTATTTTACAATTTCAGGGCAGGAGCCACCGAGATTTCAGTGTTGCATAGCAACGGTTGCTAGGCAAATCATTTTCCTTAGCAACCGGCAGCAACAATGCAGTTTCTGGAAAACTGTGAGGTGCTATGTTTTTTTTTCAACTCCTTGTTCTAAAAAACATGTAGCATTGCATTTGGAGATCATATACAAGAATTATGTGGCATAAAATCCAATTTAGGGCAAGTCAGGCTATAAAAATGCCACTCCTAAAGCTTCAGACACTGTTGTCACAGTCACTTTTGCATTTGCAATAGGCTGTGCATTTTAGATGCGCATCAACACATTTGCAGTCTGTGCATCCTCCTCGGCAAGAACACTTCAGTAGTTCTGGGCAGGTTGCACTGGCTTCGGGCAAGTTAGACCACAGAGGCCTCCACTTTTCTGGGCAAGTCCATCCCCACTCACTTGGAGAGGGCAACTGTCGTTCTGGCACCGTGGTGCAGCCCCAGTGGTGCCCACCTTGTAGTACTGCCCTCTTCATGTGTTGCTGTAGAGCAGCCTTGGTTGGAGGTAGACATGATATCTGACGTCCTTTGTGGATGAACAGATTCTTTCTGACTTCATTGATGGAACGAGAAGTTGCTGTCCTGTCATAGAGTCGAATGGTGAAGTACTCCAGAGAAGCCTCAGTCGCTTCACCAATTTGTTCAGGTGCATTGTGCAGCTCATAGAATGTCGCAGTAAGTAAATTCATCATGTGCCTCCCACACTTTCCATGCAGTCTTCTTTCCCACCTGGACCAGATGGGACACGGTATCACAACCTGTATAAGCATGGAACACAGGCAGTGCCAAGGATCTTTCTGTGCCAAGTGAAGCACATATTTCATGAGCTGGGATGTACCTAAAGTCCTTTCCACAACCAAAGGCAATCCAGAGTTCTATCTGCTGTCTCTGAGCCAGCTGCTGTACAACTGCCACTGCCAATACTACCACGTCAGTGTCCACAGTTCGAACAAGGATCTTGTGGAAGCCCTGCATAACAGCATCACTGACATGCACCATGATCCTCGAGTCTGCCTCCTCATGGTTGCAGGGAGCAATGTTGCTGGTGTCTCGTGTAGGTAAGCATAGCACATTGGCACCATCAGTGACAATGAGAGTCTGGTCTCCTGATGCATTTTCCAGCAGTTCCTTGTTCAGGAATGTAAACAGGTCTGTATTGTTGTTGGCCAAGCGAAGGAACTGCTGCCAGTTCTTTGGTGTTGGGCTAGACGCCCCAACTCGTCTGCGCTGAATAGGACCAGTGACACGTTGTTCTCTTGTCTGTGACTTGAGGCTGTTATCGAAGTACTGGTCCCAGACAACATCCACTCTCAGAGCCTGACTTTGAGCATTGTTTATGTATGGAAGAAAGACCTTGGCAGCATAGTCTCCAAATGTCTTGCAGCCCTCAGGTCTAAGAAAGTGAACAAGTGCCGCACCATCCATGATTCGCACTTCAGTCTCTGGTGTCACATCATTTGATGACCCTACTTTCTTTTCAAGACATTCTATGAGATCAGACTTCTTCCCTGGACGTAGCTGCCCATAGGCAGACAGAGATGGAGGAAATGGGAGGTTTTCATGATTGAAGAAATTGTTCAAGTCACCTTTCCTTGTCTGACATGCAACATACAGACTTGCAAACAGCGAAGATTCACTTTTGAGGAGACTGACTTTGTCCCCTGATTTGTTTGATCGTTTGCCTTGGACATTGAACAGTACCACCTTGTTCCTGGTAATTGTTGCTGTGATTGGCTTAGTATTTGTTCTGAGCCGCTCTTCCACAAATGTTGCATACTGCTCCTGACCCTTTGATGCGAGAGTGGTTAGACACTCGACTGACTGCTCATCCATGATGTCCTTTGTATGGAGTCTGAGAAGGTCCTGCCCTTCCTCCTCAAATGGGCTCCCCATGTCCTCCATTACACTAACTACCGCCTGAACCTGTCCAGCAAACAACTTCTGGGTTGACCGGGTTTGTTCATGATGGTTTCTTTGCCCAGAATTTTGTTGTTTCCCTACCATGGTCGCTTCAAACTCAGAAATTACTCTGACAAGTTCTGGTCCTGCCACTGCCCATCTCAAGAGGGAGTTTGCATCCTGGGTAAGCCCGATGATTCCGCCTTCATCCTTCATTACTCCATTGTTTTGTTCATGGCAGTGATCGACAGCAATGAGGGAGAATTTTCTCTGGGATTTTGCCACAACAAACTTGCCTTGCTGAAATTCTTTGGCAACATCTGGATGAGTGTGAGATAGACTGCTCATGTCACGCACATGTACGGACATCCAACGTGCGTAGTGGGTGTGGTTGAGACTGAAGAACCAAGGTGTCAATTTCTTCAATGTATCCACATACAAATCAAAGTCACCATTACGTAGTGATCGCACAAATGTGAACAAGAGAAGTTCCAGCTCTAGACTCGTATGCCAGTACATGAACTGAGGACTTTCAGCTTTTCGCCGTTCACACCATGTGCTGAAAGTGTCTGTGGATTCTTCGGAATTGTTTGCAACATATCCATCATAAGCCTTCTTGAGAAGGATGTACAATGCACATGCAGTGACTTGGTGAGCATGACGGGTTCGAGTCACATGTGATGCCTTCAGGATGGACTCAACAAAGTCATAACACTCCATAGTAGTTCAGAAACTGCATCGTTGCTGCCGGTTGCTAAGGAAAATGCTTTGCCTAGCAACCGTTGCTATGCAATACAGAAATCTCGGTGGCTCCTGCTCTGATATTGTAAAGTAGGTCCTTGTGAACATTTCCGGGAAGTTTCATGCTTGTATCACCTTGTCAGCAATTCTTGCACCCATTTCCTTGACTCCCACCCACCACTAGAGAGAGAGAGAGAGAGAGAGAGAGAGAGAGAGAGAGAGAGAGAGAGAGAGGGAGAGAGAGAGAGAGAGAGAGGAGAGAGAGAGAGAGAGAGAGAGAGAGAGAGAGAGAGAGAGAGAGAGAGAGAGAGAGAGAGAGAGAGAGAGAGAGAGAGAGAGAGAGAGAGAGAGAGTACAAAGTACAAAGTACAAAGGAAATCAAGCAACAACAGATCTAGTGACCCTTCTAGGTTGCTTGTCCTCCAAAACACTGAGGATCAAGTGTCCAAACAGTGGTTTAGAGTGGGTAAGGGAACATTGGAAAGGGAACTACTGCCCTGCCACTAACGTGGCAGGACTAGGAAGTTAGTCGGGGACATATGGGTTAGTAACTGAGGGGAGGATAAAGTTATTCATTTACAAACGCAGTCAGTCGCGGGTTTGATGCGAGATATTTGTCTAGGCGGAATTTAAATGAATCAACGGTGCTGCAGTCTATAACGTCTCGGGGAAGCCCATTCCACAAGTTGACAACTCGATTGAAGAAGAAATTCTTAGATTCGTGCGAGTTAAAAGATTTACCAATAATTTTGCAACCGTTTCCCCGCGTGTAATTAGATTGGTCGATAGTGAAGTACTTACTACAGTTCATATTGTCGATGCCTTTGATGATTTTGAACACTTGAATTAAGTCGCCTCTTAATCTGCGCTGGGTTAAAGGAAATAGATTTAATTCTCTAAGACGCTCTTCGTATGGTTTGTTCTTTAGGCTAGGTATCATTTTGGTAACTCTACGTTGAACTCGTTCTAGCTTGTTTATATCTTTTTGGTAATAAGGGCACCAGGATTGAACGCAGAGAGAGAGAGAGAGAGAGAGAGAGAGAGAGAGAGAGAGAGAGAGAGAGAGAGAGAGAGAGAGATTTAAATTTCTATGAAAACATTTCACACTGATATTTGGTATTGATAAATACGTTCAATGTAATGTAATGCCTTGGTACCAAAATGAACTTAATATGCGAGCATAAAACTGTGAAAAATATGGCGAGTTGAAATATGTAAATTAGAGAGTTACACAGAGTTACTAAAATACTCAGACCACACAGACCTTGGGGTCCCTACTAGATGTTAGGGACTGCTTGACAGGAACAGTTTATAGTAAGAGAGAGAGAGAGAGAGAGAGAGAGCGAGAGCGAGCGAACAATTTAGAATATGAAACAGAAATTACATTAGCAACCATAAAGTTAGAGTGACATTGATTGAGGTAAACAAGGTAGCAGGCAGGCAGGAAGATGGGGAGGTAGGCAGGCAGGAAGGCTGGCAGGTTGAACGGTACGGAGTAAGGTTAGCAGGCAGGAAGGCAGACAGGGAGGGAAGAAGAAAGGAAAGAAGGTAGGTAAGCAGGCAAGGTAGCAGGCAGCCAGGTAGATAGGCTGGGAAAAGGGTAGACAACTGGGGAGGGAGAAAGTCAGGCTGGTAGGTAGGTAGGTAAACGGATAGGCTTGCAGGCAGATAGTCAAGTAGATAGACAAGTAACCGATAGTCAGGGAGGTAGGCAAGAAAACAGCTGTGCAGGGAGACATTCGTGGACCTGGTAAATTTGGCATTGTGTTAATATAGCCAATTGAATATATTTGTGTCATGCAAATAGATATATTTTTATTCACTAATGTATGATAACTGTTAGTTAGGCTACTGAATAAAGTTGTGTTCAGACAGACAGGCCTGCTGTAAGCAGATATGTACAGACAAACATAAACGGTACCGTATATACTGTACTGTACAGATGGACAGACAGATACTTAGCCCGGCAGGTATGATGGCAAGAGGGTAAACAGACAGACACACAGACAGAGCAGACAGGTACCCAGAGAGATGTACAGCCAGACATAAAAGGTATATACCGGTACAGATAATGGACAGACAGATACGTAGCCCGGCAGGTATGAGGACAGGCAAATAGACAGATAGTAAACAGACAGACAGATAGAAAGTAAGGACAACAGGCAGACACAATATATAAATTAAATTTGACTGAAGATAGCCCGAGCCCAAGGGTACCGGTACCGTACCGGAAACTACTGTGAGTGTGTGAACCAATATGGAAACTACCGGTATGTCAAAATAATTGCGAGTAAAGGAAATACACAGCAGACCGGTATTTAACCATTTCAGCACCATGCTGCCTTTCTATCTTTGATTCTGGCTAAAATTAGATGATTTTATGCGGTTTAAGAAAGACCTGTGTTACTAAGAGGGTTCATTGAGATCATATTTACCCATTTGAGTCATAATGGTCGATAACAAATTTAAGAAACCCGTCTAATGGTAACCAGAATATGACGAAAATTACGTATTGGTGGTGAAGGGGTTAAAGTTCATTAGAATCTTAGCTTATATGATATCCCACTAATCTAATTTATTCACTAGGCCTACCGTACTTGAATGTGACTGTTTGAAATCGACGTTAATCATAATATATGTATACCTTATTTAACTTTCATATATATAACCGGTATGTTAGCTAATAACATACCGGTAGTATATTTATTTAGTTGTTTATTTTTTATTATTGATAATCGTTGTGTAGGCTATACCGTATTTTACTCAATAATGGTCTTCAAATTGTATGTATTCGATCAAAAACAAATGTACCCATTGAGAACTAAAGTGTTTATAAATTATAATAATGTTCAACTAATAAGCTAAATTAATATATACGTATCCTTGGTTTTGTGACGTCGTGAAGTTATGCCTTTGAGTTTTGCAAATTGTATGTTATATATAATTTAGTAAGCATTAAGCCGGTATCACACGAGCGCTTTTTCACTAAATATTTATCCTCAACACTGATCTGGCAGCTTGTGAGGCCAACATTTAAATTACTTCGATCGCCTAAATTCATCAACCATCAGTCTAGCTTCCGATACCAGTACATATTCCTGAAATGTTACCAGAAAAATTTTGATCACCGAATGTTGACTATAAAAGCGCTCGTGTGATACCGGCTTTATGAATATAACCAAGCTTCTGGTATGGTGTCCATTTTGTATGTGTTTAGTATTTCATCAAGTCTTGGCAATGTAGGCCTATGTAAGAAAATATATTGCAGGAATCTGTTGCGACAATGTTGTGATCAGCAAACGGAACTAATTCTTAACCCATACAGTAACAGGGACGTCCTTTTGATCATATTCTGGCAACTACTAGACGATTATATTCAGCTTAAGAAGGACCTCTAGCAATATTAAGGCTTCAAACTATATCAACCAACCCTTTTAACTACCACAGATCCTTCTTAAGCTGCATAATATCGTCTAAATATAGCTAGAATAAAATATAACACACGTCGCTGGTACAGGAGGGGTTAATTAAATAGTACGTTTATAGAGAGGCAGGAAACCTCTACATGTGTGTTTACATACGAAACCCGCAACGCCGACAACAGTTATGAACTGCTAAATGTGTTTACTTCTTTAAGGGGGGTCACCGGCTTTATTTAATCTTTCTCTCCTTTTCTCTTTTTCCCTGGCTTTTATCCATTCGACCCCATTCAGCTAACTGTTTTAAGACGTTTATCCCCATCCAGGTGTCGATTTCTTCCTGGCGAGCGATAGCGAGCCATCATTGTATGGAGAAATCTAGCTCCGCTGGAGACATTTTTCTATCGAAAAATTTGCAAATTTAGCTTGCTGTCAAAACAAAAATATATGTATGCTGGCTCGCTACCGCTGGCCAGGAAAATATTGACACCTGGATGGGGGTAAACGTCTTAAAACAGTAGGCTGAAAGGGGCCGAATAGATACAAGCCAAAGAGAGGGAGAGAAAGAGAAAAAAAGCGAGGTGGGCTCCCTTAAAGAACAACCTCAATCGAAAGTGTGTTAGTGTTATTATGGTTGTACAACGATTTTTTTTTTTTTTTTTTGTACTTCTGTAAATATTTTTGAGTATAGTAAATCCATAATCACACCAACATTCGTTAGTGCAGTGCTATGTATCAAAGAGTTTTCGATCGCTTGAACGCAATTTCGGCACGTGTTATCTCTACTTTACGAGTACCGGTAGTTTTATTGTATTTGCATTCATTGCGTTAACAGATCCATACTATGTAATGTAATCATTCTTGGAAATGTACAGTACATGATTGTATGCTTGTGGAGGTTTAAATGCGAAATATTAAAACTGCCGAAATCAGCCAGCTCTTCTTGTTTTGTCTGATGAGCTGTTAGAATTAAGCTAATTGATCCTTTAAGGGGAGATGGTTCACTTTTTGGGCGATTTTTGCATCTATTCATTATTTTTCTAGTTTCCTCCCTAGACCTCCAACAAATTAAAAAAAACATCCATTAAATCCCCCTTCTAGATTAATTTTTACATTTTTCGGTAGAAAAATGGTTCGGCCGAAGGCCGGTTCTTCCAACATTACAGGCTCACTATCGTTTGCCAGGGAAAAAATCGACACCTAAATAGCACGAAAGGTCTAAATATTGACTAAGAAATGGGGCGAAAGGTCTTAAAATCGAATAACTAATGGGGCTAACATCTGAAAACTATTGGGGCTAAACATGAGGGAGAAAGTAGTCCAGAAAACCGGCCCATGTCCCCTTAAACAATAGAAGATAATGCTCGTAGATAGGGTTATATCAACTAACGTGTTTATTGGCATTGACCGACATTGGCCTTTCTTGCACCCAGCAGGGGAAAGTTACCGAACAGTCACCAGCAGGCTGTTAAGGGGACATGGGCCGGTTTGCTGGTTCCCTTTCTTCCTCATGTTTATCCCCATTAGTTTTCAGATGTTAAGATGTTTGCCCCATTAGTTTGGCGATTTTAACACATTTCACCCCATTTCTTCGTCAATATTTAGGTCTTTCGTGCAATTTAGGTGTCGATTTTTCCCCTGGCGAACGATAGTGAGCCAATGATGTTGGAAGAACCGGCCTTTGGCCGGGATTTTTTTCTACCGAAAAATGTACAAATTAATTTAGAAGGGGGATCTAATGGATCTAATTTGATGGAGGTCTAGGGAGGAAACTAGAAAAATAATGAATACATGCAAAAATCGCTCAAAAAGTGAACCATCCCCCCTTAAGAGTCTTCTTGCCTCCAGAACTGCCCCAGAAAATAATTATCCTACTCTAGTATATACTTAGGTTAGTTGCTAGTGTTTGTGTATGAGGTGTATGTATGTATGGCATCTAGCTATGTGACCACGAGTCGGAGCGGGTGGTGGTGTATGGAATTGATTCCAAATGAAATCATTACTTTTAAGCTCCTCGGTGGTCTAGTAGTTAATGTGTTGGAGTGCTGCACTACTGGCCTGGGTTCGAGCCCTGGCTGGGTCATGTCGCAAAAATATTAAAAATAATATAAGAATTAGACGGAAGATAATGTAAGACCTCTTTATAACACACACACACACACACACACACGCACGCTTCTGTGAATATTACGTATATAAAGCAGTACCCTACTGTACTTTAATCTTCTTTTCTTAATTACATTTTTGTAAGAACATTACTTCGATGTATCAAAGCTTCATTCTTCAAAATACCGCACAGGTATTTCTGGCCGCTACTGTAGGCTACATGTCAGGATATTTGTCGGAAGTGGATTTTTGCCCCTTGTCAGTCAGTCAGGTAAATTTAATTGAAAAGGAGAGAGAGAGAGAGAGAGAGAGAGAGAGAGAGAGAGAGAGAGAGAGAGAGAGAGAGAGAGAGAGAGAGAGGCAGAGGAGAGCGACTAAATGAATACAGAATGGCTAAGTGAGAAGAGTAGTGAAACATTGATAATAGGAAAGTGTTGGTGAGAACAGATACCAAGTGAGAAAAACTGGATGAGTATTAGGCCAGCAAAAATAGAATAAATTATTCAAATATATAAATAAATACATACATTTTGTTACATTCAATGCTTCCAAAACCCAATTTCGCCATCTATCTACCTGTCATAATCGTCCATGTGACTATCCCTTACTCTTCAAAAATACACAAATCAACCCTTCATCTTCTCTCAATATTCTTGGTGTTTCATTATCTTCTGACCTTGCTCAAGCAGCTTCCCAGAAGTTAGGTGTACTCAACCATTTCCGTGGGTTGTTCACCCCCGCACAGCTTATTGCTCTGTACAAGACACAGTGTACCCATGTACCGTATCTAGTATTGTTCGTATATGGGGGGACGTTCCACACATAGCGAACTTCTCGAAAGGGTAGAGTCCAAAGCATTTCGTCTCATCAATTGACCTCCTCTTACTAATGCTCTGCAATCTCTCTCTACACGTTGCAGTGTTCTATCTCTTTCTCTTCTACTACTATGACAATAATCAATGTTCTTCAGACCAGTTCAGAGTATTCCCAGTGTATGCCTTCTCCTTTACGGAGAGTGGGGGGTTCCCACTTTTCAACGCATTCCCACCCATATTCTGTCCAACTCTCTAACCCAAGAGTGGACCGATTTTCTCAGTAATTTTTCTACTTAACAAGTAAGCTCTGGAACTCTCTCCTTCAATCTGTCTTTCCCTCATCCTATGACAAACTACTTCCTGGTCCGTTTGTCCAGACATTTTGACTCTAGCCTACCTTGAATTTGGCTCTCAATAACTTTTCAATTTTGGGCGGACACTTGTTACAGACAGCTTTGCCTTTTGTCTTCTTCGTACGCAATACAAAACAAATAAAGCGCGAGGTAGTGATCATGACCAATGAAGTGAGTGAAGGGGACACGAACAACAGAACAAATGAAGGAGAAATGATGATAACATAATAATGTCAGTGAGTACCGGTATCGACAACAATACGTGAGGAATGAAAGTACCGATAATAAGGAAACCCAGTGAGAGAGAGAGAGAGAGAGAATATGTAAGTAAATGATGATAACATAATAATGTCAGTGAGTTCCGATATCGACAACAATACGTGAGGAATGAAAGTACCGATAATAAGGAAACCCAGTGAGAGAGAGAGAGAGAGAGAGAGAGAGAGAGAGAGAGAGAGAGAGAGAGAGAGCATATGTAAGTAAATGAGCTTGAAAAATAGCAAAGGATGAGAATCGAAATGTATAGCAATAGTGAGTATTGTAAATACGAAAATAAAATAATAATAATCATAATGTTTGGTCATATGAATGTAAAAAATAACCAATTCTTTAATAAATATTGCTAACCCTCGGAGAAAATCAATGTGAAACAAATAATTATAAAGACAGCTATGAAAATAACAATGTAAAACAAATTATGAAACACTCAAAACATAATTGTATGTACAGTATATAATAATGGGGAAAGCCTACGCTTGTGTTTGCATACAAACTTAATACCATAACATTAAAACAAAACACACACTAGTAAGTAAGTGAGTGAATGATACATGAGTTGCAAATTAGTTAGGAAGAAAAACAGACAAGTAAGAATGTTAAGCCACTGAATGTCAAATGAAATGAAGTGAGTGAGAACTGACAGTTGGCGAGAGAGACAATGTGTGTGTGCTCATGCTCATTAAAGCAAGTATCTCCGCATGTGAGCAAGCCTGGGCAAGTGGCATATACATGTGTCTACTTTGTTTTGAGCTGTTGATTTAGTTTAAGTGGTTGAAGTGGGCCATACTACAGATTGGGCCGTGTAGCCATGGTTGAATTGGGTCTAACGGCTGAACTCGGTTGAAATGAGCTAAATTATCGATTGGGTTGAACGTTGGAGCTGTCGAATTGGCCTGAGCAGTTGAATTGGTTCAAACATACAAATTGGTCAGAGGCGGTCAAATTAGGCTGAAGTAGTCGGATTGGACTGAACGTTCGAATTAGGGTGAATAATCGATTAGGTTGAGCAATGGACTTGGACCGAGCGGTTGCATTGTGCCAAGCGGCAATATTGATTGATTTAGTTGAGCTGATTCGAATAGTTGCATTCTTCTTTGGTAATCCACTTATGCCAAGGCAGTTTATTTGAGCTGAGCAGTCCAATTAAATTGATCGATGAAATTAGGTTGTAATGATTGGGTTGAGTGGTCTAACTGGTTTGAGGGGAGACATTTGGTCGAGAGATAAATTAAATCGTGTGATCGAACTGGCACGAATTGTCAAAGCTACTGACGAAATGCCATATAAATCTGTTCTTTAGTTTATTGTTCTAAAATTTCTCTCAAACAGACAGACAAACAAACAAACAGACAGGCAAACAGGCTGACAATGATAATCACATAATCTCTGCAAACTCCGAAACTAACAAAACAAACGCAGCAAAGGAGAAACTAAAGACAACTAGTGAATCAGATAATACAGTCAGCAAGTGAGAAAATAACCCTGTGAGTCATCCAATTAAGAAGTAATTGAGTGAGTGGGAGAGGAAGAAAAGTAGTGCACCATGTGAGAGTGAGCCTTAAACCTTTTTGTACTTACATTATGGACTCCAGCAACTAAAAAGGCTTCGAATTATCTCGCTTACCCCTTTTTACTACCACAGATCCTTCTCAAACTGCACAAAATCGTCTAAATATAGCTAGAATAAGATTAAAAAGACGTCGCCGGTACAGAAGGGGTTAACTGTACTGACCCTCCCCAACACTGGTGCCAGAAACCCCAGCCAACCATTGTTGTTGTTGTTCCTATTACCTAACTGTCTGCTGCACTAAAAAACATCCACTATTATACTACTACTACTACTATTACTGCTGCTACTACTACTACGGTACGGTACTACTACAACTATTACAGCCAACTAAACACTGCATTTGTGGTATGGTGGTGATGTTGGTACCGCACTGTTTGCTTCACTTCACTACATCTATTATTATACTACACTTACTACTGTTGTTGCTGCTACTCCTACTACTACTACTACTACTACTACTACTACTACTACTACTACTACTACTACTACACAATCACTACACCAAAACACCGTTGCTATTACTACAGTACTACATTAACTATTATACAACACTCACTATTGCTATGATAACACTACTACACTTGCTACTATTATTAATGCTCCTGCTACAATCACTACGCCATCATACTATTGCAACTACTATCAGTACTACACTATAATATTTCTCTCACTCATTGTTCAGCTAATATTACTACTACTACTACTACTACTACTACTACTACTACTACACTCACTAAATCACCATCACAAAACAACAATAATCCTTCACCATCAACAAGGCAAAACATCTTTATGAACACCACCACATTCCTCCACTAAATGCCTCCTGTATCCTTCACTCCACTCTTACATGTACACCACTCCCCCTTCACTCTTACATGTACACCCCTCCCACTCCACTCTTACATGTACACCCCTCCCACTCCACTCTTACATGTACACCCCTCCCACTCCACTCTAACATGTACACCACTCTACCTCCACTCTTACATGTACACCCCTCCCACTCCACTCTTACATGTACACCCCTCCCACTCCACTCTAACATGTACACCACTTCCCCTCCACTCTAACATGTACACCCCTCCCCCTCCACTCTTACATGTACACCACTCCCCCTCCACTCTTACATGTACACCCCTCCCCCTCCACTCTTACATGTACACCCCTCCCCCTCCACTCGTACATGTACACCACTCCCCCTCCACTCTAACATGTACACCCCTCCCCCTCCACTCTAACATGTACACCCCTCCCCCTCTACTATTACATGTACACCCCTCTTTCCTCTAACGTCTTTCCTTCTTGCTGGAAGTTTGCTCTCATTTAACCTGTCCCAAAGAAGGATGACCGCTCTCAACCCTCCAACTATCATCCAATTGCTCTCATTTCTTGCATCTCTAAAAGTGTTTTAACTATTTTTAATTCAAAATTTCTTAAGCATTTATCTTCCCATAATGTACTTTCAGATCGCCTGTATGATTTCCTTAAGGACCACTCTACTGTACTGGTGATCTCCTTTCTTATTTTACTAACTCTTAGTTATCCTCCTTTCGGGACTTAGGTGATACCTTCTCTATTGCGCTAGACTTATTTAAAGCCTCCGATAGAGTTTGGCACAAATCTCTAATTTCTAAACAACCCTTCTTCGGTTCCTATCCCTCCACAAGTGCCTTTATCACTAATATATTTTCTTGCCATTCCATAGCTGCGGTTGTGACAGCAATCGTTCACTTCGTCAACCTATAAACTCTGGTGTTCCTCAGGGTTCTGTCCTCTCTCCAATTGTCTTTCTAATATTCATTAATGATCTTCTCAACTGTACCTCTAGTCCTATCCACCTATATATTGATGACTCTACAGTACCTTACACTATTCAACTAGTTTTCCACAACGACTCGGCATGCAATCACTCCAAAACTCATGTAACAAGGCCATAGCGCGCCTATATTCTGATTTATCAACTACCGGTATCTCCGATTGGGGTAGAGAAAATCTTGTTACTTTCAATGCTTCCAAAATTCAAATTTTCCTTCAATCAACCCTTAACAATCTTCCACACGACTTTCCCTTATTCTTTAACAATACACAAATCAACCCTTCATCTTCTCTCGGTATTCTTGGTGTTTCTTTTTCTCATGACCTTCAATTTTAAGGAGTGACGCATGTGGGATAGTTTTGCGTCTATATTCTTTAGTAAGAGAGAGCTGCCAACTTGTTCTGTAGACGCCATTATAGTACCAACATTTTCAAACAATGGTCCCTGGGATGATATTAGATTTGTAACCACATAATTTACATTCAATCACCAAATTATATATCGTATTGCAATGAGTATTGCCGAATGTGTATTATGGGTATATGTAAGTATATGATATGTGAGTGTAGAGAGATGATAGTGACACCAGCAATACCATTATGACGAAAGTTTTGAGCAATCGTCACCTTTCACATATATATAGCCTATTATATATCGAACGAATACTAAAAGGTGATTAACTGGTTACATATAATATATATTATCTCCCAGGGCCAATTTCTCTAACTCTTTACTACGATGACCCCTTTCTCTATTTTGTATGCCAGATATCAAATTGATTATCGCTAATAAGTTAGTGTTTGTGTAGGTTTAATGATGTTTTCTACCTACAAGTATCAATAATATGTTTGTGTTCGTGTAGGTCTAATGATGTTTTCTTACCTGCAAGTATCGATAATATGTTTGTATTTGTCTAGTTCTAATTATGCTTTCTTTTTTTGCAGGTAAGACCATGGTGACTACACCCACGAGAGTTACTTACTGGAAATAGTTTCCGTATCCCCTACTGATGACGATAAGCAAGTCGTTCCTCGGGTGAGAGAGGTGTGTGTGTGTGTGCGTGTGTGTGTTACTCAGTTACTTGTTCGTCAAGGGGAATCCACGCAATGCGAGCTAAGCTCATTATTATCGCGCCTCCTTAACTGGGAATGTATTGCGTGAAATGCATGTTAAGTGTTTTATGTACTGTTGGAATAGCTGTGGATGTGTGTGTAGTCTGTAGTTAGCCAATTAGCGACATCGGAAACGAAGGCTTAGGGTGGATCTGTATGGTACCATTCTCACTATAGACGGTACCGTCTCGCCCGAAGGCTTAGGTAGCCATCAGCTTAGGTGAACCATATGATACCCATCTCGCCTTGTACCATTTGTGCCAACCCCAGATGGGACGTCACAACGTCGTCCACTTATTCCAGGTACCTATTTACAGCTAGGTGAACTGAGGCTAACACATGAAAGGAGACAAGCCCAATTTGTCTCCGCCCGGCCGGGGATTGAACCCCCGACCCCTCGTGTGTGAGACGAGAGCTCTACCTACTAGGCTACGGGCTGTGTGTGTGTGTGTGTGTGTGTGTGTGTGTGTGTGTGCGTGTGTGTGTGTGTGTGTGTGTGTGCGCGTGTGTGTGCGCACGCGCGCACGCTCCTCTGGTCTTCTCATCGTTGGGAGGTATGGGACCTTCTGCAAGTGTCTTCTATGCCAGATTAGCTGAACAAATATCGGAGAAAAAGCGCCAGCATAGAAGCCAAGTCATAACTTGGATGAGATGCCGGCTCTCTTTCTCTCTTCTCAGGTCTGCACTCCTATGTCTCAGGGATACAAGGTCCTCCCCGCTACAGAGGACAAGAGTGAGAGACTTGGACTTTGAAATGGTCGTGGCTGAGGGACGAATTGGGGAACAACTAGGTTTATTGTAGGGAGGTACTGGTACAATAAGATAAACTACAATGTAACTAGAATAAGATAGATTGTACACCACTTTGTAACTGTCACCTTAATAAAAAAAATAAAAAAATAAAAAAAAATATATATATATAATTATATATAGAAGGAAACATGCTTACATTACTGAAATGTTTGTGGACATGCAGTAATGCGAGTAATGGTCACTCTTCTGTAAATCTAAAATGGCTTACTTAAGAATGGGAAAGGGGTGGGACCTTCTATGTTTTGTTTTTTTATTTTATAGACAACAAAAAAGTGTGTGTGTGTGTGTGTGTGTGTGCGCGCGCAGCTAGGCCAATAATTCACGTTCCACCACAAAACATTAGCCACTCAGAAAATGGTAATAACATTGTCAGCCTTGATTTAATTAAAGTGCCATAGTTGTCATATATGTTTTTTTTTTGTCTCTATATGCTATTCAACAAGTTAGCCTTGACACTTTAATAAAGTTAAGAACAACTGAAATTTGATGTCGTCTAACCACATGACAAAATATGACAACTGTTCACTCAGGGCGGGTGCCCAAACTCCGAAAGGAGTTGAAATAGGGGAGCTATCCCCCCGCCAAAGGTGGCTTTCTTTTTTTTTTTTTTTTTTTTTTTAAGAGACAATGAACGGAGGAAGGAAAAACACAGATAAAACAAAAAGGTCCATGTGCCTAAAGGCATCCTCCATTCATAAAATGTTTGTAACAACTGGATTTAAACATTTGTTGATTGTAAGTTTGTGGAAAGCAATTCGAGGGAAGTGAATTCCAAAGAGTAGTAGCTCTGGGGATAAATGAATTCTGATAAGCAGAAGTTCTGCATTGTGGAGGAGAAAGTGTAAATTCATGGGCGCTCTCAGCTGCCCTAGTTCTACGGGGAAAGATGTGGAGAGGCGGCACAATTGAAGCAAGTTCCTCGGAACAATTGCTGTGAAAATATCTGTAGAATAATGCAAGGGATGCAACGTTTCTTCGTATGGCTAATGTAGGAAGGTCCTGTGTGATTGCAGGGTTATTGATTAATCTAATAGCTTTATTTTGAATTTTGTCCAACTGCCTCAATGCAACCACTCCACTTCCACCCCACAGAGGTGAACAGTAATCCATCTGAGAGCGCACATGACTTTTATATATTACGGCCAACTGCTCGTCAGTGAAGAATTCTCGAACTCTGTACAGGAGTCCCAGTTTTTTAGAGGCATTCTTAGCAATGCTTCTAACATAATGTGTCCAGCTCAAGTTAGTAGTTAATGTTACACCGAGAATGTCAATACTAGGGGAAGTGGGAATATTTACATCATTAAAAAATATATGGGAGTCAGTGAGATTCTGTCGGTTAGAAAATTGAATGTACTTGGTTTTCTGTGCATTAAAGGAAACTAGATTCTCTTGTCCCCATTCATTAATTCTAGAAAGGTCCCGGTTCAGAGAAATTGCAGTGTTTATTTTTGAATTTATAAGATCGGGTTGGGTGAAAGAATTGGTAAATGTAAAGGAACTGTGGAGTGTTGAGTCATCTGCGTAGGAATGTATTGGATTATGAGTGGTAGATATGAGATCATTGATATGAATGAGGAACAGAGTTGGGGCCAAAACTGATCCCTGGGGAACACCAGCATTTATTGAGTGAAATTGAGAATAAAGGCCATCTACCATTACACGTATTTTTCTGTTATGAAGATAAGAAGAAATTAGTGGAACTAATGATGCAAGGCCGTAGTGTGACATCTTCGACAATAAGGATTGATGCCAGACTCTATCAAATGCCTTTGATATATCCAGTGCTATTGTATGTGTTTCACCATGTTGGTCTGTAGCTTGGTTGATTTGATGCGTAAGAAGGCAAAGAATGTCTGCAGTTGATCGACATCGTCTAAAACCATATTGCCTATCACTGATTAATTTATTATTCTCCAGATGCTTAATTATGTGATTATTTAATATAATTTCAAAAACTTTGCCAAGAGTGGAAGTTATAGCTATTGGTCTGTAGTTTGATGGATCTGAAGAGGCACCTTTTTTAGGAACTGGATGGATGTTTGCTTCTTTCCAGGGTACTGGGAAGCATGAGGTATGAGTACACAGACGGAAAAATTTTGCCAATACAGGAGCGAGCACCAAGGAGCAATTCTTAAGTACTATTGGAGGAATTTCATCTGGACCAGGAGCCTTATCTACTGAGAGATTCTGCAAAATAGTTTTGACATGTCTGGTGTGGATCTTAAGTGAGGGAATTTCAGGTGAATTAAAATTAAGTACAGGGACATCTTGATTTATTTCATCTAAGGTTGAGTTGGTGGAGAAAATATCTGCAAGAAGGTTAGCTTTACCTCGTGGGTCACTTACAAGATTGCCAGTCGGAGATTTTAATGGTGGAATGGATGAAGCAGTAGTGAAGTTGGATTTGAATGAGTTAAGAGTAGACCAAAATATTTTGTTATCATTTGGATTATTTAGAAGTTTATTTGCCTGCTTATGGAGAAAGTTTGATTTAGTTAGGTTTAATACAGTTTTGGCATGATTTCTGATGTTTCTAAAGTAATTAAAGGCTTCATGTGTTTTTGATCTTGTATATGCATTGTAGGCTATTGCTTTTTGTTCAGTTACTCTAGCACAATTATGGTCAAACCATTTAGGTGAATTAGATCTTTTACTGTACTTTTGATGAGGAATAAAAGTTTCCATTCCAATTTTTACAAAATCTTGTATGTGGCTCAAGGTGGAGTGTGCATCATTAGAAAAGAAAGAGGTCCAGGGAATATCAATAAAGAAACCTTGAAGACCCTCCCAGTCTGCCCTATCGTAATGCCATTTAGTCACCAAAACAGGTTCAGAGTGGGAAGGTGTGGTAGGTGATAGACAGGTGGCCTGTATCAGACAGTGATCAGAAGATCCAAGTGGGGACCTCACTGTAACATCATAATTTTCTGAATTGGTTGTTAAAAATAAGTCCAGTAGGTGGGAATTATGATTAGGATTATCTGGTACACGGGTGGGTTGGTTAACTAGTTGAATGAGATTAAATGAGTCTGCAAATAGCTCACATTCAAGACCAGCATCATCAGTCCTGGCTGAATGAGTGAGCCATTCAACATTATGGACATTAAAATCACCCAACACAGTGATTTCAGAAGAAGCATTTAAGTTGAGGACACTGAGTTGTGAGGACAGAGAATCAAAAAGACTTTGCTCTGGAGGAGTATTTGGGGAACGGTAGATGCAACATATGTATTTAAATTTACCAGCAGAAATTAATTTGTATATAGAATAATCAAAATAGGGACAATTGAAACTAGTAACCTCCTCCAGGGCAATTTCAGATTTTGCGAAGCAACATACACCACCTTTAGGTCTGAAATTTTGGAGCAGTTGATAACCTGGAAAATTAAATCTAGATGTGTCAGATGTGGATGTTACTTGAGTCTCTGTCAAAAAAAGGAGAGTAGGGGATTCTGCTTGAAGAAATTGGTGTACAGAATTGATGTTAGAGTGAAGTCCCCTTATATTACTAAAGAAATAGCTGTACTGACAAGCAGCTTTGGGACGTTGCAATGCTCTTGACACAGTCGCATGATGACGACCGGGAGGGCCCTGTGTCAATAACCCAACCCTGCCGGGGGTGGATATCCGAGGGACCACCAGGTTTGCTCTTAACAATTGTACTGCCATATTTATAAGGTAAGTGTATGGTGTTACATGTATGATATGTAGTGGGAAGAGTAGTATTTTATGGATAGAGGATAGCGATGTAGGGCAATGTCGTGAAGTTGGATGTGTATGTTATATAAAGAGGGTTTTCCTGATACCCCTGATGTGTGAGGCAGAAAGATATGTATCCAGCTACCAAGGCCTGGGAGAGAAAATGGAATTCAGGCTATTCCCTGAGTCTCCCGAAACCTTGGCGGTAGTACTTCCCTGGGCGGGGCTGCCTACCCCTACTACCTACCAGGTAGGGCCAGGTAGGGCCTTTCCTAGCTGTTGCGGAGAGGATTGGGTTCTAGTCATGTGGTGATGGGCTGGTCTATCAGAGTGAGAACTGAGCGATCTCTGCCATACCCATAGCTTACCGGTACTATGACTGTTCCTTTTACTTATATATCTTCTAGATCTCAAGTGACGGCGTCTCTTCCGTGGATTGACCTCCCAATCTACCAAGATTGGAAGCCAAAGCGTCAACTTTTTCTTCATAATTGCTGAGGGGCACAGGGCCCTGGGTGGGGCTTTGGTTTCCTGGGCGTTTCCGCACCCTCCTCAGCTCCCCGCTATGGAGTGGCTTCGGTCACCCAGGCTTTATTGTGGTCGGCAGGGAGGGTTCCGTGGGGGCGCTCGGTTATGACCTTGGCCTTGCTCGGGGCCTTGGGGCTGTTCGGCCAGGCAGCTTGGGGAACAACAACAACAACAACAACTGTTCACTCACCCACAGCTCTAACCATTACAGAGCACATTTGCTTAGGCCTATGCATTTTTAACAATTCGTGAGTATAGAAATGGAAGTCAAATTATGGAGACAGCCTGTACATTGGATTGATAAATTATGTATTTGTTTATGCCATTGCTTTACCCATATGAAAGTGATATATCACATTTACAAGTACCTCTAAAACAGCTACTGGCATGTGTGTTTTTGGCTGCACATGTTTTGTTATATGATATATTGCTACGTTACGCTGTATACCCTGTTCCAAATAGCTAGGCCAGAAATCATGAACCCTAACCTCTGTAGCTCAAAAAGGGCTAGAGCAAATGGGCTGTAAACACCTATTCCCTGTCTGACCCTTCCCAAATAGTAAAACTATTAGCTCGATTACCCGGTACGTTAGTTGTGTGTGAATTATAGAGGTTAATGTTCAAGAGTTCTGTCCTACCTGTTTGTAACAGGGTATAGTAGGTTGCGACATTGTTTTGCAGTTATGTTTGATTATATTTCACTTTATGTTATTTTAGTAATGTTATATAATGTATGGTACGGTACTATTCATGTACAGGCACGGTTAAAAGTCGCGTCCCACCGTCATAATTATGTACCCCTCTCTCCATGTAATTAAATAAAAATTGTTTTAAAAAGAAAAACAAAATTATCAGAACTTAAATATAAAAACACCGTCCATCCATGTGTGTTCATTTTGTTTATATTATATATATGTAGAATTAACATTATGGAAGTAGAGCATGACCTTTGATCGTGACTACACCTGTGATGTGTAGTTAACCCTTTCAATAAATTCTTCTTCTTCTGATTATTATTATTATTAATTATTATTATTATTATTATTATTATTATTATTATTATTATTATTATTATGCAACGCCTATAGGGGCATAATTGTATTTATTTATTCAGATAGTGTAAGACTGTAAGGCCTATCGGAATATCTGTAATTTTCCGTGAGCACCGATCTCATCACATTCGCCGTACCGTAGTAATCTTCTTATAAAGAAAACTATTTCAATTCCAGTGAATACGGTAGTTGGTTTGAGATAAGGTGCCGGATCTGGGATAAGTGTTTTCGCCGGGGTTCCTGTTACAATGATTCTTAACACCACAGAGCCTGGACAACTCGAAAGCACTCGGCCATTATGGTGACTCGTACGTTTATCACAAACGATCATAAAGCGTTTTTGTTATCCCCTTTAGTACGGTACTATGACTCTTTATTGCTATATTATGGCAAACATTGAATGATTGTATTCAGCTTTGGAAGGCCCTCTAGGAATCGAACGGGTAATGTCTATCTCTGTTAACTGTCCGACTCCCATGACCGCTTCCAAAGCTGAAGACAATCGACTAATGCTCGCCAGACTATAATGAAGAAAAGCGTCAGGATATACTGAAAGGGTTAATACAGAGGTATAGCGGCTCGCTGGTGTAGTGACTAGCGTCTTGGATTTCCACCCAGAAGGTCTGAGTTCGCGCCCACGCTCGCGCATTACATTTTTTTTCACAAGCACTGAGTCGTTACCGTCCCACATGAACAAGGGGATGGGGTAGTAGTACAGGAAATACGCCTAATCGGCCTTATTGGGCTATCCTTAGCTGGCTTAGCATGCTCTAGCTTTAAGAACTATTATTATTATTATTATATACCCATTTTCTCTGCCACTGTGGGTTTACATCTCATTCACGTTTATGTTACTGCTGAAAGGATTCTTACCAGTGTGGGTTGTTGTGTGAGCATACTTACTTACACTGTGGGTTTCTTGTTGTGTGAGCATACTTACTTACACTGTGGGTTTACTTGCTTTGTGAGCATACTTACTTACACTGTGGGTTTACTTGCTTTGTGAGCATACTTACTTACACTGTAGGTTTACTTGCTTTGTGAGCATACTTACTTACACTGTGGGTTTACTTGCTTTGTGAGCATACTTACTTACACTGTAGGTTTACTTGCTTTGTGAGCATACTTACTTACACTGTGGGTTTACTTGCTTTGTGAGCATACTTACTTACACTGTGGGTTTACTTGCTTTGTAAGCATACTTACTTACACTGTGGGTTTACTTGCTTTGTGAGCATACTTACTTACACTGGGTTTACTTGCTTTGTGAGCATACTTACTTACACTGTGGGTTTACTTGCTTTGTGAGCATACTTACTTACACTGTGGGTTTACTTGCTTTGTGAGCATACTTACTTACACTGGGTTTATTTGCTTTGTGAGCATACTTACTTACACTGGGTTTACTTGCTTTGTGAGCATACTTACTTACACTGGGTTTACTTGCTTTGTGAGCATACTTACTTACACTGTGGGTTTACTTGCTTTGTGAGCATACTTACTTACACTGTGGGCTTACTTGCTGTGTGAGCATACTTACTTACACTGGGTTTACTTGCTTTGTGAGCATACTTACTTACACTATGGGTTTTACTTGCTTTGTGAGCATACTTACTTACACTGGGTTTACTTGCTTTGTGAGCATACTTACTTACACTGTAGGTTTACTTGCTTTGTGAGCATACTTACTTACACTGGGTTTACTTGCTTTGTGAGCATACTTACTTACAAGGTAGGTTTACTTGCTTTGTGAGCATACTTACTTACACTGTAGGTTTACTTGCTTTGTGAGCATACTTACTTACAATGTAGGTTTACTTGCTTTGTGAGCATACTTACTTACACTGTAGGTTTACTTGCTTTGTGAGCATACTTACTTACAATGTAGGTTTACTTGCTTTGTGAGCATACTTACTTACACTGTGGGTTTACTTGCTTTGTGAGCATACTTACTTACACTGTAGGTTTACTTGCTTTGTGAGCATACTTACTTACACTGTGGGTTTACTTGCTTTGTGAGCATACTTACACTGTGGGTTTACTTGCTTTGTGAGCATACTTACTTACACTGTGGGTTTACTTGCTTTGTGAGAATACTTACACTGGGTTTACTTGCTTTGTGAGCATACTTACTTACACTGTGGGTTTACTTGCTTTGTGAGCATACCTATATTGTGGGTTACTTGTTTGTGGGGGCTTACATTGTGGGGTTACTTCGTTTGTGAACATACTTACATTGTGGGGTTACTTCCTTTGTGAACATACTTACATTGTGGGTTACTTCCTTTGTGAACATACTTACATTGTGGGGTTACTATTTTTGTGAACATACTTACATTGTGGGGTTACCGATACTTCCTTTGTGAACATACTTACATTGTGGGGTTACTTCCTTTGTGAACATACTTACATTGTGGGGTTACTTCCTTTGTGAACATACTTACATTGTGGGGTTACTTCCTTTGTGAACATACTTACATTGTGGGGTTACTTCCTTTGTGAACATACTTACATTGTGGGGTTACTTCCTTTGTGAACATACTTACATTGTGGGGTTACTTGTCATTGTGAATATACGGTACTTCTCCATCACGTTCATGTGGCTGTATTTTGTTTTCTTGTAGTTGGTATCATAGCTTGTTGCCTGTTAGTAGAGTGCCCTTATATAGAGAGTGGTGACATGGGGGGTCCCGGGTGTCAGAAACAATATGGCGCCCGGGGACTTAAAGTTCTCTGATTGACATAGATTGATGGATAACGAAATATAGAAGATGTATTAATAGACTAATAAGAAGTGTATAAGCTAAAACAAAATAAAGTGTACAAATAATGGTATAGGCCTACTTTGGGTAATGTGTAAGGTAGAAACAATATGGCGTCCGTAAGTCAAGTTGACACCACCCTCTTATACAGGTACCCTTCCAGTAAATATTTGAGTGATGTAGTTGTCCAGTTGAAAACCTGAACACAATCTGTACCGTTCTGTAACAACCAAAGCACAAAATGTCTTCAGTTGACCACTATCTGCTAAAACGTCATTTGTTTACCCCTTAACCCATTGGCTGTGGCTATGTTTGGGCTATTTAGGGCATATTCAGGCACTCCTGAATGATAAATCAAGCATCTGCATTAAATGAAGTGTATTCTGCCGAAAACTAGGCGAAAATAGCTTCAAAATGAGACCAGAACGGGCCCCGTATGTGGTCTGGTTCACCCGCAGTGGTGCCAGTGAAACGCGGGACACCCGCTATTTGGTAGCACTCGCTCGCTTGGCTACACTGTTGTGAGACACAGAGAGAGACCCGCACGATACACAGTCAACCTCAGTGAGCCGTTCGCTGCTCTGAGGGTCGGAGGTGGGCCTCTCACGCTCCCGCCCACTGACACTCAATTTTTACGGTTTTTACAGGCTTTTAAAGCCTGGAAATTGCTGTAACTTGCCAGGACGTTCCAGAACGTCACCTGCAACGAAAGGGTTAAGGAACCCCACCTCGCTTTTTTTTTTTCTCTTTCTCTCCCTCTCTCTTTGGTTTGTCAGGAATTATCCATTGCCAGCAAATGTATCGACCGATAGAGGATAGTAGTTGAGCCACCGTAACCTAACCTTAATTATCTTTATCTAACCATACCCTAACCTAACTTAACTGTATTTTACATTACCTACATTACTTTACCTTGACCCAAGTTAAGCATAACCTACCCTACCTTACCTTATCCTAACCCATGTTAAGTGTAACCTACCCTACATTATCTTACCCTAACCCATGTTAAGCGTACCATAACCTACCGTACTCTACATTACCGTACCTTATCCTAAACTAAACCATGTTAAGTGTAACCTACCCTACATTACCTTACCCTAACCCATGTTAAGCGTACCATAACCTACCGTACTCTACATTACCGTACCTTATCCTAAACTAAACCATGTTAAGTGTAACCTACCCTACATTACCTTACCCTAACCCATGTTAAGCGTACCATAACCTACCGTACTCTACATTACCGTACCTTATCCTAAACTAAACCATGTTAAGTGTAACCTACCCTACATTACCTTACCCTAACCCATGTTAAGCGTACCATAACCTACCGTACTCTACATTACCGTACCTTATCCTAAACTAAACCATGTTAAGTGTAACCTACCCTACATTACCTTACCCTAACCCATGTTAAGCGTACCATAACCTACCGTACTATACATTACCGTACCTTATCCTAAACTAAACCATGTTAAGTGTAACCTACCCTACATTACCTTACCCTAACCCATGTTAAGCGTACCATAACCTACCGTACTCTACATTACCGTACCTTATCCTAAAGTAAATCATGTTAAGTGTAACCTACCCTACATTACCTTACCCTAACCCATGTTAAGCGTACCATAACCTACCGTACTCTACATTACCGTACCTTATCCTAAAGTAAATCATGTTAAGTGTAACCTACCCTACATTACCTTACCCTAACCCATGTTAAGCGTACCATAACCTACCGTACTCTACATTACCGTACCTTATCCTAAAGTAAATCATGTTAAGTGTAACCTACCCTACATTATCTAACCCTAACCCATGTTAAGCGTACCATTATATAGACTCGCCTTTCGTTTGACACCCTGCCCCGAGGCCGAGGGTCTTGGTGTTGATAAAATCCTTAAGTATTTATCTGGAAAAACTAAGTATCATATCCTTTCTAAACCTAGTAAAGGAGTTACTCGTGATTTATTTTCCAACACATTGATTACACGTGGGCCTATTCTCTCTAAGTCCCATTTTCTAGAACCAAACATATCAAACTGTCGTGTTCCAGAAAGTGTCCAGGATTAAAAGAGGAGCGAGATGATTAGGTTGAAAGGATTAAGGAGACATGGGCCGGTTTTCTGGACCACTTTCTCCCTCATGTTTAGCCCCGTTAGTTTTCAGATGTTAAGATGTTTGCCCCATTAGTTAGTCGATTTTAAGACCTGTCGTCCCATTTCTTCGTCAATATTTAGACCTTTCGTGCTATTTAGGTGTCGATTTTTTCCCTGGAGAACGATAGTGAGCCTGTAATGTTGGAAGAATCGGCCTTCGGCCGGGACATTTTTCTACCGAAAAATTTACAAATTAATCTAGAAGAGGGATCTAAGGGATTTTTTTTTTTTTTTTTTTTTTTTTTAAATTTGATGGAGGTCTAGGGAGGCAACTAGAAAAATAATGAATACATGGAAAAATCGCCCAAAAAGTGAACCATCAGAGTGGAAAGAGTTGGACAAGTTTGGAAGAGTGAAGCTTGGTTTTACTGTGAACTAAATTGAGCACACGGTGTGTAGTGGTGATGATAATGATGATGAGTGGATTAAGGGGGGGGGGGGGGGGGACAGAGAGGGAGAGAGAAAACAAAAAGCGAGGTGGGGTCCCTTAAGCATGGACATGGTGGGAGTGGTGTTGGGTGGGAGGGGGCGCCAGCTGAGAGAAAAGAGGTGCATGGAGGCGATTAATTCGTGTCCACCACTGCGGGGATCAAGGCGTCTGGCAATATACGCTGTATATACAGTATACCGGTACCGGTTATACTGTATTATATTATAAAACACGTGCGGATACACACGGTATATAAACAAAAAACTTTCGCCCTGGTCAGGATTCGAACGTAGAACTTCAGGGTTGATATATCCTGTACCGGTATAATCGGTATATATATATATATAAAGTATCGTATATCAAACACGCACGTACACACACACACTCATGCATGCATGCAAGCACGCACGCTACGCACGCACGCACACACACATGCAAGCAAGCACGCACGCACGCACATGCATGCATGCAAGCAAGCACGCACGCACCTGACCCCACACACGCACACACCTCCCCGTGGCGTAACTGATAGCGCGTCTGGCTCACAACCAGAAGGTCCCGGGTTCGAGACCCGGGCGGGGAAGAGACATTTGGGCAAGTCTCCTAACGGTGTAGCCTCTGTTCACCTAGCAGTATAAATAGGAACCTGGAATAAGTGGACGAAGTTGTGACGTCCCATCTGGGGTTGGTGATCGGTTACAAGGTGAGATGGGTATCGTACTGGTCAACCTAAGCTACTGGTCAACCTAAGCTTCGGGTGAGACTGGTACCGTAGTGAGAATGGTACCGTACAGATTAACCCTAAGCCTTCGTTTCCAGATGTCGCCAATTGGCTAAAATACAGACTACACACACATCCACAGCCATTCCAACGATACATAAAACACTTAACATGCATTTCACGCAATAGATTCCCAGTTAAGGAGGCGTGATAATAATGAGCTTAGCTCGCATTGCGTGGATTCCCCTTGACGAACAAACAAGTGAACACACACACACACACACTTGTTCAGGCCCCTTTGTTCCCTTTTCACAATAATGATAACATCCTCGAGATCCGTCTCCTCCTATTCCATGCTCTCTCTCTCTCTCTCTCTCTCTCTCTCTCTCTCTCTCTCTCTCTCTCTCTCTCTCTCTCTCTCTCTCTCTCTCTCTCTCTCTCTCTCTCTCTCTCTCTCTCTCTCTCATACACAAACTTTAAGCTACCGGGATGTGGTCAGAAAATGGCGATATTGATGAATAAGTATAACGTGTGTGTGTGTGTGTGTTTTTTGTTTTTTTATTTTGTTTTATCATTATTATTATTATTTTGTTTTAATGTTCCACCTCTCCCTCCAGACATAGACTTTGTATTGCCTGTAGATTCGATCGGTCAACACGATGTCTTCTGGAAAACGTATTCCAGAAGACAAGTTAGATAACGAGTTTTGTAACCGGATCGACGTATAGCCTACTTTACTTTCCAGACCAGCGGCAACCTGTCTGTCTCCCAGTTTAGCTCATACGTATGGTTAGGCTTTTAGAACATTCACTGTCTTGCCATCTCATAGTGTACAAAACTGTACAAGTAATGACATAATTTAAGCTAGAATTAGGATGAAGATTGCGTATGCACCTTCGCCCTTTTGAGATGATGTAATTATGATACCGGTACTTGTGTAACATTTGTACGTCTCTCAATAAAACATCAAATCAAATCAAATCTCGTCATCCAGGACTTCACACACTGCCGCGCCATATATTGAATTAGGTACCTGAACTGGCATCCATTACTGTACATATTTGGAACATAGGAATAGAATACAAAGCTATTGTGTTGGACGCAACAATGGTATATTTTGTGGAGTATTGGGATTTTGATTTTGATTATATCCTTTGTGTTTATCTTGTGCCGTCCCAGTTTTGGTTTGTTTATTTTGCAAGTTTTACATTATAATTAAAAGTTAGTATACTACAAAATATATCCTAATAATATTATCCTTTGACAAATCAGGAGTCGAACTTGGGACCTCAAGTTTACCAGCTTAGCCTAATAGCATGACCACTCCACCACACCCATCCTTGTGCCTCCGTAGCCAAGATGTATACAGCAAGTCGACTTCTAAACGGGTTTTGGATTTGTTGATTTAAGAAAAGGAAGACGTAAACAAAAATGTAATAAAACAATCTTCAAGTAGGCTATCTATTAAAGTCAAGTAAATAATAGACGAACGTTTATTACTAGAGTGTTTTATCACACACACACACACACACCACTTGCTTCTCACCATTACATAATACAAACACCATAATAACCTCCTTGTTCTCCACAACGTTCAATATAATCTGTCTGGGTTGGGGTGCATTGTTTCCTATTACACACACACACACCCACACCCACACACCCACACACGTACCCACACACGTACACCCACACACGTTCAACAATGCACTTTGGGTAATGGTACCTGTGCACGGTTTCCTGTCGTACCTATCCATCCCCTCCATCTCTCACTCTCTTTCTCTCTCCCACTTCCACTTCCACACTCTCTCTCTCTTAATATCTCTCTCTCTCTCTCTCTCTCTATATATATATATATATATATATATATATATATATATATATATATATATATATACTGTATGTTAGCATTTCCCTTCATACTCCACTATCATCCCTCTCACAGCTATATGGCACCTACAGTGTATGTACACATGAAGTGAGCTACACCATCACCATCACCATCACCACCACCACCACCACCACCACCAGCTTTGATACACTGGAAGTGAGCTATAAATCCAACTCCAATGTAGCACATGAAGTGAGCTACCGTACCGTACATCATCACCTGCAGCAGAGCTACACATTAAGGGGACATGGGCTGTTTTTATGGTCACCCTTCTTCCTCATGCTTACCCCCAATAGTTATCAGATTTTATGACGTTCGGCCCATTAGTTTGGCGATTTTAATACCTTTTGCCCCATTTCGTTGTCAATTTTTAGACCTTTCGTGCCATTTAGGTGTCGATTTTTTCCTGACGAGCGATAGCGAGCCTGTAATCTTAAGAGTAACCGGCCTTCGGCCGAGAAATTTTTCTACCGAAAAATGTACAAATTAATCTAGAAGGGGGATCTGATTGATGATTTTTTTAAAGTTTGATGGAGGTCTAGGGAGGAAACTAAAGAAAATAATAAATAAATAAAAAACCTACCAAAAAGTGAACCATCCCCCCTTAAGGGGGGTGACCTGCTTTTTGTTATTTCTGTCCTTTTCTCTCTTTCTCTGGCTTGTATCCATTCGGCCCCATTCAGCCAACTATTTTAAGACTTTTATCCCCATCTACTGTATAGGTGTCGATTTCTTCCTGGCAAGCGATAGCGAGCCAGCATTATATGAAGAAACCCGGCTTCGCCGGAGCTATTTTTCTATCGAAAAATGTACAAATTTAGCCTGCTGTCAAACAAAAATTAAAAATATGCTGGCTCGCTACCGCTCACCAGTAAAAAATTGACACCTGGATGGGGATAAACGTCTTAAAACAGTAGGCCGAATGGGGCCAAATGGATACAAGCCAGAGAAAGATAGAAAAGGACAGAACAAAAACAGGTCACCCCCCTTAAGTAAGTTACACCACCACCACCACCACCACCATCACCTCCACCATCCCTACAGTAGTTTAGCTACACTTGAAGGGAGCTATAAAATCAACTCCAAAGTTGCACATGAAGTGAGTTACATCATGCCCTGCAGCAGATCTACACAGTCATTATATGTTAGCCACAATTATATGTTAGCCACAATTATATGTTAGCCACAACTACCAGTCAAGTTACATATGAAGTGAGCGCTATCAACTGAGCCAGCAAATGCACCGGTACTTAAGGGGGGTCACCGTTTTTTTTGTTATATTTCTCTTCTTTTCTCATTTTCCCTGGCTTGTATCCATTTGGCCCTATTCAACCAACTGTTTAAAGACGTTTATCCCCATCCAGGTGTCGATTTCTTGCTGGCGAGCGATAGCGAGCCAACATTGTATGGAGAAATCCGATGTCGAAAAATTTACAAATTTAGCTTGCTGTCCAAACAAAACAAATATATATGCTGGCTCGCTGCCGCTCGCCAGGAAAATATTGACACCTGAATGGGGATAAACGTCTTAAAACAGTAGGCTGAATGGGGCCGAATGGATACAAGCCAAAGAGAGTGGGAGAGAAAGAGAAAAAAAAAAACGAGGTGGGGTCCCTTAAGAACTATTGTTACTCATGAAGTTAACTATCTCGTCACGGTAGCCCTGCACCTTGATGAAGATAGTGAGGTTGATTGAAGATAGTGAGGTTGATTATGTTACGACGTCCCCCCCCCCCCCCCCCCCAAGGAAACTGCTGAGTATCGTGGGCGCCATTTTCAGTGACTTGTGGTGGGATATCTCACCCCAGATTGTAGACACTATAACTTGCCCTCTGTTGAGAACAAATGAATCCACTTGCCCCGTGTAACCCATGAACCCCAATGCATGTATATTGATCGGGATTTACATTTGATTATTAGAGAACTATACCTCTCGATTTATTTAAAGGGGACAGTGGTTATGTTGGGGGGTCTATTTATCTATATACCGGGTATTCATTACTTTTTTTTTTCAGTTTCCTCGCTAGATCTTCACCAAGCTTAAAAAAAAACTCCCTAGACCCACCTACAAGACAAATTTGTAAATTTTTCGATAGCAAAATTTACCGGCCGAAGGCCGGTTTCTCTTAAAATTACAGGCTCGATATCGCTCGCCAGGAAAAAATCGACACCTAAATGGCACAAAAGGTCTTGATATTGATTTGGAAATGGGACGAAAGGTCTTAAAATCGCTAAACTAATGGGTCGAACTTCTTAAAATCTGAAAGCTAGTGGGACTAGCCTAAACATGGGTGAGAAGTGGAGCCATACAAGCCGACCATCCCCCTGGGGGTGTTATCAGTATCAATATTGTGGTTAAAGGGTAATTATTGTTATGGACACTTTATTTGTCGTTTCCATACCTTCTATAAGGGGGTCACCGTCTTTTTTTTTATCTTTATCTTCTTGTCTCTTTCTCTGGCTTGTATCCATTCGGCCCCATTCAGCCAACTGTTTTAAGAAGTTTATCCCCATCCAGGTGTCTTATTTCTTCCTGGCGAGCGAAAGCGAGCCAGCATTGTATGGAGAAATCCGGCTTCACCGGAGACATTTTTCTATCGAAAAATTTACAAATTTAGCTTGCTCTCATAACAAATATATATACCGGTATATATATGCTGGCTCGCTACCGCTCACCAGGAAAATATTGACACCTGGATGGGGGTAAACGTCTCGAAACAGTAGGCTGAATGGGGCCGAATGGATACCAGCCAAAGAGAGAGGGAGAGAAAGAGAGAAAAAAAGCGAGATGGGCTCCCTTAAAGCCATATTTTACAGTGCATGTGTATGGCGGATTCCTCGACACATACCTTCACATTAACTTATCTGGATGATTACCATTGTTCCCACTGTATTCATATTTATTACCATTGTTCCCACTGTATTCATATTTATTACCATTGTTCCCACTGTATTCATATTTATTACCATTGTTCCCACTGTATTCATATTTATTACCATTGTTCCCACTGTATTCATATTTATTACCATTGTTCCCACTGTATTCATATTTATTACCATTGTTCCCACTGTATTCATATTTATTACCATTGTTCCCACTGTATTCATATTTATTACCATTGTTCCCACTGTATTCATATTTATTTTCACCAACCCACCAATTTTAATTTTCCAAATAAACCTAACTAATGAAATCAATGAAAGTAATGAATACATGTGGTACCGTACTCCAAGGACTCGAACCTAGGATAATCACACCGAAATTCCGCACACTGAACATTAGGCTATCAAGACAGTATACTAAATGACCAACTAAGGAAAATACCGGGTACCGGTATAATATCCAATGTTCTAAATTTTGAAACAAAATAGTAAGCGTGAAAAATGGTCCAAATTGACCACTTGGGATTTTCAAGCTATAAGGAAGTGTGAGTCATAAACATTGATATAGAATACAAATGCAATAATAATGTAGTTTTGTTATGGATAAAAGGGGTGTTGAATTGGGTTGTGTGTATTTATGAATGTACCAAGACCATATTTTAGGCTGGTAATTCTGTTAAATATTGATGTCCACAGCTCCAACTTCCTTATAGAACGAAACTCGCAAGGGGGTCAAATGTGTCCACTTGCAAATTTCAGGATATAAGGAAGTTGGAGCGGTAAGCATCAATATAACACACAAATGTAATAATAATAATGTAGGTTTCTGATGGATAGAAAGCATGTAGGATTTGACTTGAGGTGTTCATAATTATACAGTATGCACTACGACCGTATTTTAGCTGGTCATTCTGCTAAATATCGACGTGTACAGCTCTAACTTCCTTATAGCCTGAAACTCGCAAATGGTCCAAATTGTTTAAGGGAGCCCACCTCGCTTTTTTTTTCTCTCTCTCCCTCTCTCTTTGGTTTGTATCCATTAGGCCTCATTCAGCCTACTGTTTTAAGACGTTTACCCCCATCCAGGTGTCAATATTTTCCTGCCGAGCGGTATCGAGCCAGCATATATATATTTTTGTTTTGACAGCAAGCTAAATTTGTAAATTTTTCGATAGAAAAATGTCTCCGGCGAAGCCGGATTTCTCCATACAATGCTGGCTCGCTATCACTCGCCAGGAAGAAATAGACACCTGGATGGGGATAAACGTCTTAAAACAGTTGGCTGAATGGGGCCCAATGGATACAAGCCAGGGAAAGAGAGAACAGGAGATAAAGATTAAAACAAAACGTTGACCCCCCTTAACCCAGTTTGACCTTCAGTAAACCGGCTAGTGTTACCGGATGCAGTTCCTTAGTTGTATCAACCTCTTCACTCAATCTTCACGGTTAACCCTTCCACAATTTGAGGACGTATCAATTTCTACATTATGTTCTGGTTATCATTTCACGATTGCATGCAGCTTAGGGAGGATCTCTAGGGATCAAGTGGTAAAATCTATCTCAATTAACCCTCTAGCTCCCATAAGTTCTTCGTATATTGATTAAAATACGCTGACTAGACTAGAGGGACACTCGATACAGCTACAGCGCATACCTCCTCCTACGCTGGCTTTATCACAAAGTAAACTTAACCCGTTCAGTACCAGGGACGTCCTTTTTATCATATTCTGGCAACTATTATAGACGATTATCTTCAGCTTAGGAAGGACCTCTAGCAGTAATAAAGCTTCAAACTATCTTAACCAACCATTTTAACTACCACAGCTCCTTCTTAAGCTGCATACTATCGTCTAAATTTAGCTAGAATAAAATATAGGCCTACCACACGTCGTTGGTACTCAAAGGGTTAACTGCACAACAATAACACCAGTTCGTTAAAACCAGTTCATAACTTATGGGTCGCCTATTAAATTGAATCACTTCTTCCTTGGCGCAAATCCTATTATATCTGCCCACCAAATGTCGTGAACATGGGTTCATAACTTTGTGAGATATCTTGTTTATAGCCTAGACAAACAGAAAGACAAACAAACGGAGGCGAAAACATAACCTCCGTCCATGTTTGTTGGCAGAGGTAAAAATAGCCAGTATTAACAGTCAAAACGCGTCATAATCCTCAAGAGGTTAACCCACTGAGCCCCAGCGCCGCAAACAGTGCGTCGGTAATGTATGTAACGCTAAACCCCAGCAACGCCTCGTTTGCGTCAGTGTTACTCCGGTCCCAATGACTTCGGTCCTATGGCATTGGCACCTAGAGGGCTCAGATTTGTATGGGAACTGTGTAAGTATCCCACGCACCCATGCCGATGGTTGAAAACTCTCAAAGTCCAACCGCGTGCGCGTGAGCGCGCAAAAACATGTTTTTTTGGGGGAAATTGCCTTCAATTTTTTACTCTTGTAAAACCCGTTTTCGGGGGCTCTGTAGGACCATTTTTTTGAGCTTTTTGATCGGTTTTTCGTGGTTTTTCCTTCATTCCTAACCCATTCGCTATTGTTTCTGGAAAAAAAATCAGAATCAGCCGGTCCTGGGTGGTACATTTATAAATATTTAGCTGGTACTCAGCGGGTTAAGGGGAGGTTTTTAGTTTGGTCAGTAGATATCCTTCAAGCTTAAGATTACACCCCCTTGAGCCCCTTTCAAATAAATTTGTACATTTTTCGGTAGAAAAATTTCTCGGCTTAAAGCCGGTTCCTCTTAAATTACGGGCTCGCTATCGCTCGCCAGGATAAAATCGACACCTAAATGGCACAAAAGGTCTTAAAATTGACAGAAATGGGTTGAAAGTTCTTAAAATCGTCAAAATAATGGGGCGAACGTCTTAACATTAGGAAAACAATGAGGCTAAACATGAGGGAGAAAGGAGTCAAGAAAAAAATCCCTCAAGTGGATATCTCCCCTTAATTAACCGAGTTTTTATTTGACTCCACTTACTAATAGGAATGAAAGCTTTTGTTTTGTTTTTATTTGACTCGACTTACTAATAGGAATGAAAGCTTTTGTTTTGTTTTTATTTGACTCGACTTACTAATAGGAATGAAAGCTTTTGTTTTGTTTTTATTTGACTCGACTTACTAATAGGAATGAAAGCTTTTGTTTTGTTTTATTTGACTCGACTTACTAATAGGAATGAAAGCTTTTGTTTTGTTTTTATTTGACTCGACTTACTAATAGGAATGAAAGCTTTTGTTTTGTTTTATTTGACTCGACTTACTAATAGGAATGAAAGCTTTTGTTTTGTTTTTATTTGACTCGACTTACTAATAGGAATGAAAGCTTTTGTTTAGTTTTGCTCCACGTCTTCCTACCAGAGGAAATAGTCTCAAGTTAAGGGGGGTGACCTGTTTTTTGTTATTTCTGTCCTTTTCTCTCTTTCTCTGGCTTGTATCCATTCGGCCCCATTCAGCCAACTATTTTAAGACGTTCATCCCCATCTAGGTGTCGATTTCTTCCTGGCGAGCGATAGCGAGCCAGCATTACATGAAGAAATCCGGCTTCGGCGGAGAAATTTTTCTATCGAAAAATGTACAAATTTAGCCTGTTGTCAAACAAAAATAAAAAATATGCTGGCTCGCTACCGCTCACCAGTAAAAAATTGACACCTGGATGGGGATAAACGTCTTAAAACAGTAGGCTGAATGGGGCCAAATGGATACAAGCCAGAGAAAGATAGAAAAGGACAGAACAAAACAGGTCTCCCCCCTTAAGGGGCCAGTGGTTATTTGTTGGTTATATTGGTTATTGTTTTATTATTTGTGTTAGTTTGCCTTTATCTTGTGTCGCCCCAGTTTTGGTTTGTTTATTTTGCAAGTTTTACAATATAATGAATTATATTCATATATACTACATATATCTATCTATCTATCTATCTATATATATATATATATATATATATATATATATATATATATATATATATATATATATATACCGGTATACATATATATATATATATATATATATATATATATATATATATATATATATACCGGTACATATATATATATATACCGGTATATATATATATATATATATATATATATATATATGTATACTGTCTAGATATATATATACCGGTATATATATATATATATATATATATATATATATATATATATATATATATATATATATATATATATATATGTACCGGTATATATATATATATATATATACCGGGTATATATATACAGGGTGTCTATCTGGAGCCATTTTGTTTGAAGACTTGATTGACTATGAGAAGGAATACAAGACAATTAATATGAAATAACATTGTTTAGGCCATTTTATCAATTCCATAGACACAATTTTAACTAAATACACTTAATTTGATCTAAACAATGTGACAATTATAAAGACTAAAAATACTGGACTCGGCTCTCGTTTGACACCCTGCATATATATATATATATACGGTATATATATATATATATATATATATATATATATATATATATATATATATATATATATATATATATTTCCTCGCTAGACCTCCATCTTAAGTTTTAAAAATACCCCCTAGATCCCCCTTCAAGATTTATTTGTACATTTTTTCGGTAGAAATATGTCAAAGCCGAAGGCCGATTCCACCTAAAATTACAGGCTCGCTATCGCTCCCAGGAAAAGTCATGCAAGGGTATTATTTTAATTTTTTAACTGATTTCCACTACTGCTTTTGCCGGATGGTGGGAAGAGTACCTATTGCTTTACTATCATTTTCTTCCACTGTCTTATTATATGGGAATAAATCGTCTACCATTCATTTTTAAGGCCTGACCACCTCGTTGGGACCAAATGATTTGTGAGGTCCATCATGTATCTCAAGTGCTACAAACAATTTTAACCCCTTCTGTATCGACGACGTCTTTTTATGTTTATTTTAGCTATATTTAGACGATTGTGTGCAGTTTATGAAGGATCTGTGATAGTAAAAATTATTAAGTGAAATAGTTTGAAGCCTGTAAGTTGCTGGAGACCCTTTTTAAACTGCATAAAGTAGTCTAATAGTAGCCAGAACAAAGTAAAACTGACGTCGGTATACAGAAGGCGTTAATTAACCCCAGGTTCTAACTCCGACCAACTCTTAACCTAAAAAACATCATGTATAATATTATTACACTTTATTGTTAGGTAAAGAATGGGAGTATGGATGAAGAAGTGTGGGGGAGGGTGCAACAGGGGAAGAGGGTTGTAGGAACGCTGAAAGCTGTAACAAGAAATAGATAGGGTGGTCAGCATGGAAGTAAAGAAATAGATAGGGTGGTCAGCATGGAAGTAAAGAAATAGATAGGGTGGTCAGCATGGAAGTAAAGAAATAGATAGGGTGGTCAGCATGGAAGTAAAGAAATAGATAGGGTGGTCAGCATGGAAGTAAAGAAATAGATAGGGTGGTCAGCATGGAAGTAAAGAAATAGATAGGGTGGTCAGCATGGAAGTAAAGAAATAGATAGGGTGGTCAGCATGGAAGTAAAGAAATATATAGGGTGGTCAGCATGGAAGTAAAGAAATAGATAGGGTGGTCAGCATGGAAGTAAAGAAATAGATAGGGTGGTCAGCATGGAAGTAAAGAAATAGATAGGGTGGTCAGCATGGAAGTAAAGAAATAGATAGGGTGGTCAGCATGGAAGTAAAGAAATCCTTGCATGTCACAGTGTGGTAATCCCGACATTGATTTGCTGGAGCGAAGCATGGACGTTGGTGAAGAGACTCAAACCAAGAGTGATAGGGGTGGAAATAATTACTTGAGAAGTGCATGCAGAATTACATGGAGGGATAGACAGAGGAATGAGGAAGTACGAGAGAGGTGTGGTGTGGATGTAGGCTAGATGTGCAGGAAAGTGTGAAAAGGAACACCTTGATATGGTTTGGCCATCTGGAACGTATGGGAAGCGAGAGAAAGACTAAGAGGATGTACGAGAGCGAGGTGAAAGGACAGAGAGGGAGAGGTAAACCGAGAGAGAGGTGGAAGGATGGAGTGAAGAAGTACAGTATATGAGTAAAGGCGGTGCTGGTTGGGAGGAGCCCCTCGTTCCAGTCGACTTACTGGGGACAGAGGTGAGTAGGGGCGTTTCGTTCGTGGCCACCCCTTCGGGGATCACGGCGTCAGGCAATAGATAGATAAATTGTTAGGTTATTTGTTTGTCAAAAGCGACACTTCCTTCCAAAGAAATTTACCTGCGCTTTCAGAAGAAGAATATAGAAGAAGAAGCGTATGAGTTATATAAATCGGAAAAAGAAAATTAATTAAAAGACAGAATACAAGGAAAGTGGCCTCAGTGTAGTAAAAGGGTTAAACACAAATGAGTGAAAATGACGGGGTAGTGACGTCATGAATTATCCGGTGATATCCTTCCCCTTCATAACACGGCTGTGGTTCTGACAGCCCATAATCTGGCAGACAGTTAAATGATTTTCAAGGTGAGACACTCTTATCTTTCTTCATTAACTGGGAGTTCTGGTGTGGTGCAGGAAACGTGCTATACATTAATCTTCATTATTGTCAGCAACATCATGGGGTTTGGTAACAGGTTCAAATTTACTCCGAAAAGTTGTCAGAATGAATAAACACACCATTTGTCGGGGTCACCTGCTTTTTTTCTCTTTCTCTCCTTTTCTCTCTTTCTCTGGCTTGTATCCCTTCGGCCCCATTTAGTCAACTGTTTTATGACGTTTATCCCCATCCAGGTGTCGACTTTTTCCTGGCGAGCGATAGCGAGCATCCGGCTACGCCGGAGAAATTTTTCTATCGAAAAATTACAAATTTAGCTTGCTGTCAAAACAAAAATATATATACTGCATATGCTGGCTCGCTACCGGTCTCCAGGAAAATATTGACACCTGGATGGGGGTAAACGTCTTAAAACAGTAGGCTGAATGGGGCCGAATGGATGCAAGCCAAAGAGAGAGGGAGAGAAAGAGAACAAATGCGAGGTGGGCCCCCTAAATGGATACTTACACGTCCAGGATTATAGTGCATGTGTGTGTGTGTGTGTGTGTGTTGTGTGTGTGTGTGTGTGTATGTGTATGTGTATGTGTATGTGTATGTGTATGTGTGGGTGTGGGTGGGTGGGTGGGGGTGGGTGTGTGTGTGTGTGTGTGTGTGTGTGTGTGTGTGTGTGTGTATGTATGTATGTATGTATGTATGTGTGTTTGTATGGGTGGGTGTGTGTGTGTATGTGGGTGTACAGTGTGTCTGTGTGTGTGTGACCTCAAGAAGCTATCGGCGGCAGGGTGTCAAACTGGAGCCATTTTATTTGAAGCCTTGAATGATTACGAGAAGGAATACAAGAACATTATTATGAACTGGCATTGTTTGGGTACTTTCATCACTTCCAAGGTCATTATTTGAACTATGTACCATAATTTCATCTTAGCATATACAATAATTATATTTTTTCACCAACCAACTTGGGGGGGGGGGGAATGGTTCACTTTTTGGGCGATTTTTGCATGTATTCAATATTTTTGTAGTTTCCTCTCTAGACCTCCATCAAATTAAAAAAAAACACAAATCCATTAGATCCCCCTTCTAGATTAACTTGTACATTTTTCAGTAGAAAAAATTTCCGGCCGAAGGCCGGTTTTTCCAACATTACAGGCTCACTATCGTTCGCCAGGGGAAAAATCGACACCTAAATAGCACAAAAGGTCTAAATATTGACGAAGAAATGGAACGAAAGGTCTTATAATCGACTAACTAATGGGGCAAACATCTTAATATCTGAAAACTAATGGGGCTAAACATGAGGGAGAAAGTGGTCGAGAAAACCGGCCCATCTCCCCTTAACTGCTAAACTCAATTAATGAAATCAACAAATACATGTAGCACTCCAAGGACTCGAACCTAGGACACTCACACCGTAAAGACTAAAAAGGAAGGACCTGGCTTTTGTTTTACACACTGATCTGCGGAACGTTGCCAATAAAGTCCTCCTCAAATATGTTTTTTATTCAGTCAATAGATAACATATTGAGAGTGCTTCCAGTTGCAACATTATGTTTGTACATGCTCAGATTAATATGCAGGATTCGAAACTGCATAATAAATCGTAGGCTTGTGTATATTTCTTTAAATGTCTTGATAGCGTAATGCATCGGAATTTCGATGTGAGTATCCTATATATATAGGTTCGAGTCCTTGGAGTGCCACATGTATTTGTTGATTTCATTAATTGAGTTTAGAGAAGTTGGTTGGTGGAAAACACATAATCATTAATGACAATAAGGTATAGATACCTATCGATGATATCAATAACCTTATATTTACCCATCGAGGTCATGTAGAAAAGGTCTTCAACCATTTTAGATAACCCCGATGGAGATCTGTCAAAATTTTGGATGTTTTAGCCTCCACGTTCTGCATTGTGACTGTCTTAAGGGGGGGATGGTTAACTTTTTGGTCGATTTTTGCATTCATTATTGTTTTGTTTTCTAGTTTCCTCCCTAGACCTCCATCAAACTTAATAAAACATCCATTAGATCCCATTCTAAATTAAATTGTTCATGTTTTCGGTAGATAAATTTTCCTGCCGTAAAGGCCGCTTCATCTAAAATTACAGGCTCACTATCGTTCGCCAAGAAAAAAATCGACAACTAAGTAGCACGAAAGGTCTTAATATTTACAAGAAAATGGGGCGCAAGGTCTTAAAATCGACAAACTAATGGGGAAAACATCATAAAATCTGAAAACTAATGGGGCTAAACATGAGGGAGAAGGGGATCTAGAAAAACGACCCATCTCCCCTTAACTTGCTTCCTTGTATTTTCTCCCATAATCTGATTTTTTTTTTGCCATTAATTTATCTTCCTTATAATAAGAACATAAGAACATAAGAAAATGAGAGTCTGCAGAAAGCCGATTGGCCTAAGCAAGGCAGATCCCTGTCCCACACAACCCCAATTCAATTACAAAGCCCAATTATAGGCTCAACACTCTAATACCCTGAGGATCACCTTACCAAAACGGTTAGAGATTAACGCAGGATTATGGGGGTCTGCAGAGCGCTGATTGGCCCAACCCGGCTGATCCCCCTTCACACCCAACCCTTCTCGTCCATATGCTTATCCAATTTTATTTTAAAGCTCCCTACCATTTTAGATCCCACTATAGCACTTGGTAGTCCATTCCACCCATCTACAACTCTGTTACCAAACCAATATATGCCTATATCTTTTCTGAAACGAAATTGATCTAATTTGAAACCATTGGTACGAGTTCTTTCGCTATCACTGAGCTTTAGTACATTTGTCATGTCCCCTTTGTTAATCTCACTAACCCACTTGTACACCTCTATCATATCCCCTCTAACTCTGCGTCTCGTCTCTCTAACGAATGTAAATCTAATTTCTTCAACCTTTCTTCATACGGAAGATTTCTAATATTATGGATAATTTTTGTCATTCTACGCTGTACTCTCCAATGAATCTATGTCCATTCTGTAATAAGGACACCAAAATTGGACAGCATAATCCATATGAGGTCTCACTAATGACAAGTAAAGTTTTAAGATAACATCAGCAGTTCTGTTACTCAAACTCCTAGAGATGAACCCGAGAATCCTGTTTGCCTTATTACGAACGCTTATACACTGTTTTCTAGGCTTCAAATCATTGCTAACAAACACACCTAGATCTTTCTCGCAGTCTGAATTTTCTAATTCTAAATTAGCTAGTTTATATTTAACATTTGTTTGCATCTTCCCTATCTTTAATACCTTGCATTTGTCAATGTTAAACTTCATCTGCCAATTTACTGACCATTCATGTAAGGTATCTAGATCCCTTTGGAGGCACTCTATATCGCTATCTGAATCAATTGATCTCCCCATTTTAGTATCGTCTGCGAATTTACTTATCCTACTAGTTATACCTAAATCTAGGTCATTTATGTATATAAGAAACAACAGGGGACCTTATACCGATCCCTGGGGAACACCACTTTTGACTGCTCCCCACTCTGACTTGGTACCATTTATGCTGACTCTCTGTTTCCTACCAATTAGCCATGACCTAATCCATCCCAACAACGATCCTCCTATTCCATGTGCCTCAACCTTTCTCATCAATCTCTCATGAGGGACTCTGTCGAAAGCTTTACCGGTACTGAAATCTAAATAAATAATATCATATGACTTGTCACTATCTACTGTTTCATATACCTCTGAGAAAAAGCTAAGCAAATTAGTAAGGCAAGAACGTCCCTGAGTGAATCCATGCTGAGAAGAATTTATTAAGTTAAATTTTTCTAAGTGGCTTCTAATTTTCCTAGCAATAATAGACTCTAGCAACTTTCCTATGATTGATGTGAGACTAATGGGACGGTAATTGGATGCTATCGATTTATCACCTTTTTGAAGATCGGAACTACATTTGCAAGCTTCCAAGCTTCTGGAACTATACCTGTTTCTAATGACTTGTTAAATAAAAATGCTAATGGGCTACTTAACTCATCTCTGCATTTTTTTAATACTCTAGCATATACCTCGTCACGACCAGGCGATTTTTGAGGTTTCAGTCTGTCAATTTCCTTAAGCACATCATTTCTACTTATACTAACTGTACTTAACATATTTTCTATACTATCACTATATACCATATTGACTTCTGGAATCTGTGCCAAATTTTCATTAGTGAAAACGGAAAGAAACTGACTATTTAATGTACTGCACATTTCTAAATAATTTTCTGTTATTTCTCCTATTGAAGTTTTTAGGGGGCCTATTACATTTCTAACTTTAGATTCATATAGTTGGTAAAAAGCTTTAGGGTTATTTTTTGAGTCACTGGCTATCCTTATTTCATAATTTGTTTTTGCTTTCCTGATTTCCTTTTTGAGCTGTCTTGATAGAGTCTGATAGTATATATGTAGATGATTTTCGCCTTTCTTTATTTTTCTATATATTCCTTTCTTTTTTCCTATAAGATCTATTAGATTATTAGTCATCCACTTTGGTTGGTTCTGCGTCGTCGATCTATTTCTTCTTTTAGGGATATATTTATTTTGAGCATTGTGGAGTGAAGCAATAAACTGGTTATATGTAGGTGGCAAGTTTAACTCTGGCATATCCTGACTTAATTGCTTAACAATAATGTCTTGAGTCGCCCCCCTCCCCCCCCCCCCCTCTCCCCCTAAAAAACGAAAGAAAGAAAGAAAAGTGGGGATTGGGCCTGAGTATATAGATAGATAAAAACAAAAGGAAAGTGGGGATTGGGCCTGAGTATATATACAAAAAAGGAAAAGTGGGGATTGGGCCTGAGTATATATAAAACAAAAAGTGGGGATTGGGCCTGAGTATATAGAAAAAAAGGAAAAGTGGGAATTGGGCCTGATTATATAGATAGATAAAAACAAAAGGAAAGTGGGGATTGGGCCTGAGTATGAAAACAAAAGGAAAAGTGGGGATTGGGCCTGAGTATATATAAAAAAAAAGTGGGGATTGGGCCTGAGTTTATAGAAAAAAAGGAAAAGTGGGGATTGGGCCTGAGTATATAGAAGAAAAAAAGGAAAAGTGGGGATTGGGTTGAGTTTATAGAAAAAAGGAAAAGTGGGGATTGGGCCTGAGTTTATAGAAAAAAAAGTGGGGATTGGGCCTGAGTTTATAGAAAACAAAAGGAAAAGTGGGGATTGGGCCTGAGTTTATAGAAAAAAGGAAAAATGGGGATTGGGCCTGAGTTTATAGAAAGAAAAAAAAGTGGGGATTGGGCCTGAGTTTATAGAAAAAAAAGGAAAAGTGGGGATTGGGCCTGAGTTTATAGAAAACAAAAGGAAAAGTGGGGATTGGGTCTGAGTATATAGATAGATAATGTATTTTTCTGCTCCATTAATGTCCTTCCCTAGAGACAGGATAACCTTGAACTGTCTATATTGCATTTCTCTCTCTCTCTCTCTCTCTCTCTCTCTCTCTCTCTCTCTCTCTCTCTCTCTCTCTCTCTCTCTCTCTCTCTCTCTCTCTCTCTCTCTCGCTCTCTCGCTCTCTCGCTCTCTCTCTCTCTCTCTCTCTCTCTCTCTCTCTCTCTCTCTCTGCACCGGCCCGGGGCGTCCACACTATCCCACTCATTAAGTGGGGGTCACCGGCTTTATTATCTTTCTCTCCTTTTCTCTCTTTCTCTGGCTTGTATCCATTAGGTCCCATTCAGCTAACTGTTTTAAGACGTTTATCCCCATCCAGGTGTCGATTTCTTCCTGGCGAGCGATAGCGAGCCAGCATTGTATGGAGAAATCCAGCTTCGCCGGAGAAATTTTTCTATCGAAAAATGTACAAATTTAGCGTGCTGTCAAAACAAAACTATATATATATGCTGGCTCGCTACCGCTCGCCAGGAAAATATTGACAACTGGATTGGGGTAAACGTCATAAAACAGTAGACTGAATGGGGCCGAATGGATACAAGCCAAAGAGAGAAGGAGAGAAAGATAAAACAAAAAGCGAGGTGGGCTCCCTTAACATGAATTGTATGTACCGGTATTATTGATCGGTATAATATGTAGATTATTTTATGTACATGAAATCGTTAACATAATATAACCGGCTAATTTATGTAGTTTTAGTTTGAAGTCTCTTTACGAGAACCCCCCAATCTATGGTCATAATTATTAAACAAATGTGCTGCCACAATTTAAAATTATATATATTTTAATTATAATTGAGGCATCACTTTTTCTTTAATAATTATGACCACAGATTGGGGTTCTCGTAAAGAGACTTCTTTATATAACTACATTTTTAAAGTTGTATTCTATTCGCATGTTATTTTAATATTCTCCGTGATTGTCATGTTTTAATATTCCCCGTGATTGTCATGTTTAATATTCCCCGTGATTGTCATGTTTAATATTCCCCGTGATTGTCATGTTTTAATATTCCCCGTGATTGTCATGTTTAATATTCCCCGTGATTGTCATGTTTTAATATTCCCCGTGATTGTCATGTTTTAATATTCCCCGTGATTGTCATGTTTAATATTCCCCGTGATTGTCATGTTTTAATATTCCCCGTGATTGTCATGTTTTAATATTCCCCGTGATTGTCATGTTTTAATATTCCCCGTGATTGTCATGTTTTAATTCCCCGTGATTGTCATGTTTTAATATTCCCCGTGATTGTCATGTTTTAATATTCCCTGTGATTGTCATGTTTTAATATTCCCCGTGATTGTCATGTTTAATATTCCCCGTGATTGTCATGTTTTAATATTCCCCGTGATTGTCATGTTTTAATATTCCCCGTGATTGTCATGTTTTAATATTCCCCGTGATTGTCATGTTTTAATATTCCCCGTGATTGTCATGGTTTAATATTCCCCGTGATTGTCATGTTTTAATATTCCCCGTGATTGTCATGTTTTAATATTCCCCGTGATTGTCATGTTTTAATATTCCCCGTGATTGTCATGTTTTAATATTCCCCGTGATTGTCATGTTTTAATATTCCCCGTGATTGTCATGGTTTAATATTCCCCGTGTGATTGTCATGGTTTAATATTCCCCGTGATTGTCATGTTTTAATATTCCCCGTGATTGTCATGTTTTAATATTCCCTGTGATTGTCATGTTTTAATATTCCCCATGATTGTCATGTTTTAATATTCCCCGTGATTGTCATGTTTTAATATTCCCCGTGATTGTCATGTTTTAATATTCCCCGTGATTGTCATGTTTTAATATTCCCCGTGATTGTCATGTTTTAATATTCCCCGTGATTGTCATGTTTTAATATTCCCCGTGATTGTCACGTTTGAATATTCCCCGTGATTGTCACGTTTTAATATTCCCCGTGATTGTCATGTTTTAATATTCCCCGTGATTGTCACGTTTTAATATTCCCCGTGATTGTCATGTTTTAATATTCCCCGTGATTGTCACGTTTTAATATTCCCCGTGATTGTCATGTTTTAATATTCCCCGTGATTGTCACGTTTTAATATTCCCCGTGATTGTCATGTTTTAATATTCCCCGTGATTGTCATGTTTAATATTCCCCGTGATTGTCATGTTTTAATATTCCCCGTGATTGTCATGTTTTAATATTCCCCGTGATTGTCATGTTTTAATATTCCCCGTGATTGTCATGTTTTAATATTCCCCGTGATTGTCATGTTTTCAAGCAAAGGACGTTGATGGTATCTTAAGGGAGCCCACCTCGCTTTTTTCTCTTTCTCTCCTTTTCTCTCTTTTTCTGGCTTGTATCCATTCGGCCCCATTCAGCCAACTGTTTTAAGACGTTTATCCCCATCCAGGTGTCGATTTCTTCCTGGCGAGCGATAGCGAGCCAGCATTGTATGGAGGAATCCGGCTTCGCCGGAGAAATTTTTCTATCGAAAAATGTACAAATTTAGCTTGCTGTCAAAACAAAATAATATATATGCTGGCTCGCTACCGCTCGCCAGGAAAATATTGACACCTGGATGGGGGTAAACGTCTTAAAACAGTAGGCTGAATGGGGCCGAATGGATACAAGCCAAAGAGAGAGGGAGAGAAAGATAAAAAGATAGTTGGGCTCCCTTAAGTAAGGTAATGTGTGGGCGTAAATTATAGTATGCAGAAAATATATATGAGGTTGGCAAAACTTGTGTTGATTATTATAGAGATAGGTACAGTAGCTACTTGTCTGTCATATTGAACACACACACACACACCCTGCATATTGATATTTTCACCGCAAGGCCATGGATAGTTTTTATTTTATTTTTTTCCTTTGCCTTTGTCGTGGTTGCTAGGGGTCAGAGCCGGGCTGTGTAATGTTGATGCAATATTTTTAAGATTGTAATCTAAGGGCTGCTATTGCTTGTACTTAAGGATGAAATTATTAATAAGAAATGAAAATAGAAATATAACTAATATATAATAATAACTCATATAATAGGACATAATAATACTTGTTTATATATTATGTAAACAAAGATATAGTATCATTACACATACATTCCTGTGCACACCTTTTGTTGCAGTGTGTTCTAGAGTGTTGGGGCTAGTATTGAAGGATGGGTACAAAACATACACTAACACATTATTATTGTTGCTTTCTCACTAAGCTCTGCTTTCGGTGGACTTGGGATTTAATACATTCAGCTTATTCATATATATATATATATATATATATATATATATATATAGAGAGAGAGAGAGAGAGAGGCCCCCCCCCCCCCAAGGAGTTGTCATTATTTCACATCTTCAGGGGTACTTTCCCTGTGGGTTACTGCATATTCATTTCTCGACGTAACGTATATATATGACGCAACTTCGTCATACCTATCGTATAATTTTATCTTTGAATTATCTGGAGACTGAAGCATATACCGTACCGTACGATATATTGTTTACAAACACTGAGATGCCCCATAATAGTGTGCTGTATGTTGGGTTGCGTTCACTATTCCAATACTGACAGTATGTACCGGTACTTGAACATATTATTGGGCTTGATTGTATTGTTTGGAAGTCTTGTGAAAAAATACTAAAGAAAGAAGTATAATGGTGAGTGTTACCACTAGTGTATTACTATCCTTGTGGTTTCCCAGCGTTATCTTAATTTTGTGGTTTTAAACGCCAATTTCGTGGGCACATGTGGGTGAGTTGCTTGTGTAAGTGACCTGTGGTGCTGGAACATTAGGTTCATAACCGAAATATTCTGGGTTCGATTCCCGCTCAGGGAGAGACAGATAGATTTTCTGCTCACACCCAGTACCTTTTCACCTAGCATTAAGGGGGCCCACCTCGCTTTTTTTCTCTTTCTCTCCCTCTCTCTTTGGCTTGTATCCATTCGACCCCATTCAGCCTACTGTTTTAAGACGTTTACCCCCATCCAGGTGTCAATATTTTCCTGGCGAGCGGTAGCGAGCCAGCATATATATATTTTTGTTTTGACAGCAAGCTAAATTTGTACATTTTTCGATAGAAAAATGTCTCCGGCGAAGCCGGATTACACCATTCAATGCTGGCTCGCTATCGCTCGCCAGGAAAAAATCGACACCTGGATGGAGATATACGTCTTAACACAGTAGGATGAATGGGGCCTAATGGATACAAGCCAGAGAAAGAGAGAAAAGGAGAGAACAATATAAAAAAGCCGGTAACCACCCATAATTAGGAACCTGAAGTGATTGGATACTTGTGACGTTCAATTTGGGGAAGTGAGCTATGGTAACCTGAAAAATAATATAATAACCCCAGTGTATTAGAAGGGGAAACACCCATTTTAGGCTCCATAAGTCATGTAACTCAAGGATATGAGCACAGTGGCAGCGCGCAACCTAGCGTACACCACAGCTTCAGCGTTTTCACTTTATTCTAACTAGTAGTAGATGATTATATTCAATTTTGGAAGGCCTTCTACGAATATGAGTGGTAAAAACGATCTCAGTTAGACCTCTGACTTTTATAACTCCCTTCTAATCAACCTAGAAGGGTCACTATAGATCTGTTGTTGCTTGATTTCCTAACTAACAACTAAGCAACTAAATAAGCAACAACTAAGCAACCAACTCTCTTCCACAATTGTCTACTGATAGACAAAAGACAAGGAAGAAAAGCGTACTCGTACCTTGAAAAAGTTAACATATTGTGTTAAAAATAATGGAAAAAAAAAATCAAATTGGATCCCCATTTATCCGTTTCTTGGAACCCGGTGTAGGAGAACTGTAACATAATTGTAGATGGAAACTCTGGCCTGGGTCTCCAGTATGCTCAGTTTGTTTACGTTCGTTAACGGGGTCACCGGCTTTTTGTATCACCTTTTCTCTCTTTCTCTGGCTTGTATCCATTCCATCCCATTCAGCCTACTGTTTTAAGACGTTTATCCCCATACAGGTGTCAATATTTTCCTGGCGAGCGGTAGCGAGCCAGCATATATATATTTTTTTGTTTTGACAGCAAGCTAAATTTGTACATTTTTCAATAGAAAAATTTCTCCGGCGAAGCCGGATTTCTCCATGCAATGCTGGCTCGCTATCGCTCGCCAGGTAGAAATTGACACCTGGATGGGGATAAATTTCTTAAAACAGTTGGCTGAATAGGGCCGAATGGATACTAGCCAGAGAAAGAGAGAAAAGGAGAGAAAGATAAACAAAGCAAGTGACCCCCCTTAATAACATGAAGGAAGGAAACTAAAAATGTATAAGTTAAAATGACCTATGTGGTCATATATTAACCCTTAAATAGTTCTCTTAGAAGTATTGTCGTATTGAAATATTGTGCTTTTGTATTCATTAAGTTATTATTCCCTTATAATGAATATTTCTGAAAGATTGAGGAGAGTTGAAAATCTAATTTAAAGTTTTATATTAACGTTTATTTGATACCGACACAGGATTACACATTGTAGCATTTATATCTAAGAATATTATCATTGCCACAATTATTAATGTATTTGTTCAGTAAGTTTTCCTAGTAACTTCATATGGCAACTGACGTCACGTTTGTTTATCTTATGTTTAGTTTAGTCAGCTGATAACATTCACTGGACCACACTTCAAGGCAACACAACTGACGTCATGTTTCTTTATCTCATGTATAGTTTAGTCAGCTGATAACATTCACTGGACCACACTTCAAGGCAACACAACTGATGTCATGTTTCTTTATCTTATGTATAGTTTAGTCAGCTGATAACATTCACTGGACCACACTTCAAGGCAACACAACTGACGTCATGTTTCTTTATCTTATGTATAGTTTAGTCAGCTGATAACATTCACTGGACCACACTTCAAGGCAACACAACTGACGTCATGTTTCTTTATCTTATGTATAGTTTAGTCAGCTGATAACATTCACTGGACCACACTTCAAGGCAACACAACTGACGTCATGTTTCTTTATCTTATGTATAGTTTAGTCAGCTGATAACATTCACTGGACCACACTTCAAGGCAACACAACTGACGTCATGTTTCTTTATTTTATGTATAGTTTAGTCAGCTGATAACATTCACTGGACCACACTTCAAGGCAACACAACTGACGTCATGTTTCTTTATCTTATGTATAGTTTAGTCAGCTGATAACATTCACTGGACCACACTTCAAGGCAACACAACTGACGTCATGTTTGTTTATCTTATGTAGGGTTTAGTCAGCTGATAACGTTCACTAGACCACACTTCAAGGCAACACAACTGACGTCATGTTTCTTTATCTTATGTAGGGTTTAGTCAGCTGATAACATTCACTGGACCACACTTCAAGGCAACACATTACACTCGATATTTTGACCTGGTGGAAAATTTAGTTCGTTGCCAGCTAATTGTTCGATAGGTAATGGAAACAATGGGAATCTGCTATATCTCATCATATTATTGCTTAGTTTTCATAATTACCAACCTATTTCGCTATAAACACTGCGATAGTTAAGCAATCAACAGAGAGACAAGACAATTTCCCGCCAGCTTAGAAAATAGATTAAGGGGGGTTACCGTTTTTTTGTTTTATCTTTCTCTCCTTTTATCTCTTTCCCTGGCTTGTATCCATTCGGCCCCATTCAGCCAACTGTTTTAAGACGTTTATCCCCATCCAGGTGTCGATTTCTTCCTGGCGAGCGATAGCGAGCCAGCATTGTATGGAGAAATCCGGCTTCGCCGGAGATATTTTTCTATCGAAAAATGTACAAATTTAGCTTACTGTCAAAACAAAAATATATATATGCTGGCTCTCTACTGCTCGCCAGGAAAATATTGACACCTGGATGGGGGTAAGCGTCTTAAAACAGTAGGCTGAATGGGGCCGAATGGATACAAGCCAAAGAGAGAGGGAGGGAAAGAGAAAAACAACGAATATTTGTGACATATTGTGATGGTGAAGGCAGCTTCCGTTGAGCAAGTTACACCGTGATGTCATACACTATGACTTGAGGGGGGATGGTTCACTTTTTGACCGATTTTTGCATGTATTCATTATTTTTCTAGTTTCCTCCCTAGACTTCCATCAAATAAAAAAAAAACATCCATTAGATCCCCTTTCTAGATTAATTTGCACATTTTTCGGTAGAAAAATGGCCCGGCCGAAGGCCGGTTCTTCCAACATTACAGGCTCACTATCGTTCGTCAGGGAAAAAATGACACCTAAATAGCACGAAAGGTCTAAATATTGACGACGAAATGGGGCGAAATGTCTTAAAATCGACTAAATAATGGGGCAAACATCATAACATCTGAAAACTAATAGGGCTAAATATGAGGGAGAAAGTGGTGCAGAAAACCGGTCCATCCCCCCTTACTAAACTATACCGCGTAGCTCATTATGTTGCTGACCGTATTTCCAGGTCATTTCCCAATATTCCGGCTCATGCATTGTTATCATTAGTACACAGTGAGAAATATGTCCTTAACCCCTTTAGTACCGAGTTGTTCTTGTCATTATAATCTGGATATTAGTTGACGATGTTATCCAGCTTAAGGAGGACGTGTAACAATTAAAAGGTTTCAAAGTATCTCGATTATCCATTTTTTTTCCTAACACGGTTTCCTCCTAAGCTGCATAAAATCATCTAAACATAGCTGGAATAACACAAAATACATCCTCGGTAAGGAAGCGGTTAAGTACCGGTATTGTAAATTCCCGATTCGGGTATAAAGAGGGGTGCGCTTTGCTGAATCGTGTTTTTTTTTTTTTTTTTTTTTTTTTTTTAAAGTCTCCGGAACCTATGACTCACTTCTCCTAAACGGCTGCTTCCATGACATTGAACGCTAAGTTGTTTGCTGAGCCAAATTGAACGAAATTAACCTGCCGGATTTCCGTTGCACTAGCTAAGTAGGTTGTTTTGTTGGTTTTTGTAATATCCGGAGCCTTTGATGCACTGCTCCTAAACGGATGCTTCCACTTCATTGAACACTAAGACCAAAGTTTTTCATAGAACCAAAATATATAAAGTGAACATGCAGGATTTCCACTACACTAAATAGGTTGTTTTGCTGTGTTTTGTCGTCTCCGGTATTCCTGCTGTTATCTAATGTACTCTTAAAACCAAAATTTACTGTTTTGACAAATGCTAGGGATCAATTCCAAGCTACAATCGTCTGAAGGTAACTGTTATGCTGTTGGCGTCATACCATTGAAAGGATTAAATATAAAAAGATCAACAATAAGGAAGAACAAAACTTGGCCTACGTATAATGAATACGCTAGAGTACCAGTATGGTCAAAGGGAAGGTGAAGGAAACATGACAGCCAAGGACAACGAAATCGATACCATCCGAGACTGCTATAATATATAATTTTATTTTATACTACTTTGTTCATGTTGTTGTTTGGAGTTGCAAATGAGTAGCTGTATCAGCGATTTATTGGGGATTTTCCTTAAGTCTTACTCCTTCGAATTGTTCTAATTTGTGATATTTCGTGATTTGGCTCATGGACTAGGAGAGGACGGTTCTTGTCCAGTCCAGTCTACCGTGTACCGTACTCCATATTAGGTTTCGTTAGATTATCATAGACCAACCCGGTCTTAATGTATTCAATAATGTTAACTTTGGAGCAGAGCAAAAACTAGTACGTCACCCGTCTCTCTCATAGTTTCCCTTTGTCTGGGATTACTCTCTTATATTAATGCTATCGTGCCTTCCTCTGTTGTTATCTGTGGCAGAACCGGTATGAATATCCTGGCAGACTTGAGGCCATTGCTTCTTACCGCAGTTTGATATCCTTGGCTGGTGTCCTGGCTTAACCCCTTCTTTACCGGAGAAGTAATTATATTGGATGTCAGCTATATTTAGACAATTTTATGAAGATTAGGAAGGATATGTGGTAGCTTAAAAGATTAATTGTGATTGTTTGTAGCCTTTTCACTGGTAAACGGACTTTCTAAGCCGAATAATATTATCTAAATGTAGCTGAAATTGAACATACAATACGTCGCCGGTACACAAAGGGTTAACCCATGCAGTACCAGGGACGTCCCTTTGATCATATTCTGGCAAGTATTAGACGATGATATTCAGCTTAGAAAGGACCTCTAGCGTTAATGAGGCTTCAAATGATCTCAACCCACCTTTTTAACTATTACAGATCCTTCCTAAGCTGCATAATTTCGTCTACATATACAGTAGCTAGGATACAACATAACACACGTCGCTGGTACTCAGAGGGTTAAGGGGACTGTGTTGGTGGTGTAATGGTTTAGATGCTTATGTTCTGGGTGTGGTGTCCCGAGTTGGAATCCCGGGAGGATCATATGCTTTCATTAATTTATTCCAGTGCATTGGGGTTTGTAATGGAGGATTAATGTTAAAAGCGGGGTGTTTCTTTATTTAGGTATTCTCTATTATTACCGGTAAATATATACTTGTTTTAGTTTGCTCCCTAGATCTCTATCAAGCTTAAGGGGGGTCACCTGTTTTTGTTCTGTCCTTTTCTATCTTTATCTGGCTTGTATCCATTTGGCCCCATTCAGCCTACTGTTTTAAGACATTTATCCCCATCCAGGTGTCAATTTTTTACTGGTGAGCGGTAGCGAGCCAGCATATTTTTTATTTTTGTTTGACAGCAGGCTAAATTTGTACATTTTTCGATAGAAAAATGTGTCCGGCGAAGCCGGATTTCTTCATATAATGCTGGCTCGCTATCGCTCGCCAGGAAGAAATCGACACCTAGATGGGGATAAACGTCTTAAAATAGTTGGCTGAATGGGGCCGAATGGATACAAGCCAGAGAAAGAGAGAAAAGGACAGAACTAACAAAAAACAGGTCACCCCCCTTAAAGGACTACCGGTACATCCCAAACACCGGTTCCAAGGCCGATTCCTCCTATATTACAGGTTCGCTATTGCTCGCTAGGAAAAAAATCGATACCCAATTTCCTAAATGGCACTAAAGGTCTTAATATTGACTAAGAAAAGGGCGAAACTCTTGAAATGTGAACAATACTTGGGCTAAACATAAAGGGGAGTTGTTAAAAAAGAAAAAGAAAAACGATACTTCCCCTTAGCTGTATCTGGGCTTCTTTTCACTCTGTTAACAATTGTATTCTGCAAACAGACTACGCTTTACTTCGGTAACAGGAATTATCACACTGGATTAGGCTTTGAACCAGTACCGGAGTGTGCTGTTGCCAATTTCTTCCTGAACGTTGCAGAGGGATTGCTATGCTGTCATATTTTCATTTGCATATAGTTCAACTTCAGTTATATAATGACAAATGCCTCTACTTGAAGCTTTAGATAATTATTATCATCAACTTTTTCATTTTTCTAAGCCGATATGCAAATATCATGTGTATAATATGACTAACATGATAATTTGGCATACAAATAATATTTGTAAATTACCATCAATTAGATACGGTACCGTAAGAATAATAGGTTATGTATCCGGCAATACAAAAACATAACATTGCCAATATGGTTTTAGGCGATTAACAAACGAAAAAAACAAAAAACAAAAAAACAATTCTAATGCCCAACTCCAGATTCTTTACAAGTGTGTGTACTTACACTAGTTGTATTTGCGGGAGTGAGCATGCTCGTTAATTCCCGCCTCCTAAGATATGTTTGTCATACCGTGCTTTGAAACTATGCACTGATGGTGCAGACACTACTTCGGCTGGCAATTTGTTCCACCCACTAATCGAGTTGGTAGGAAATCTTTTACTTTTCAGTTCAGATTTACTATTAGGCACTTTCAGTGTGTAGCTGTGCCCTCTTGTTCTCTCACGTCCATCCCTCTCTATGAAGTTTTCTTGGTCGATTTTGTCAATACCTCTAACACATTTGTATATCTGAATTTGCTGTCCTCGTTTCC
>CM064521.1:29996292-30002681 GCA_032716605.1 Paralithodes platypus | reverse complement strand
GATCCTTCCTAAACTGCCCCACATCGTCTGAACATAGCTACAATTAATCTCAAAAAGATGTCCCGGGTAAAGCAGGGGGGGGGGGGGTTTAAGATTGACTAAGAGGGCGCGCGTGAAAGTGGGAGCGGCGGCGGCGGCGGGCGGGTGTGTAGAACCAATCAGCGGCCGGAATTAGATTTACCCGGGCCCCCAATTAAAGGGGAGATCTCCACTTGAGGGATTTTTTTCCCTGACCCCTTTCTCCCTCATGTTTAGCCCCATTGCTTTTGATATTATAAATTGTTTGCCCCATTAGTTTAGCGATTTTAAGAACTTTCACCCCATATTAAGACCTTTCGTGCCATTTAGGTGTCGATTTTTATCCTGGCGAGCGATAGCGAGCCTGTAATTTAAGAGGAACCGGCCTTCGGCCGGGACATTTTTCTACCGAAAAATGTACAAATTTATCTTGAAAGGGACTCAAGGGGGTGTAATTTTAAGGTTGATGGAGGTCTAGGGAACAAACTAAATACCTCCCCTTAAGGCACCAATCAGAGGCCGGGAATAGACCGAACTCTCCTCTTTAACGTGCTTGTTTGTCAGAGCGGCCGTTTGTAGGGGGAATCCGGCTACCTTGAGGGGCATTGTGTATACCTTTGTTTGGTAGAGGAGCCGTTTGTTGGGTGAATCCGGCTACCTTGGGGGGGTATATTGTATACTTTCTTTGGTAGTGGAGCCGTTTATTGGGTGAATCCGGCTACCTTGAGGGGGATATAGTCGGGCATTTTGTATACCTTTGTTTGGGAGAGGAGCCTTTTGTTGGGTGAATTCGGCTACCTTGACGGTATATTGTATTCCTTTTTTTTTTGGTAGAGGAGCCGTTTGTTGGGTGAATCCGGCTACTTGGGGGGGTTATCTTTGGCTATTTCATATACCTGGATGGGGATAAATGTCTTAAAACAGTAGGCTGAATAGGGCCGAATGGATACAACCAAGAAATAGAAAAAAGCAGGTCACCCACCTTTAAGGGAAGGTTTGTATTTATTAGTATGTATGTATGTATGTATGTATGTATGTATGTATTTTGTCCACGAAGCTTTGAAGAATACACCCAAGACCCCCTTCGAGATAAATGTGTACATTTTTCGGTAAAATAATGTCCGGGCCGAAGGCCGATTCCTCCTAAATTTTAGGCTCGCTATCGCTTGCCAGGCAAAAAAAAAAATCAATACCTAAATGGCACAAAAGGTCTTAAAATCGCCAAACTAATGGGGCTAAACATGAGGGAGAAGGGGTTCCAGAAAAGAACAAACCTTCCTTTAAGGGGAGGTTTTTAGTTTGGTCCCTAGATATCCATCAAGCTTAAGATTACACCCCCTTGAGCCCCTTTCAAGATAAATTTGTACATTTTTCGGTAGAAAAATGTCCCGGCTGAAAGCCGGTTCCTCTTAAATTACAGGCTCGCTATCGCTCGCCAGGATAAAATCGACACCTAAATGGCACGAAAGGTCTTAAAATTGACAACAAAATTGGGCGAAAGGTGTTAAAATCGCCAAACTAATGGGCCGAACGTCTTATAATCTCAAAACTAGTGAGGCTAAACATTAGGGAGAAGGAGGGTCCAGAAAAACGGTCTGCCTCCCCTTAACCCCTTGAGGACACAATGACGCCCTTTTTCTCTATTTTAGCTCCCATTAGACGATTTTATTAAGCTTACCGGTACTAAGGATCTGTAGGAATCAAAAGGTAAGTTAATATAGTTATGACCCCTTTGTTTCCAATAGATGTGGTTCCTAACTGAAGTAAGATCGTCTAGTGATAGCCAGAATGAGATTATAAAAAGATGTCATCATGTACTGATGGGGTTAACCATTAAGTATATGGACCAAATGAAGCAACAACATACGGTACTGGTTGTTGGTTCATTTAGAATGATACGAGACCATATATATATATATATATATATATATACATACAGTTTAACTCACATACACGTGAGCTACTAAATGTTTTATATGGTACTCTCAGCTGGGTTCGAACTACCGACAGTCAGGACGAGGGTCTATACTCTATGCTATAATCAATTGTACCACGGCGTGATAAAGAAGAGTTGATTAAAGCATAGACTCTTGTCCTGACTGTCGGTGGTTCGACCCCGGCTGAGAGTATAAACATTTACAGTAGTAGTTTACATGTATTTGTGAGATATGCTGAATATTAATGACTCTCGTGCTTGGCTGGGCGAGAATTTAATTAAGGGGAGATCATTCACTTTTTTTATTGTTTTTTATTTATTTATTATGTTTCTAGTTTCCTCGCTAGACCTCCATCAAGCTTAAAATGAAGCCCCCTAGACCCCATTTCAATATAAATTCGTACATTTTTCGGTAGAAAAATCTCCTGGCCGAAGGCCGATTCCTCTTAACCCTTTCACGCACATATGACGCAGAGGTTGCCAGATTAGCAATAAGAAATAGAGTTCTCTCACTCTTATAATTACCTCTCCAAAATTAGTTTTCTGCCCACAGCTAACTCAAAGACAACTGCAGAGGTTGAAGTAACTAAACTAAAGGTTTCTAAATACCCGGCACCCCTGATGGTAACAAAGGCTTTAAAGTATCCCTAACAGGCTCAAAATCGCGTCATATGTCGGAGAGGGTTAAATTACAGGCTCGCTATCGCTCGCCAGGAAAAAATGGAGACCTAATTGACAGGAAAGGTCTTAAAATTGACAGAAATGGGGCGAAATTTCATAAAATCGCCAAACTAATGGGTCTAAAGATGAGGGAGAAGGTGGTCTAGAAAAGCGACTCGTCTCCCTTAAATCAATGCAGCCCGAGTTGCGTGGGAATGTTTCCAAGAATCCCTGTATGGTACCGGTATCCTGGATTAATGGTCCTACGATTTCCATATGAAATGGACTACTTTCTCCAAGTAGGATTCCCTTCTCCTTATTATCAATAGGAAAAGGTTAAATATTCTCCATCACGCCGTGGCAGAGTTGATTAAAGCATAGACTCGTCCTGACTGTCGGTGGTTCGAGCCCGGCTGAGAATATAATATAATATATATATATATACATACACACATACACACACACACACACACAGAAGATTGACGAGTATTTTTAAATATCCTGGTAACACCCGTCCATTACACTAACTTTTGCAATCATCACCAAATTTGTATAAATTACATAGGCCTACATAGTTACTCACTGATTGTACTCAATAAATTCCGTGTGATACCCTGGTCAAGATGGAGATATATTCATTATTAATTATGAGAGTCTAGGCATTTAGCTTAATTTTATTTTGATTTGTTTTTTATGTTTTTTCTATGTGAGTGAGGGAGACAAAAGGCAGAACTGCCTGTAGCGAGTGCTTCCCCCAGAGTTGAAAGAGTGACAGGGCCAAAATCAAGGGGCGTTCGAGCCAAAATGCCTGGACACACGGAGTTTGAAGCAATTTAAGTCATAGGAAGAGGGAAAGACTGATTCTGGAAGAGAGTTCTAGACCTCAGCAGTTGAATAGAAGAAAGACTGAGAATAGCGTTTCACTCTTGCGTTGGAGAGTTGCACAGAGTACGGGTGGGATTGTGTTGCAAGACGGGTACTACGTACCCTACATAGAGTAGGTGGTATACACTGGGAAAGCTCTGAGGAACACTGATTATTGTAGTAGCGATAGAATAGCGAGAGAGATGCAACATTGTGGTGAAGAGAGAGAGATTGCAGAGAGTTTGTGAGTGGACGGGAATTAATGATACAAACGGCTTTCCTTCTACTTTGTCTAGGAGTGCGGTGTGAGAGGATTCTCCCCACACATGTGAACAATACTCAATACAAGGACACACTGTGCCCCTGTACAGAGCCAGAAGCTGCGCAGGGGTAAAGAACCCATTGAGGTGGTTGAGCACACCCAGCTTCTGGGAGGCTGCCTTAGCAAGACTGGTAATAGGGTCCTTCCAAGTGAGAGCAGAAGAAAAGGAGACACCGAGAATATTGAGAGAAGATGAAGAATGGATTTTTGTATTGTTGAATTGTAAGGGATAGTCCTCTGGAAGTTCCGAACGGGTAGTAAGATGAAGAAATTGGGTTTTGGAAGCATTAAAGGTAACAAGGTTTTCTCTGCCCCAATTGGAAATAGTAGTTAGATCAGAAGATAAGTGTTGCATGGCTTCATTACGCTTGTTTTTGAGGGATTGCTGGCTGGGGCGTTCAGGAAAACTAATTGAGTAGTGTAAGGTAGAGTCGTCTGCATATGAATGGATGGGACTGGAGGTACAGTTCAGAAGATAATTTATGAAAATTAGAAAGAGAATGGAGATAGGACAGAACCCTGAGGAACACCGGAGCTATGGAATGGCTGGAAAGGAAATTAGAGACAAAGGCACAGATTGAGGGATAGAAACCGAAGGAGGGTAGTTTAGAAATTAAAGATTTGTGCCAGACTCTATCGAAGGCCTTCGATATGTCTAGTGCAATAGAAAAGGTCTCACCGAAGTCCCTAAAGGAGGATGACCAAGAGTTAGTAAGATATGAAAGAAGATCACCAGTAGAGCGACCCTTGAGGTAGCCATACTAGCGATCTGAGAGTAGATTATGAGGAGAGGTTGAATGAGAGCAAACTTCCAATAAGAAGCGAAGACGTTAGAGGAGAGACAGACGAAAGAGTTTGCCTAGGCAGGGAGTCAGCACGGAAGCAATTTTTTTTAGTAAAACAGCAGCAACACCGTCCGTACCATACGCCTTCTTTGTATTAGGCCCAGAGAGGGTAGAAAGTACATCTTTAGAAGAGATTAGGATATTAGACATAAGTAGGAGAGAGGGGGGTGGAGGGAGGAATAGCACCGGAATCATCCAAAGTGGAGTTTTTAGCGAAAGTTTGAGCAAAAAGTTCAGCTCTGTCAGAGGAAGAAGTGATGGTTGTGCCTTCAGACAATCACTGCAAATTATATGTGTAAAATCTTCGGGTAACCAGCAATAAGCAAATTGAGTATGTGAACATCCAGCAAAACGTTCTCATGGTCATTTAGTCACGTATTTGGGAACCGTCATATCCTTAACAAAACTATACGAAAGTCGGATCCCAAGGCCATACATTATACTCAACAACTTTAGTCTATATCCTATTAGCTTATGAGAAATCCTGCACACCGACACCATACTTTAGTTTATATATATATATATTTGTTATGCTTCATTATATTAGTTCTTTATATATTCGTCTGTGTTATATTAATGTTTATTTTGATTCGTGAAGTTAATCTTTTCAGTATGCTATGACGCATTCTTCCTTATATTTTGGCCATCATGAGATATTTTGATATACGGTAGTTTATAAATTATTTGTTGGAGACAGTAATATTTAAAATTGTCGTTGGCTCTTCTGTCGTCAGTGATCCATTCTACGCTGAATTAAATCTATTGATAACGAGAATAAACCAGCATGCATGCAGTTTTTGTTTGGGGGTCCAAACAAAGGGAAATAGGGTGTTAATGGGATCCATTCGGGTTCCAAATGAAGGAACTGGCCAAGTCTCGTCGAATTCCATTAATTCATGTTTTAGATATAATGCGAACAGTCAGGCAGGCACACATACAGACAGCCACACTTGAAGTATCTATTTGAAAAATTAATGAGGCATGTATAAATACTTAAGGGATATACTGTAGGCACCAAAAATTGTGTTATTCCCAGAAATACTATTGGAGATAATGTCGGTGGTGTTGTGAAATCCTTGACTAACCAAGAACAGTACGGTACCTCGAGTAGGCTACCTTGAATAGCAAACAAAAATTCTCATGGTCATAATAGGCTATGCGGTGATCAAAGAAGGGGGGAGTAAGGGGTCAGGTCAGGTGAAGGTGTTGAGGGATAAGCCTTTTCAGCGGCACCTCGTAGCTACTTTTATTTTCTTATTTTCTGAAGAGTGTAGAGAGGGGAGAATCTATCTAATATAATAATAAATAATAATAATAATATTTTTTTTATTTCCACTTAAAAGTGGTTATTCTGCTCATAATACAATTACAAAGTGTACATTAAGTATTAACTTAGGTATAAGGTATAAACTTAGATTGTACATACACATTCAGATGCATATATACACGCAATACATACATATACAGTATATATATGTGCGTGGACTTACATACTTTTACACACACATTCATATTTGTTTGACTGTACATAGTTTATATGCATCTATATTGAAATACCCACATATATATAGTCATAAAAATATGAATAAGAATAAATAGGACATTATATTACCATAGAGAACAATGAGGCCCGATATTTAGATTATGTATTATTTAATAAGTTCTTTTTCAACTTTGATTTAAATGCATGTACGGTATTTGCCTCTTTGATATCCGATGGTAGTTGATTCCATAACTTAGGACC
>CM064521.1:29628792-29991292 GCA_032716605.1 Paralithodes platypus | reverse complement strand
TATTCTCCTACACACGGTTGGAATTGTATATTTATACTTCGTGCAGTTGTCTATGCATTAATGTGACCAGGGTCATAGCTAGTGCACAAAATGTATAACTCATTGTTCTGTCACACACACACGCACGCACGCACGGACGCACACACACACACACACACACACACACACACACACACACACACACACACACACACACACATACACACATACACACACACACAAAAGAAGAATTAATAGAGAATTTGAATGTTGGTGATGAATTCAGTAACAGCGACCATCGTACGATAACTTTCACTTTAAAGTTTACTAGTAACGAACCAAATAGTAGCATCGAAAAAGTCCCTAATTTCAAGAAAGCAAACTTCCATAAACTTAGAGCTATGTTTAAAGAAACTGACTGGAGCTTTTTAATTCACAATAACGACATAAATACATCTTGGAAGTTATTCGAAGCCACTTACCTAAAAGCAGTGTACGACTGCATACCATCGAAAATACGGCGTCCAGGCCATAATAATAAGCCCAAATGGTGGAATAAAGATATTTCAAACTGCCTGCTTGCTAAAAAATTTGCTAATGATAGATTAAAATCCTCACAAAATGACGAAGAACGGCTGAAATTTGTAGAGCTACGACGCAAAGCCAAAAAGTTAATTAAGCAAAGTAAAAAGACATTAGAGTTACATATTGCGAATCAAAGTAAAACAAACCCGAAAGAATTCTATAGTTATATCAGAAAGAAAAAAGTAGTTACTTCAACTGTTGGACCGTTAGTCAATGAAAATGGAGAATACACCAAAGACGAAGTACAAATGAGTAATGCCCTCAATACCTTCTTTGCATCAGTTTTTACAACAGAAGACCTCAGTGATATCCCTACACCATCGCCGATTCAGATTGATAATTCAGATGTTCTAAGCAATATCACCGTTACAGAGAGAGAAGTATTGAATTGTTTAGATAAACTCAAGGTAAATAAAACGTCTGGACCTGATACAATCTCGCCTAGAGTTCTAAAGGAAGCTAAGGATGAGCTCTCCAAACCACTGACATTACTATTCAATAAATCCTTGCAGTCTGGAACTATGCCCGATCAGTGGAAGCTAGCCAACGTAACACCGATATTCAAAAAAGGCAGCAAATCCCTACCCAGTAACTATCGTCCAATTAGCTTAACCTCAGTTGTATGTAAAATGCTAGAAACGGTCATACGAGACAGACTCGTAAATCACTTAGAGGAAAATATACTTAAAGATACTCAACACGGCTTTCGTAAAAAACGTTCCTGTTTAACAAACCTCTTAGACTTCTTCCACGATATCCTCAACCTCTACGATGAGAGTAAAGCTGTAGATATTATATACCTTGATTTTCAAAAAGCCTTTGACAAAGTTCCCCACAAACGTTTACTGCTAAAACTAAAAGCGCATGGAATACAAGACGGTGTGTTGAAATGGATAGAAAATTGGCTCAGCGACAGAAAGCAAAGAGTAGTCATAAACGGTAAGGCATCTAAATGGACCAATGTAAGTAGCGGGGTACCCCAGGGATCGGTACTAGGACCAATTCTCTTTCTAATTTACATCAACGACATAGATGAGGGTCTCACCTGTACAATCTCAAAATTTGCTGACGATACAAAAATTGCAAATAGCGTACTCTCAAAAGAACAAGTTGACGATATGCAACACAATCTAGATAAATTGTCATGTTGGGCCCAAATTTGGCAAATGAGTTTCAATGCGGATAAATGTAAAGTACTACATATCGGATACCTAAATGAGAAAGCAAACTATTCGATGAATGGCACTCAGCTTAAGAATGTAAACAGAGAAACCGATCTGGGAGTAACAATATCGAGTAACCTAAAACCGAGTCAACAATGTTCAGAAGTTGTTAAGAAGGCAAACAAATAATTGGCTTTATAGGCAGGTCATTTGAGCATAAATCCAAAGAAGTTATCCTAACCCTTTACAATTCCTTAGTCCGCCCTCTTCTGGAATACTGCGTTCAATCCTGGTGCCCTTATTACCAAAAAGATATAAACAAGCTAGAACGAGTTCAACGTAGAGTTACCAAAATGATACCTAGCCTAAAGAACAAACCATACGAAGAGCGTCTTAGAGAATTAAATCTATTTCCTTTAACCCAGCGCAGATTAAGAGGTGACTTAATTCAAGTGTTCAAAATCATCAAAGGCATCGACAATATGAACTGTAGTAAGTACTTCACTATCGACCAATCTAATTACACGCGGGGAAACGGTTGCAAAATTATTGGTAAATCTTTTAACTCACACGAATCTAAGAATTTCTTCTTCAATCGAGTTGTCAACTTGTGGAATGGGCTTCCCCGAAACGTTATAGACTGCATCACCGTTGATTCATTTAAACTCCGCCTAGACAAATATCTCGCATCAAACCCGCGACTGACTGCGTTTGTAAATGAATAACTTTATTTTATCCCCCCCTCAGTTACTAACCCATCTGTCCCCTACTAACTTCCTAATCCTGCCACGGACATTAGTTCCAGGGCAGTAATTCCCTTTCCAATGTTCCCTTACCCACTCTAAACCACTGTTTGGACACTTGATCCTCAGTGTTTTGGAGGACAAGCAACCTAGAAGGGTCACTAGATCTGTTGTTGCTTGATTTCCTTTGTACTCCTTTGTACACACACACACACACTTACTTGTTGGTTCCGTTTAGCATAGGTCAAACTTCAAAGCCGGTTTAAAGTTTAAAGGTAATATGTGTTGTTTCAAAAGTAGAACGAAATTTGTCATAAAGAAAGATTTGTTGTTAAAATGTAGCATACAATTGGCTAGAAATAAAGTATCTAGTACCGGTATTTTAAATTAGAATATAATTACCTAGAAAGGAATTTTCTATTGATTGAAATATATAGTAGGATAAAATGGACCAGAATTAATACATCTGTTGCTTCAATAATGGGACACACAATTTTAGTAAATATAAGATATGTTGCTTCAAAGGTAGGACGGAATAGGTCAGGAATACAAGAATTGTGGATTCAAAACTCGAACGAAATAGGAGAGAAATTAATAATATATACTGTACATTTCTTCCAAGATTTAGGCTGGAACTGGGTAAGACCCCAAAATATATCTGAATCCAGTTCATACCTTGGTATGATAGTAATTTGCAGTACAGGTTCTCTTACTGTAGTTACAAGTGAAGTTTCTCTGGTGAAAATGTAGTTCTTGTAGCAGCTACTGTACGTGTTCAGTTTTTAGGGTACAACTATTCCTTTTACTCCGGGGTTGTATGTAAAAAAAAAAAATATATGATTTAGAAATTGTTGCAAGGGCACTCCCAGTCTAGTCAGTTCTTTCTCTGTTGAGTGCATAGTTCCCCTGTTCAAGAATCTCAGTTGGCTGTTTACTTGCGATGAAGGATATTATCTTTCTGTATATCTCCATTGTTGTCTGTTTACCTCATGTACACTATTTTATTGTTGTAAGTATAGCTTCAGGTGAAGACTTAGTTCCCATGTTGAAAGTTCATCCCCTTGTCAGCTTCAATCTTTTGGCAAATAAATAACATGTTATATATTCCTTGCTTGCCTTATTGAAAGTTAAATAGTTTGCAGTTTAATATATTTACTAGTGCCGGTACCGGTACGATGCTTTACTTTCTGTATGCCAACTCAGTTATAGAGTGCAGACTGCAGACTATTCAAGATTTCTTTTGTAATAAAGCATTTATTTTATTGCATGATTATTCACTAGTATTAATTCTCTTCATCAATAATATGCATTAATACCCCCTTCAGCAACCAATTTCTTTGTTGCAGGTTAAATGTTCCGCTGAATCAAGGTTATTCCACCCATTGCAGTTTAATTTTAGTTATCTTGCAGATTTACTGACTGGGTTTACAAGTTAAATGATGCTGCTGCCAGTGTTAAAGGTCAACTCCAAGGATGAAATGTATTCAAACTACAATTTCCATTGGGATCTGCTTGGTTTTAGGGATATGATAATGAAGAACTTTCATCAATGTGCCCTAACAACATAAAAATATAGCTTATGTAACTAATTTTATGTGGCGATAACTGGCGCATTTACCATGACGTCATGCATGTGTACAGCTCAACATTTGGCTTCACCATTGTCGGGTAAAGGGACAAAGATATATAAATTGAACAGAAAACGATACTTTCATTAAGAAATAGGCCTTAGAAGCGACCTCCCTTATCTCAGGACCAAGATAAACATTCAAAACACTGCCTGTATGTTTATTGTTGGCGAGATGGGATTATATCTTGGTGTGCACCACATCTTCAGGACATTGTTCGATGTTTTGCAGAGCTAAAGTATTGAATTGAAAGGTATTAATTAAGAAAAACAGACCTGTCAGTCCAAGAGTGCGTATGTTGTTTACAAGCTGCCTCTCTATTCTTTCATCACGCCGATCAGCTGAACTCGCCCAGCTGATGGCCGAGAATGCCAACTACTTATTAAATTAGTATTTTTCTCTGGAGTTTAATGGAATTATATCGATATTGCCCATATACATATTACAGTATTACAGTATATTCATGACAAGTTATGACCCTGCATTAAACTTCGTTCTTTCTTTCACCCCTGGAATTCACCTTTATGTTATTGGTGCAGATTAGGCCTATAGAGTTAGTGGGGAGAGTTGTTGGCTGGTCTGATAGTTATAATGTTATTAGTGCAGGTTATACAGTTATTGGGGAGTTGAGAAGGTTGTTGTTTGGTCTGATGAATAAAATGTTATTAGTGAAGGTTATACAGTTAGTGGGGGTTGATTGGGTTGTTGTCTGGTCTTATAATTATAATGTTATTGGTGCAGTTAGTGAGTTACTACAGTTAGTGAAGGGTTGAAGAGATTGTTTGGTCTGATAATTACAGCAAGGGGGAGGAAGAGGGTGGAGGTATCCATTTGGAGGGGATAGGCGAGTGGAGATGCCTGTGTGGGGAGGAGGGAGGTAGGGGGGGTTCTTGGGGTTGGCGGCAAGCAAGGTCATTGCCTTCTGCCTTCATGTCTTCCATATTATCTCTCTCTCTCTCTCTCTCTCTCTCTCTCTCTCTCTCTCTCTCTCTCTCTCTCTCTCTCTCTCTCTCTCTCTCTCTCTCTCATTCTCTCTCTCTCTCTCTCTCTCATTCTCTCTCTCTCTCTCTCTCTCTCTCTCTCTCTCTCTCTCTCTCTCTCTCTCTCTCTCAGTGCGTACCTGAATGTGCTTAATTGTATGCCTTAAGGTATTTGGGGGCGATGGTGAAACTGTATACACTGTGTGTGTGTGTGTGTGTTAGAGCCGGTAATCGTACCCGTTGTGTTTAAGATGGCTGCATCATGTAACTTCCTCACAGTCACACAGAGATTCCACAGCAACACAGATATTCCACAGCAATTCCTTCCTCTCGAATCTCAGTTCTTGAAAACAAATAATCAATATATTTGAGTGATACAATTATCATGAAGTTATACATATCATTATCCTTAAACTAGCTTAGTATGTGTTAGTGAAGCAGGAGAGAGGAACTTTATATTTTGTCTTGCTTACTCCTGCCCATGAAAATGTTGTCTAATGACAACATAAATAATAATGTTGATATTTGTTAAACTAAATATTTACGAAACACAACCGGCTGCTACTTTACTGTTCTTATAACACCAAGACAGGATCAAGTCACTTTTGACAATGAACTAGAACACTACTTATTGGTGTACCGTAACTCAAGTTCCTTCATATATGTGTTATTGTAATTTAGTTAGGATATACACTATATTTGTCTTAGCTATTTTATTCGAATTGCTCTTACTTTTTCGGCTATCATAACCTTAGCCCAATTGATCATATCCTACCATTTCTAAACGATTTTATTACAGCCAAATCTACCCTAACTCATCTTACTCAACCCAAAAGTTGTATCGTATCATAACCTAACTTTCCTAACCCAAGATATCTGAATTTTTCCTAATTATATCCACTCTAACATAGCCCCTACCTAAGCTATCCTAGCCTAATTAACTTCTCAGACTTCCTCATCCTCATATCCCTGCCCTCTTTCATGGTCAGCTATGTATGAACATTATGAATCCTAATTGTAAACTGCCAAAATATATGAAAATTAATGCTAAAAGGTTTATATTTCTCAATATCCATAATCCCCACAACCCACAGCCCTCTCAGCTATTGTTATTTATCATGCTTGTATGTTGGTTATGTTAAAACAGGCAAACAAATACATCATTGTCAATTTACAACATTTTTTATAAACAATAGAAATACTGTTAACCATTTGGGTTGACACGCCTAGCCTATAAAATTGAATACGGCGAAAAAATGTACACAACATTATTATTTTCTAGGAAGAAGCAGTCGTAGTCTATGTAATTTTTTTATTGAAAGACTGTACAGTCTATACCGTACTCCATTTACTTATTAATGTATACCGGAGAGAGAGAGAGAGAGAGATAGAGAGATCGTCAGCACCTACAGTACGTACCGGTACAGTATATCTCCCCTTCGCCGATTTTGGCGGGCAATTTGATTTGACTGTATTTCCATTATAATATTAATAATTATGATCTTCAAAAATTCGGACTATTGGGATATTCGGATTATCCGTGTTCGAAATATGATAAATTTGGTGTAACAGACAACATAATAATCGACACCTAAATGGCACGAAAGATCTTAAAATTGACAACGAAATGGGGTGAAAGGTGTTAAAATCGCCAAACTAATGGGCCGAACGTCTTATAATCTCAAAACTAGTGGGGCTAAACAATAGGGAGAAGGGGGTCCAGAAAAACGGTCTGCCTCCCCTTAATAGTAGTAGTGTAGACAAGAGAGTAATAAGGAAGAGTAATAATAGTATAATGTAGAAAAGGATGATCATTCTAGTATACTGTAGTGACTGTGTAGAAAACGAGGATGACCATAGTAATAAAAGTATAGTGTAGAAAACGAGGATACCAAGGCTATTAAGGGGCCCCACCTCGTTTTTTTTCTCTCTCTCTTCCTCTCTCTCTCTCTCTGGCTTGCATTAATTCGGCCCCATTCAGCCTACTGTTTTAAGACGTTTATCCCCATCCATGTGTCGAGTTTTTCATGGCGAGCGGTAGTGAGCCATCATATGTTTTATAATTTTTTGTCAGCAGGCTAAATTTGTAAATTTTTCGATAGAAAAATTTCTCCGGCGAAGCCGGATTTCTTCATACAATGCTGGCTCGCTATCGCTCGCCAGGAATAAATCGACATTTGGATGGGGATAAACGTCTTAAAACAGTAGGCTGAAACAGAATGGGGCCGAATGGATACAAACCTATACAAGAGAGAAAAGGAGAGACAAAAAAGCAGGTGAGTAGGTGACTCCCCTAATAGCATGTTTAGGAAAGGAGGGTACCAATATTATTCACCCTTACAGTACCGGTGCCGTCCTTTTAACTCTATTCTGGCTACTGTTAGACGATTTTATTCAGTTTAAAAAGGGCCTCCAGCAATTTACAGGCTTAGAACTATCTCACTTAACCCCTTTTACTACCACAGATCCTTCTTAAACTGCACAGAATCGTCTAAATATAGGTAGAATAAAATATAACAGACATCGCCGGTACAGAAGGAGTTAATAGTATAGTGTAGAAAACGAGGATGGAAATAGTAATACTAGTACACTATAGAAAACGAGGATGGAAATTGTAATACTAGTACACTATAGAAAACGAGGATGGAAATTGTAATACTAGTACACTATAGAAAACGAGGATGGAAATTGTAATACTAGTACACTATAGAAAACGAGGATGGAAATTGTAATACTAGTACACTATAGAAAACGAGGATGGAAATTGTAATACTAGTACACTATAGAAAACGAGGATGGAAATTGTAATACTAGTACACTATAGAAAACGAGGATGGAAATTGTAATACTAGTACACTATAGAAAACGAGGATGGAAATTGTAATACTAGTATGCTGTACAAAATTAGGACAGAAACAGTGCTAGTAGTACGCTGTATAAATATGGTATCAATTGACCACTTGCGAGTTATGGTCTATAAGGAAATTGGATCTGTGGCAATCAATATTTAGCAGAATTATCAGCTAAAATACGGTCATAATACATTCATGACTATATAAAACCAAATTGATCATACTTTTTATCCACCAGAAACCCACATTATTATTGCATTTCTCTTTAATATCGATGTTTACGGCTCCATATTCCTTATAGCCTGAAACTCGCAAGTGGGCAATTGTTGAACAGTAGGATGGAATTATTACCGGTAATAATAGTATGCTGAATATACAGTATGAGGATGGAAATAGTAATACAGTAATAGTATATACCGTAGAAAATTGGTGTAGAAACAGTAATAATAGTACGTTGTAGAAAAGTAATAGTATTTATAGAATAGGCCTATACTGTAAATAAGGAGGTTGGAATTAGTAATAATATTAGTATAGTACCGTACGCTGTATACATATTAGTATAGTACCGTACGCTGTATACATATTAGTATAGTACCGTACGCTGTATACATATTAGTATAGTACCGTACGCTGTATACATATTAGTATAGTACCGTACGCTGTATACATATTAGTTATAGTACCGTACACGCTGTATACATATTACTATTAGTATAGTACCGTACGCTGTATACATATTAGTATAGTACCGTACGCTGTATACATATTAGTATAGTACCGTACGCTGTATACAGAAATAGTAATATCAGAAGCGTAGACAAGAAGTACGGTAGTAATAGTAGTGTGGCATAGACAAAAAAATAGTACTAATAGTATGGCGTAGAAAGTAAAATAATAGTATTACTAGTGAGGTGTATAAAGTGACGATCATGGTAGGTAAGAGAGATCAATATTACAGTATCATGATTATCAAGTGATCGTTCCCATAAGTGAGTGGGTGGATGGTATTACTGCTTTATATATAATATATATATATAATATACACATATATATATACAGTATATATATATATACAGTATATATATTGAGAATATATCACAAATACACGTGAGCCACTAAATGTTTCTAATCTCTCAGTGGGGATCGAACCGTCGACCATCAGGACGATAGCCGACGCTTTAATCAATTACACCACGTCAGTCTACTAACTGCCGTGGTGTAATTGATTAAAGCGTCGGCTATCGTCCTGATGGTCGACGGTTCGATCCCCACTGAGAGATTAGAAACATATATATACAGTATATATATATATATATGTATATATATATATATATATATATATATATAATATATAATATATTACAGGTATAGATATAGAATATATATATCTATATATATATATATATATATATAATATATATATATATATAATATATATATATGTATATATATACAGTATATATACCTGTACATATACTGTATAATATATATATATATATATATATAGAGAGAGAGAGAGTGAGTGACTGTGTGTGTGTGTGTGTAAGAGTAAATAAGTACGGTGATCACGTGCACATACACACACACCTGCGATAATGATAGTTATTAAACTGATAACAAAACTTTTATTTTAATTTCGCAACGAGCAGAACGCAAGTGAGAGCATTTAAGTCATTAAATTATTAACTAGTATGGTCTGACATGCAATTTCACAATATTTTGCTAAAGTTACTCAACGTGTTTTAATTTAATGAATATAGTTTTGCCAAGACCTTGTTACCGTGTATTGTTACTTGTATTGTGTATGGCCATATTTGTATGTTAATAAACTAATTTTATATGTATGTTACCAATTGTTTGAGTTATCCAGCTTAGTATGCAATAGATCCAGGCCTTAACATAATTGCATAACATACATATTTGAAATGCACGCGGACTGAGAGACAGACAAACACATAATAATGAAGTTATTATCTACACAACTGTCAATATCAGAATTGTTTCGATATTTCATACTGAATACCGGTACTTTGCGTTACTGATGATTCCATATAACCCCCCCCCCCCTTCTATATCTGTCTATCATTGAAAGTATCTCCGTATTACAGAGATTGATACTCTATTCTACACACTTATTAGATATACTGTAGATGTGTGTGTTGTTTGTATACTAATGATTCTATTTTGTTTGCTACAGGTGAGTGTCGGCAGAGAAGAGGGGAACCTGTAATGTGAGTGTTCTCTCTCTCTCTCTCTCTCTCTCTCTATCTATCTATCTATCTATATCTCTCTCTTTCTCTCTCTCTCTCGCCAATGACATCAGCGAGTCCCTAAATCAACTCTGCATCCAACAGCAAGTCGCATTCATTAACCCATTTAATGAAGTAAAAAGGAAAAGGGAATTTTTCAAGCGAGATGGAATTCATCTCTCCCACACTGGTTCCACGTGGCTAGCTGCGAAATTAAATGCAGCTGTGTACAACGCCCACGAGAAAACTACCCTCAATCACCGCTCTCCCACTTCACCCGTACCATCGCCTAGATTTTCCGTACGACTCAATCACTCTTTACCCGAACAACAAAACTATTAAACTCTCTCCAACCACCGAACGTGTCATTGCTGTCGGATTCCCCCACTTACAAAAGATCGAGTGAGAATAAACAAGCAATCAAATTAATGTATTTTAATGCCAGAAGTCTACGAAATAAGATTGACGAACTAAGACTTATGTTACTAAATGAAGAAATAGATATAATTGCGATAACAAAAACTTATATAGATACCAACAATATCGATTTCACACACGAATATCAGATCAATTCCTATAAACTATATCATAAGGACAGAGTAGGTAAGAGAGGAGGAGGTGTATTACTTTATATTAAAGAAAATATATGCTCACTTGAGGTTCAAATTCCTTCTAATAACTCAGAACTGTTATGTGTGAAAATTAATAACAAGGATATAGACATTAATGTGGTTGTCGTATATCGTCGTCCAACTCATACCTATCAAGAGGATATAGACCTATACAATAATTTAGAAAAAACTCTATCAACAAAAGAAACCCTTTTCATAGGCGATTTTAATCTTCCTAATATTCATTGGGGATATTTAAAAGGGTCTGGCCATGCATCAGAAAAAATTACCGAATTTATTAAAGATAACTTCTTATATCAATTAGTCCAGAAACCCACGAGGGGAGATAATATTTTAGACCTAGTAATCACGGCCCACGAAAATTTAATTTCTGACTTAGAAGTTGGGGAATTAATATCTAATTGTGATCATAATATCGTCAGGCTCCAAATTAATATGTCGCACACAAACAGCACTAGTGAAACTTTTATTCCCAACTATAATATGGCAGACTTCAATAGCCTAAGAAATGACCTAAAAGATATTAATCTGCATCTCGAAGGTCTCACCAACATTGACGATACGTGGGAAAGATTTAAAGAAATATTCATGAGTGCTCAAAAGAAACATATCCCAATGCGTAAAAGACACAGTAAGAAAATAAACAAACCCCTTTGGTACGATATAAATATCAGTAGAGCAATTAGGGAAAGAAATAGTTTATACAACTTAATGAGAGAAACAATGAATAATACCATATGTAAGCAATACCTGGCCGCCAGAAGAAAAGTAAAATCACTAATAAAAACAGCAAAGAGGAATTATGAAATAAGCATAGCTGAAGATAGTAAAACTAATCCTAAGCCATTTTACAGATACATTAACAGTAGCAAACAAATCAAAAGCGGGATAGGACCCATACTTAACACTCAAGGTGTTCTAGAAACAGATAGCAAAGATATAGCCTCTACCTTACCTTTACCTTTGGATACCTTACCTTTGGATGTGTTCGCCGCTCTTCTAGCGGCACCAAGGAGCGCGACGCCCCTCGTTATGGGTGGTGATTTGGTGCAGTAGACTGTTTGAAGCGACAGCTCGCTCCCTTGCGAGGATGGGCTCGTCTGGCACTTTTTGCAGTTCGACATCTAGGGCTCTCTTGAAGTTGTCTAACGAGATGTCCCTCATGTCTCTTACTGGCCGTGGGAGTTTGTTGAAGAGACGTGGGCCTCTGTGTGATAACCAGCCCTCTCGCAGAGAGCCCATAGCACCCCTGTTATTCATCCGGGGGATTTCGCATTCCCAGCCTCTCCTATCACTGAATTTCATGACTATCGGAGTACGGTATGTAGGTTTGGTACTAAACCCTCTGCGATTTTCCACGTGTATATTATTAGGTAACGTTCTCTTCTACGTTCCAGTGAGTACAGATTCAGTGCTCTTAAACGCTCCCAATAGTGTAGATGTTTTATCGAACTTATATGCGAAGTGAAATTTCTTTGTACACTCTCTACGTCATTTATTTCACCTGCTTTGTATTATTTCAGCTCCGTTTTTACCACTGCTGCCAACACGAACACTCCACAAGCTACTAATCAAACAAGCAAGATTGTGCTCCCTGACTTCACAATCAGCCAATCAAACGTCACTAGACAGATTGAATTACTGAAAATAAATAAATCTCCCGGCCCAGACCTATTCATCCCTAAAATCCTAAAAATGGTCAAAGATGAAGTTGCCGAACCCCTAACCAAAATGTTTAACATGTCACTCCAACATGGACAATTACCCACTGACTGGAAGACAGCGAATATTACACCGATATTTAAAAAGGGAGATAAAAAACTACCAGGGAATTACAGACCCATTAGCTTAACTTCCGTTATTGTAAAACTATTAGAATCAATCATAAGAGACGAACTTGTACTTTTCATAGAGAATAATAATCTTATTAATAGTCAACACGGCTTCAGAGCAAACAAATCATGCCTAACGAACCTTATCGAATTTTATGACAACCTATTTAAGATTAATGATTTAACCAAAGTCTTGATATAGTGTACTTGGACTTCCAGAAGGCCTTCGACAAGGTCCCTCATAATAAATTACTTCAGAAGGTCGAGAATCTAGGAATACAAGGCAACACACTTAATTGGATAAGGAATTGGTTAAGCGAAAGAAAGCAAAGAGTAATTATTAATGGAGTGGAATCAGAATGGACTCCGGTGACTAGTGGAGTCCCACAGGGTTCAGTTCTGGGCCCATTATTATTCATAATATATATTAATGATTTAGATAACGGCATTAATAACATAATTTCCAAATTCGCCGATGACACTAAAATAGGAAATGCAATAATATCAGAAAGCGATAGAAGTAGCCTGCAATCAGATTTAAACAAGATATCAGAGTGGTCAGAACATTGGCAGATGCCCTTTAACGTAAACAAATGCCTGATACTACAAATAGGCTCCCGAAACAACAAATACCAATACCATATGAATGGAGAAAAGATAAAGAGCGTATCACAGATAAAAAAGCTAGGAGTGCTTATCAATGAAAATCTAAAATCTACAAGCCAATGCACGCAGCATCTAACAAAGCAAATAGAGCACTAGGTTTCATTAAAAGAAATTGTCATTGTCATAGTAAAGACATAGTTGTACCACTATATAAAAGTATTGTGAGGCCACATCTGGAGTATGCTGTGCAGTTTTGGTCTCCCTACTTAATAAAAAACATAGAAAAACTAGAATCTGTTCAGCGTAGAGCAACAAAGTTAATCCCTTCCCTTAGAAATAAACCATACAATGAGAGATTAAGAGAACTCGACCTGTTTTCGCTTAAGAAACGGAGAATAAGGGGACAGCTGATAGAGTGTTTTAAGATACTAAAAGGCTTTAGTATGTAAATTCTAATAATCTATTTAAGATAGCCAAAGAAGGTTCCACAAGAGGAAACAAATTAAAACTAACAGGCAGGAAAGCGAACCTAGACATAACTAAACATTTCTTCACCCACAGTATTATTAATGAGTGGAATAAGCTCCCTAATGAAGTTATTGACAGTGACTCGATATACACATTTAAAAAAAGGTTAGACACATATCATAGAAAAGTTGGTCTGCAGTAGAAGCTGATCACTGATAAGAGAACCTGGCGGAAATGAAAACGTTTTCAGTTGAAGAGGGCAAAGAAAAAAAAATTATGTGTGTGTATATGTATGTATGTACTGTATATATGTATATATATGTAATATGTGTATATGTATATATGTATATATATGTGTATATATGTATATAAATAATAATAAAAAAAAGTGAAGGTGTGCATGCCTTTTCCTTTCCATTTCTAACTATACTATAAATTCCTTCAGGCGATTTCCAAGCCCTGCAAGGTCATTCACTTCTAACTATTTTCATGTACGGCACATTGCCGGAGGGTGGGGAGAGAGCCTTCATCTTTGCTATCCTTTCCTTCCACTTTCTCTTAGGGTTGCTATCTCTATTAGGATTAAGTCCTGGTCACCTCGCAGGGATCGTAAGATCTGTGTGGCCAGTGTATCTATGTAAATTTATGTAAATCACAACACAGAGTGATCTACTAAAAAATGGCAGATACCCTTCAATGTTGAAAAGTGACAGGTGCTGCAAGTCGGTAGTAAAAATAAGAAATACGAATAAGATATGAATAGCCAACAAATTAAAACCACAACGTTAGTTTAAGACCTGGGGATATTTAGCCTATCTCTGAAAATCTGAAAACCTCTAACCAATGCGTAGCAGCTGCAAACAAGTCAAAATAAGCATTGGGATTCATAAAACAAAAATGTACCGGTATGTATAAAACTAAGAAGTTAATAGTGCCATTATTCAAAATTACAGTAAGACCCCACCTTGAATATGGCATGCAGTTTTGGTCACCTTATCTGATAAAAAACATTGAGACTCGAGTCAGTGCAAGCAGAGCGACAAAGTTGACACTATCATTGTGAAATTAACCATTATGAAAGACTAAAAAGATTAAATCTATTCTCGCTAAAAAGGAAACAAACTGAGGGGTCGACTTACTGAGTGCTTCATGATACTGAAAGGTTTTGATAGTCGATAGAGATGTACTATTTTACAGTTAACAATAATTCTCCATCTCGCGGAAATGGAATGAAATTATACCAAGAAGGCAAACATAGATTTCAAGAGGATTTTCTTCACCGACAGTGTGGTGACAGAGTGGAACAAACTGCAAGAGGCGGGGATGATATGAGGGAAAAAACAAGTGTTTAGGGCCGGACGGCCTAGCATGAACCTCAGGGTCTGTGTGGTCTGTGTATCTATGTAGCTCTATGTAACTCGCTCTCCACATGACTCCAGCCTTGACTTTCCATTATTTTGTTCTCATGTTTCTCACACCATTCATAACGACAACCTTCCCTCGATCTTTCTCTTTCTCTTGGTTGCAATTCAGTTAGCCTTTATTTAGTTTTATATTTTCTATGTACATTACCTACAGTATATGCCTTATAGTTTTATATTTTCTATGTACATTACCTATATGCCTTATAGTTTTATATTTTCTATGTACATTACCTATATGCCTTATAGTTTTATATTTTCTATGTACATTACCTATATGCCTTATAGTTTTGATATTTCTATGTACATTACCTATATGCCTTATAGTTTTATATTTTCTATGTACATTACCTATATGCCTTATAGTTTTATATTTTCTATGTACATTACCTATATGCCTTATAGTTTTATATTTTCTATGTACATTACCTATATGCCTTATAGTTTTATATTTTCTATGTACATTACCTATATGCCTTATAGTTTTATATTTGCTATGTACATTACCTATATGCCTTATAGTTTTATATTTTCTATGTACATTACCTATATGCCTTATAGTTTTATATTTGCTATGTACATTACCTATATGGCTTATAGTTTTTCTTCTAGTATTTTAACCTATGTTTATTTCCCTAAATATCCAGTCATTTATATACATTCGTGGACTATTTAGGTTTTCAATATTCTGTACTTACTAAAATATATATATTATTTAGGCCCTAATGCCTGAACAAATCACATCCATAAAGCTTACTCAATATTTGGATTTGCGTAACGAAAAACAATACAAAGTCTACAAAATTCTTTGAGTGACTGTGCATTAATTTATATTATTATTTATACCATGTGTTATATTTTGGCTCCATCCTATATTGTATAATTATATTCTGTTTCGATCTACTTTCTTCTATCCTATATTCTGGTAGGCATATATATATATATATATATATATATTTTACATTTCTCGTTAATATACTCTTATTTTACCTCCCCTTCCTTCCTCGTCTTGCTGTGCGTTCTTTTACCTTTCTTCTTCTCTTGTCCTTTTATCGAGCTTTCTGTGTGTTCTTTTCCGCAATTCTCGCTGGTACGGTAGTAGTTTTCTTTCCATAATAGAAAATGTTGTTTCCTATCCTCGTTCCGTTCTGCAACCTTTCATTTCCTTTCTCTGGCTATCATTCGTCCTGTCTTACTCCTTTCTCTTTCCTCCTTTCCTTCTCTCATTCCCCAACCTGCTTTCTCTGCTATGTTTCTTCTTTTACTCCAACCTTCCTTCCTTCCTTCCTTCCTTCCTTCCTTCCTTCCTCCTTCACTCCATCTTTATGTTCAATCTTCCTCCTCCTTCTTCCCTCCTTCCCACATTTCGTTTTATTGGCTTCTTCCTTCCTCTTCCTCCCTGGCCCATTACTTCTGTCTGTTCTGTAGTTCCTTGTTTATCGGTTCTCTCTTTATCACTGTTTCCTCCCTTTTCCCATTCCCCACCCCTCCTCCCCTGTTCCTTTCCCTCCCTCTCTTGTTCTATTCTTGTTCCCTTCCCGGGTTTATCTGTTTTTCCTTCTACCTCCACTTCTGTCCCTCGCTCTTCTTTGTGTCTATTATTATCATCCCCTTCCCCTGCTTCCCCCTCTCCTTCCCTCGCTTCTCGCTATATTATCTTCTCACTTATCTTCAGCATTCCTCCCCCCACCCACACACACTCTCTCTCTCGTTTCTTCTTTCTTTCTGCCCCCCCACCCCCCACCCTCCCTTATTCAACACCGTCAATTATCTGTCTCCTCCTCCGTCCCTCCCTCATTTGGTTCGTTCTGCCTCCTCCTCCTCCTCCTCCTCCTCCTGTTTGTCCTTCCTTCCCCTCTCCTCACGAACCCATCATGGGGTGGTATTCTTAAGGGAACCCACCTCGCTTTATTTTTTCTCATTCTCTCCCTCTCTCTTTGGCTTGTATCCATTCGGCCCCATTCAGCCTACTGTTTTAAGACGTTTACCCCATCCAGGTGACAATATTTTCCTGGTGAGCGGTAACGAGCCAGCATATATATATTTTTTTTTTGACAGCAAGCTAAATTTGTACATTTTTCGACAGACAAATGTCTCCGGCGAAGCCGGATATCCCCATACAATGCGGACTCGCTATCGCTTGCCAGGAAGAAATTGACACCTGGATGGGGATAAACGTTTTGAAACAGTTGGCTGAATGGGGCCGAATGGATACAAGCCAGAGAAAGAGAAAAAAGCCGGTGACCCCCCTTAAGAATACCACCCATGGCATAGCTTCCCCTTGCCTCTCCTGGTTCAGCGGTGAGCTTGACCTCCCTGGGGGCCAATCTTGGCTACATTCACAAGCCATAATACGTATCCACCCTATCGTATAATTATAATGTATATATCAGTGAGGTTTACTGTGCAATATTTCAGTACCGGTAATCATCATTTACTGAGTACCGGTATTAATTTCTGCTTAAATATATATCAGTGGTGTTGGCGGGGAAGAGGTGAACCTACCATGTGAGCAACCCCTCACCCCTCACAGGATGGGGGGCGCTGCTCAATAAACTCGCCCCTCGGGGCAAAATCAAAATCAAAATCAATCTCTCTCTCTCTCTCTCTCTCTCTCTCTCTCTCTCTCTCTCTCTCTCTCTCTCTCTCTCTCTCTCTCTCTCTCTCTCTCTCTCTCTCTCTCTCTCTCTCTCTCTCTCTCTCTCTCTCTCATATTTGACCCTAACCTTGACTTCCAGATGGTACACTACCTTTCAATTACATTATCACGACCCGTTCTTTTTAATGACGTGTCTGTCGTGCTCATTTTCCACACGGCAAATTTCTCTCTCGGTCTTTCTATATAATGTGTTGTTAATTCTTGTAATACTGGGGAGATTGTAGGGACCAATCGAGCAGGGCCACATAGGCATATGATACGGAGGTGCTGGAACTCCTGTTTCATTTGCCTGGCTTCCCACACTGTTTCTATTTGTGCCTCACCTAGGGCCTACACAGATACTAATTCAACTAACTCTCAAACACCTCCGTCTCCTGTTAACTTTACTACACTTAAGAGGACATGGTTCACTTTTTGGGCGATTTTTGTATGTATTCATTATTTTTCTAGTTTACTCCCTAGACATCGTTCAAATTAAAAGAAACATCCATTAGATCCCCCTTCTAGATTAATTTGTACATATTTCGGTAGAAAAATGTCGCGGCCGAAGGCCGATTCTTCCAACATTACAGGCTCACTATCGTTCGTCAGGGAAAAAATCGACACCTAAATAGCACGAAAAGTCTAAATATTGACGAAGAAATGGGGCGAAAGGTATTAAAATCGACTAACTAATGGGGCAAACATCTTAACATCTGAAAACTAATGGGGCTAAACATGAGGGAGAAAGTGGTCCAGAAAACCGGCCCATCTCCCCTTAATCTTTCTTCTTATGTTACCTTTTGTTTGGTTTCTGATTTTTTCCAACTGCCAATATCTCTTGTCTCTATCTTTAAGGGAGCCCACCTCGCCTTTTTTCTCATTCTCTCCCTCTCTCTTTGGCTTGTATCCATTCGGCCCCATTCAACCTACTGTTTGAAGACGTTTACCCCTATCCAGGTGTCAATATTTTCCTGGCGAGCGGTAGCGAGCCAGCATATATTTTTGTTTTGACAGCAAGCTAAATTTGTAAATTTTTCGATGGAAAAATGCCTCCGGCGAAGCTGGATTTCTCCGTACAATGCTGGCTCGCTATCGCTCGCCAGGAAGAAATCGACACCTGGATGGGGATAATCGTCTTAAAACAGTTGGCTGAATAGGGCCGAGTGGATACAAGCCAGCGAAAGAGAGAAAAAGGAGAGAAAGATAAAACAAATCCGGTGACCCCCCTTAAGTTTTTTAATATATGCCTTCCTTTCCTCGTTACATTCAACTTCTGCAACCCTTCATTTCCTTTCTCGCTCCTTTCTCTTTCTTTCCTTCCTTCTCCCCTTCGCTAATCTGCCTTATTTACCCTTTTCCTCCCCTCCCTTCCTTCTGCCTTCCCCCCCCCTTCCTTCTTCCTCCTCCCTCTATCCTTCTGTCCATTCTATCTCCTCTTTACATCTGTCCTTCTTCCTTATTTATGATCTTTGCTTTTTCTTCTTCTCCCTCCCTTGCCCATTCCTTGTGTCTATCTTATTCTTCTCCCTCCCCCCCCCCCCCCCCCCCCCCCCCCCCCCCCCCCCCCCCCCCCCCCCCCCCCCCCTCACCCTCCGTCTTTTTCTTCATTCTACCTCCTCCCCCTCCTCCCTTCCTTCCCGTCCCCTCACGAACTCCTCTCTCCCCCTCCCCTCTCCTGGTGCAGTGGATAACATGTCCTCTCTAGTCCGGGGGCCAATTCTGTTATTTCAAAGTTAGCTAACGCCTCTTGTTAAAAGCAGACAACCTATATATATAATTAATACTGTACTCTTTTAGATGTGTTATAGGTAGGTTGTCATATCTAAAACTTAATTTGAAGTCTATTTCTCGCTGTATCTTTAATAACAACCCACAACGTGGGAATCAATGGCTACACCTACCAGCCATGATAATATCCGCCTCATGAATTAATCCATATTTTCAGTCAAGTTTGCTGTGCCCTTTTTCATTCATCACCATTTACTGTATCATAACATCTGCTTTAATCAATCTTTGCAGTTAGATTCGATTAAGGGGGGTCACCGATTTTTGTTTTATCTTTCTTTCCTTTTCTCTCTTTCCCTGGCTTGTATCCATTCGGTCCCATTCAGCCAACTGTCTTAAGATGTTTATCCCCATCCAGGTGTCGATTTATTCCTGGCGAGCGATAGCGAGCCTGCATTGTATGGAGAAATCTGGCTTCGCCGGAGACATTTTTCTATCGAAAAATCCACAAATTCAGCTTGCTGTCAAAACAAAGATATATATATGATGGCTCACTACCGTTCGCCAGGAAAATATTTACACCTGGATGGGGGTAAACGTCTTAAAACAGTAGGCTGAATGGGGCCGAATGTATACAAACCAAAGAGAGAGGGAGAGAAAGGTAAAACAAGACGGTGACCCTCCTTAAGCAATGGAAGGGGCTCACTCTTCCCTTCCTTACTGAAAATATGACAAGGAAGGGAGAACAATTCCCTACCGTACCTAAACTGTATAAAAGATGAGAGCGACGAACCCTGTAATAAGACCGTGTAAGCTCCGGATTATACCCGCACCTTCCTTGTTTTGTGAATGGTGAAGCTCGTCCCCCCCCCCTCCCCCTTTCTTCTCCATCCATCATCTTTGCCTCACCCTCTCCTTCCCTCCCTGACTTTCTTCCTCACTAACTCCTGTCACTCTATCTTCTCTTCCTTCGCTCTATTTTGTATCCTTCTCCTTCCACCATCTTTGCCTCACCCTCTCCTTCCCTCCCTGACTTTCTTCCTCATTAACTCCTGTCACTCTAACTTTTCTTCTGTCCGTCCCTTCTTTCTCCTTTCCCTCTCTCCATCTTCTCCCTTCCTTCTTGTCTCACCTTCTCCTTCCCTCCCTGGCTTTCTTCCTCATTATAGTCCGTTCATTGTAGGTTGGGCAGAAATCGTAACCTCTAACCTCTGTAACTCAAAAAGGGCTAGAGCAAATGAGCTGTCAATTTATACACATTTTCCCTAGCCAAGTCTTCCTATTTGGTAGAAATATGAGCTCGATTACTCTATGCCGTTTTAAGTTATGAGAGGTGAGGGTTTACGATTTCTGCCCAACCTAGAATAAATGGACTATAACTAACTCCTGTCACTCTACTTTCTCTTCCTTCCATCTCTTCTTTCTCCTTTCCCTGTCTCCATCTTCTCCCATCCTTCCTGTCTCACCCGGTCCTTCCCTCCCTGTCTTTCTTCCTCACTAACTCCTGTCACTCTACTTTCTCTTCCTTCCATCTCTTCTTTCTCCTTTCCCTGTCTCCATCTTCTCCCATCCTTCCTGTCTCACCCGGTCCTTCCCTCCCTGTCTTTCTTCCTCACTAACTCCTATCACTCTACCGTTTCTTCCTTCCATCTCTTCTTTCTTTTTTCCCTGTCTCCATTTTCTCCCATCCTTCCTGTCTCACCCGGTCCTTCCCTCCCTGTCTTTCTTCCTCACTAACTCCTATCACTCTACCTTCTCTTCCTTCCATCTCTTCTTTCTCCTTTCCCTCTCTCCATCTTCTCCCATCCTTCTTGCCTCACCCTCTCCTTCCCTCCCTTTCTTTCTTCCTCGCTAAAGGGGCCCTCGCACAGTCAGGAGTGCGAGCTAGTGGGAGTCTAACAGGAGTCGCTAGAGTCACTAGGAGTCATCGATTTTCACCGCGAGCGAGTGGGAGTCTAACAGTCGCTAGGAGTCGCTAAAGTCACTAGGAGGCATCGATTTTCACTGCGAATAGGACCGCGACTCCGAAGTTTCCCCTACTCCTAGTGACTCTAGCTCGCACTCCTGACTGTGTGAGGGCCCCTTTACTCCTGTCACTCTATCTTTTCTTCCGTCCCTCCCTTCTTTCTCCTTTCCCTCTCTCCATCTTCTCCCATCCTTCTTACCTCATCCTCTCCTTCCACGGCCGTCTCCTTCCCTCCCTGCCCCCCCCCCCCCCTCACCCTCCCCTTTCCCTTGACTTCCGTGCCAGAGTACCATGAGTGGACAATTTCCACCTGAAATTAGAGGCCACCGGTCCAGCTGACCCTGTGTGAGCTGTACCCCCCTTCTCCCCTCCCTTAAGGGGGGATGGGCCGGTTTTCTGGACCACTTTCTCCCTCATGTTTAGCCCCATTAGTTTTCAGATGTTCAGATGTTTGCCCCATTAGTTCGTCGATTTTAAGACCTTTCGCCCAATTTCTTCGTAAATATTTAGACCTTTCGTGCTATTTAGGTGTCAATTTTTTCCCCTGACGAACGATAGTGAGCCTGTAATGTTGGAAGAACCGGCCTTCGGCCGGGCCATTTTTCTACCGAAAAATTTACAAATTAATCTAGAAGGGGGATCTAATGGATGTTTTTTTTTTAATTTGATGGAGGTCTAGGGAGGAAACCAGAACAATTATGAATACGTGCAAAAATCGCCCAAAAAGTGAACCATGCCCCCTTAATCTACCTTACTATGTTCTGTCTGTTGTGGTATGTCTGTCTACCACCTCCCCTCCATTACCTTACTATGTTCTGTCTGTTGTGGTATGTCTGTCTACCACCTCCCCTCCATTACCTTACTATGTTCTGTCTGTTGTGGTGTGTCTGTCTACCACCTCCCCTCCATTACCTTACTATGTACTGTCTGTTGTGGTGTGTCTGTCCACCACCTCCCCTCCACTACCTTACTATGTTCTGTCTGTTGTGGTATGTCTGTCTACCACCTCCCCTCCATTACCTTACTCTGTTCTGCCTTTTGTGGTGTGTCTGTTAACCTGCCTAACCGCCTCCCCTCCCCGCCTGCCTCCCTGTCTGCCTGTCTGCCTGCCTCCTCACTGTTTTTTTTAAAAAGACCTCCGTCTACGTATTATGAAAAACCTGTTATCCTCCGGCAAATTGTGGGGTTGAGTGAGTGAAGGGGGGGACAGTGAATGAAGGAGGATACATGTTTTTCATAATACGTGTTGCTAGCCCCAAACGCGCGAGCAACTGTGGCTTTCAACCATCCGACACATCCCCTTTTATTTATGTGCATCACACATGTTACATACAAATAAAGTTTATGTTTTGTTTTACCCTACTGTGGAAAGACTACGGATACACCACTCCTGCCCGGGCCTCACACAGTGGCATGACCCAGTCCAGTCGAACTGAGCTCATGACGCTGGTGGCATTGCCCCGGAGGATAGCCATCCCTAGTCTTTGCTTGAGCCAGAGGGTTTCCCGGGGTTCTCCTGAAACTTCTCTGATTTTACGGCCTATTTCATTCACCATCTTAAGGGTGGTAGGGCCGAAGACTCCTGAAGTTTCGAATGCCAGGGGCTCGAACTGATGATTTCTGGCGATGGCTTGATATTTTTCTCGCTTTTTATTTTCTGCTATCCGGGCGGCTTCACCTGCTTCGTCGGCGTTTCTGGCGATGTTGGTTGTGGAGAAAGTGTCAACACATGTGGCATCCCACACGAGGCACCGGCCATTCTTGTAAGGGAAAGTGGTCATCCCATCTGGCCGTTTGCCGTCTTCTCTGTGAAGTCCATGTGGTTCGAGGATTGATGCACGGTTAGCACTCTGCAGGGCCCGTTTTATGACATCATTTAGTGCAGAGTGTCTTGGCAGGCGGCCTGCGTTGTAATTACATGACAAGGCATGGCGACCTTGAGCATCCATCCCCTACCACACTTGCAAGTGTGTGGGTGACAAACTGCCGCACCCACTCTGAGCGCGATGGCAACCCGGAGCGCTTCAGCATCCAAGTGAGTTCCAAGAGGTGGGATGGGGATGGCGTGTAACCACAAGCCACTCTCCGAATGGGCGGCTGCCTGGAGGCGTGCTTTTGCAACCTGGTCTGCATTGGTTAGGAGATTTTCTTGAGTTTTCTTCGCCGAGATGGTATCCCACGCTTTCTGCTTGCTCCTGGAGGTACCCTGAGGCTCCTCCTCTACTCCTGTACTTTCCTTCCAGGTGTTAATCGCTGCTGTTATGTCCCAATTAAGTGTCATTCCGGGTTGAGAAGAAAGGATGGACACTACAAGGTCGTTGGTCGCGATGAGGGAAGAGATAAAGGCTGGGGAGGCAATATCCGAGGCTCTCCGTATGCCCAAGCCCCCGAGGCGGACAGGAAGGGTGGCTTGTGTCCAGGTCCGTTCTTTAAATTCCACGTTGGTGATGCTGGTCACTGCTTCTCGGATTATGCTGTCTAATTCTTGGAGGCCACCATTGTTCGTGTAAGTCATCGATGTGCGCAGGAGGTATTGGAGTTTTGGGATGGAGAAACAGTTCTTGAGAAGGGCCAGAGCTGAGTGGGCATCGATGTGTATCAGGCGACTCACGAGACGTTGAAGCTCCTCCTTTTTAACTTGAAGTGCTGGTGGGATTGCTGCCAGAGTTAGTGGGGAACCTAATAGGGTTTGCTGGTGCTCCTGAAGGATCTTTACATCTGGCAATATGACTCGAAACAGGGCCTGAGTCTCTTCTCCTTGTTCACGTGTGTGGTTGAGGAGGACAAGTTCACATTTGGTGTCATTTATCACTAGCCCAGCCTGGCCGAGGTCAGTTACGATGTTATTTAGGTCGGTTTAGAACGTTCTCTACTGACCCACCCAAGGTTGCATCGTCCAGGTACCATACATTCAGTTCTGACCTTACTTTGTTAGCTGCTGCATCCACCCCTATTGAGAAAAGAGCAGGACCACCTGGATCTCCCTGCTGTAACCCGGTCGCTGATGGGATTACCGTCTCGCCAAAAATCAGGATTGAAGGTTTGGAATAAGCCTGCCAAAGTAGGGGGTACAGAGTGGGGATGTGTTCTTGAGCTGCACGGAGGAAGACATCCCTGCGAATGCTGTTGAATGCGTTCCGCATGTCAATCTTTAGAAGCACTCGTTTTTCTTGGGCTTGGCTGAGGTAGGTGCGGGTTGCGTGTACAGCAGCTTCACACCCCCCTGGAGTTCCGAAACCTAGTTGAACCTGGTCTTAAGTGTTGACCTAGGCCATTCGAGAGTGGTTTCAAACCCACCTTTGTGGCAAGGCGGCGGAAGGTGTTCCCTACTGCTACTGGGCGCACACCGCCATCTTTTTTTGCCAGTGCACAGAGTGATGCCCCAAAAAATAGGGGTGTGGCACAGTCGGGTACTTCCCCTCTTAAAACCATGTTGATGAATTTGGTGAGGGTTTCCAAGAGTGCCTCCCCAGCAGCTCCTGATCCCTGACCCAAGAGGCCTTTGAGGTGGGCGGGTCGGATACCATCTGGGCCCGCGGATGAGCCTGCTGGGAATTAAGTCACTGCGGCAACCACCTGCTCCTTCGTGACAACTAAAGGTTGGCGCATCTGGTCATTTGGGGCAGGGGGGAGGTTTAGGTCCCTAGGTGTAGGTGGGTGCTTTTCTTGTAGGGCTTCAACAACTTCAGTGCCTTGACCAGCAAAACCTTCTGAAGAGGACAACAGTCTGACGGCCCCTTTGATGTCACTATCCGCCAGCTTCGCCGCGACCCTCTTACGTAGCTGTTCAGCCTCTTCCTCTTCCTTGTCCTGTTGCTTCTGGGCCCTGTTTGGTTGCTGTTCGGGGGGTTCCACCAGTTTATTTCCATCCATATACTGTGCTACTTGACGTTTCACTCTGGTGGCTAGTGAAACCTGAAGATGGTCTTGTATGTTGGTTCTGGGTGGTTTTCGGAGGGCCCCATAGGAGAAACCCAGGAGCCGTGCCCATGCGAGGGTTGTCTTGAGCTGTAGGGCCTGCTTTATGATGGTTGTAAGGGCCTCCGCCACTTGGATTCTGGCTCCTTTAGGCAAGGACCTGGATCCGCACTTTCCATTTGGTCACAAGTTGGGTCAAGTCGGCGACCGGTGTTGCCGGTGTTGCCCCAGTTGGCTCTGCAGTGGGCCCTGGGCATGCGAGACATTTCCAGTTTGGTTGTTCTCCTGATGTTTTCTTTGTCAGCTTAGCACAAGATAAATGAATAGATCTAAGACAGCCGGAACATTTTCGCGAATTCTTTCTTGCATTGGTTTTTCCGCACTTAAAACACTTAGTATCTGCTAGGCCATAGTCTTCCAAGATTATCCGTTCCTCTGGCTCTACCAAGCCGTCCTCCTGATCATCCCGTGGTGCTTCCATCTCTACCATGTCTCCCTTGTTTCTGAAACTCCGGGAAATCTCTCCTGGCACATATCTAGATTATTGCTGTTATTATTCATGTATAATTGGCTGGATGCATAAACATTCACATATCATAGTCAACCTTTCTGATGGGATATGTAAAAAACAAAAAAATAAAAAAAAAATAAAAAAAAATAACATATCATAGTCAACCTTTCCGATGGGCAATTGGCCTGCTTCTCCTAAAGCTAAGTGGTTAAATGTATAAATCCTCGGCATTGGGCACCGGTACCATTGTGTGTGTGTGTGTGTGTGTGTGTGTGTTGTGTGTGTGTGTGTGTGTGTGTGTGTGTGTGTGTTGTGTGTGTGTGTGTGTGTGTGTGTGTGTGTGTGTGTGTGTGTGTGTGTGTGTGTGTGTGTGTGTGTGTGTGTGTGTGTGTGTGTGTGTGTGGTGTGGTGTGTGTGTGTGTGTGTGGGTGTGGTGTGTGTGTGTTTTTTTTTTTTTGTTTTTCTCTGTAACATTAGGTAGGTAATTATATATATATATATATATATATATATATATATATATATATATATATATATATATATATATATATACAAAAATCTAGTTGCATTGAGGTGTCCCACTAGCTTCTTCATCTTCCAGGTCAGTCACCCCTCATGCCACCCTGCCTCAATGTTTGGCTCTTGTTTGCCTTGCTTATATGGTACTTGCTTTCCTTTTTTGCTTGTTTTTATACTTACTTGGTTGCTTGACTATTTGGTTGTCTGTTGGTTATATTTCTAGCTTGTATGTTGCTGCTGGGTTTTTTTATGTTGTTGCTTATATTGTTTACTTGCTTGTGCTGCTTGTATTGCTTATGTTGCGTGCTTGTGTGGCAGATCAAAAGTTGTAAAAATCCCCCGTGTAAATGCAGCTTTATGTGTACAATCAACCAAACAATTACCTTCACCCCTTGGACTGAGTGTGTGTAACAATAATCGGTCCATTTAACTAACTATTCATGTATTAATTTAAAGTTTGAGATCAATTGAGTTCACACACCCTTAACCCTATCTGTACTAGACCCTTTGTTTACTATTTCTGGCTAACATTATACTATTTGACTCGACTTTGGAAGGCCCTCTAGGATTCGAAGGTTTAATGTCCATTTAACCTACTTACTACCTTTGTATACTAAATAAATCGATTAACTATAACCAGCATATTAGGAAGAAATGCGTCCTGATATAGTGAAAGAGTGAAATGTATATAGTATATACATACATACATAAAGTTAAAGACCTAGTGTTCTAGCCTCTACACTAGATGCAGTTCAGGTTTCATCCCCAATGGTGGCGCTCCAGGCAGCCCTGTCCAGAGCTGCCTCACTTATCAGGTTTTGTCATTCAAAATCAGACCGTAAGGACTAATCCAGCGACTTTCTTTATCTGTCCCTTGGTGCAGCTCCCTCCTCGTTCATGTACTTGCATCTTTTCACTCTACCTAGTTCATCCATTCTCTCCACATGTTCAAACTATCCAAGCCTGCTAGTACATATCTCATTACTAATACTCTTGATACCTAACTGTCTCCTAAGCTCTTATTTAGAAATCTTATCTCACAGTTTGGCCCAACACATTCATCTCACCATTCTCATCTTGTTACATTCCATTCTGTTGACATCATCCAGTTTGACAGGACACGTTTCTGAAGCATATGTCATTGTGCTTCTGACACATGAAGCGTACACCTTTTCCTTCAAGGGGTGAGGGAGTCTTCTCATGGTTAGTAATGGCAGCAGTTCTCTGAACTTTCCCCAGCCCCATTTAATTCTGGCGATAGCGGAGGTTTCAGCCCCTCCACCGGCAGAGATGGTATCTCCCAAGTAGCAGAACTTGTCCACCATCTCCAGTGACTCATTGCCAAATTTAACACTCTCAAGCCAGCCATTGAACACAATCTCACTCAAGATATGCGTATAGCCGTCCGGCTGGCTCAGTTGATAGCATGCCTGATGCCCATCTTGAAGGTCTCGCGTTCAATCCCCGCTCAGATTGAAAAGTGTTTCTGGGATATAGCCGGCGGTTACCATCTCCCCATGAGCAAGGGGGATGGGTAATGGTCTCTGGTAGACTAAAGAAAGCCAAGCGCCTGTGAATCCTCGAAGGAGGAGATACGGGCGCTATATAAGTAACCAGAAGATTATTATTATTATTATAGCAGTTCCCAGGGGAGCCCAGTTCTAAAATCTCCAGATAAGGCCTCTAGAACAGTAACAAAGAGGAGAAGGCTTAACACAGAGCCCTTGTGGACTCCAATGCGAACTATAAACTCATCACTCAGTAGACCTTTCACCCCCCCACTGCCGTTCATGAATCTTCGTACCTATTCATTATCACACGCACCAACCACTCCACTACGCCAAGTTTTCTCATAGTCCTGGCACTCTGTCAAAGGCTTCTCCAGGTCTAAAAACACAGGGTACAGTAAATAAGTAATGATCTTTCCTGTAGCTGCCTGGCTATGAAGATAGCATAGATTGTACCACGTCCTGGCATGAAAATAAAACAGCATATCATTGATACGAATGGCTTCCCTGAACATGCCTTTAAAGACTTACAGACTTTCATGACTTGGTAAAGCATATTCAGGCCCCTATAATTTCGTTCTCCTCTAATGATGGGAGTTTATTAGCTCAGTGACCAATCTCACTTCAATGTCACCTGAGGGTTTTATCATCTCAGCGACCATGTCATAGCACCCCCTACAACTTTTCCGTCCTTCGTTATATTTATTGTGCTGATTGCAACAGCTGATGCTAATTGGGGGGGGGGGAGTATTGGCTTTTTCTTTTCGTTACTAAGCTGCTCTCTATTTCACTCAAACTCCATATTAAGCAATTGTTGTAGTGTACCTTCCAAGCATCTCTAATTTCTTTGTCAGCATAAACAATTGTCCCATTATCATTCCTGACACACTGTTCTCGTACAACATCTCTAATGTCACCCTTAACTCGCCTAGCTAAGTTCAAAATCGTATTTGGATTGTCTACATTACACAGCTTAGAACTCAAGATATTTACAATAAAAAATGGTCTAAAGAAATCTAGTCTATAGCATCATGCATAAATTATAATGTCAAACCATGTTCAATTACAGGACTATTTGTTATTGTTGCCTAAACAACATTCACTTAACCTTTATCAATTGAGATGTGGCAACCACCTCCTCCCAATTATCGTAGGCAGATACAAAAATATTAACAGTGGGGATAGAAGATGAAATATATGCGACAAAAATGAAATTGGCATTGAAATTCACTATTTATTCACTTGTCCGTACTTTCACAAGAGTAGAACAAAGTATTTGAAAAATATTATTATGCAAATACAAATATATTCAACGCAGCCGAATTATTAAAAATAATAGGTATTAGTAAAGTTAGAATAGTTCATCAGTGAGATAATGATTTAATTCAAATATATTTTGTATGATTATACAAGGCTTATCAGCTATATTGTATTAGTGCCACCTCTATTATTATTTTGTTTAAATATATTGTGCTCTTATTCCCCGCTTGTGGCCGCCCTAGTGCAATAAACCTTTGTAAGCCTTTCTAATCTTACACTTGGTCAATGACCAAGTCCTATATAATATGCTTTGCTTTGTATATCTCATCATTTGCATTTCACTTAGCCCCCAGATATTCCTCCCTGCTGCCTCCTTTCTTCCATACTTTGAAGCATTTTTTCTTCTCCTTTTTTGAATTTTCAACCTCATTCTACCGCTAAGAGATCTTATGCCTGGGGGGACCCTTAATTTTCCCAGATACTATGTCAGTGGCAGCAAGAAGGCTACATTTAAGGAAGTTCCATTGGGTATTTACATCATTTGGCCTATCCATTTCCTCCAGTTCGCTGCAAAACCTATCCCTCTATTCAGATTAATTTAACAACCATGCTTTGAATGCTTTCCATTTTAGCATGTATACCTTCTTGTTCGCAAGATCTCGCCTTAAGCTCGTGTCACAACTAGGAGCTTATGTTGGGAGATTCATTCTTCACTCAGGATGATCTTTGCATCCCGAACCCACTACCAATCTTTATTGTTCACCAAGCAGTAATTTATCTGGCTACTGGTGCCCCCAGAAATGTATGTGATCAGATGGCTCAACCTTTTCTTGAACTTATTTCACTCAAACTCAAGACTCCAGTATATATTTTCCTTTTAGATTTCTCTTTTAGTACCTTTTTCCTTCATGAACACCCTTGTACCCATCAGCACATGCTCCCACATGCCCATTAAGGTCACCACCTACTACTGTTGTATCATCCTTAGAGAGGCCCAAAAAGAAACTGATCATGTTGTTCCAGAAGGCCTCTTTCCGCTCTCTGTTCAAGCCAACCTATGGGGCAAATGTTCACCAACATTCAATTTCAATACAATCAATCTTCCATTTACTCTCTTTTTCTCAAGCACACTCTTCTCCCACTTAACTCTTTAGATACCAGCATACCCACTCCTTTAGCTACGCACCACACCCCTGCTATCAGGTTTCCTGGGCCCAGCATAAATCCACTCTTCTTCGTTCAAGCACTTCCACAACTTAATTTGCTCTGTCATTCATACTACCTACATTCACACTGGCAGTCCTGAGCGTTTGGGAGGCGGTAATGCGTCTCTTGTGCGATTTTTGGACATCAGACATGCGTCGTTTATATATACCCCTGTATTTGTTTGTCATAATCGGTAAGAGAAGCTGGCAAGGGAAGATTACCGTCATTACATTGAGTTTATGATAACATTGCCGTGGTGTTGGTGGGCTTGTATAACGACAGAAAAGGTGAAAACATTGGTATTGTTGAGTACCGTAATTCTCTCTCTCTCTCTCTCACTCTCACTCTCACTCTCACACTTTCTCTCTCTCTCTCTCTCTCTCTCTCTCTCTCTCTCTCTCTCTCTCTCTCTCTCTCTCTCTCTCTCTCTCTCTCTCTCTCTCTCTCTCTCTCTCTGTGCGTGTGTGTGAGTGTGGTTGTATGTTTGTGTATATGTAAGAGTATCTGTGTGATTGTGTGTGTGTCTGAGTGTGATTGTCTGTGTGTGTGTGAGAGAGTTGTGTGTAAGTGCATGTGTGTGAGTGCGTGTTGTTCTTACCACCACACCACAGCACTATCAGTCACACAACATTCTTGGCGTTTTGCATGTCTTTTCTAATTTGATTATCCTTTTGTTTCACACACACACACACACACACACACACACACACACACACACATAGTGCTCTTAGGCGCCGTGCGCTGACCGTGAGGTCGAGGGTTCAAGTCTCCCAGAATCCTGAAGTTTTTTTTTTGTTCAGCCAACCCAACGGAGAAGGATTGTATCGTGTTCCCTCCCTAGGCAAGCTGGTATCAGGTTGTGTTAGATCACACATAGCTTCACCAATGTACGGTAATGTGCATCTGGTTATATACTGTGGTTGAAACTCCGGCACTTCACAGTCGCCAAAGGTCGCATGTCACCTCATAGTAAAGGTAGAATAAGCATTGTACTGTATTGTACTTACGTTAAGAGTAACTTTGTAGATATTTAACCTCTGGGCTGCAATTGAACAATAACCAACATACATACATACATACAGTGGGAGTTATTTTTAGCAACCCTTTGAGGCATTTGTGCCTGCTTTCTAATCTAAGTTAAACAAAATATAAACGTATGAGAGTTTTAGAAATTTAACCGACCACTTCTGTATTCTTTGTGTTCTCACAACTTTCCAATTTGCCTGTCCGTTTGTATGTCTGTTGTCTGACTGTATCTGTCTGCTTGCATGTCTCTGTCTATCAGATCGATAGGCTGTAGGTTTTTAACTTAAGTCTCACTCCCTGTGTTCCAGTCTGTCTGTTTATAATGTGAGTGTGTCTTGTCTGTTACGTACCTTACCTTACCTTAATATATGTTGAACGGTACTTGAAAAGTAGACAGAATGGATAAAAATCACCATCTGAGGAAGAGCACTTTATTGACAACGTTTCGCAGTTAGCTTCATCAGGTCACTCAGACCTGATGAAGCTATCTGCAATACGTTGTCAATAATTATAGTGCTCTTCCTCAGATGGTGTTTTTTTATCCACCTTAATATATCTCCGTTCATAACGGTTTAACCCCTTCTGTACCGGTGACTTCCTTTTCATTATATTCTGGCAACTACTGGACGATTTTACTCAGTTTAGGAAGGATGTCTGCCAATTACAAGGCTTCAGACTATCTCAATTCTTTGAGCTACCATACATCCTTTCTAAGCTTCATTAAATCGTCTAAATGCAGCTAGAATAAATTTAAAAAAACGTCGCCGCTACAGAAGGGGTTAAGGGGAGGCTGGCCGTTTGTTTGGTCTATTATTTCATTTATTCATATATTGTTTTAGTTTCCTCCCTGTACCTCCATCAAGCTTAGAAAAACATCCCCTAGACTCCCCTTCAAGATAAATTTGTAAATTTTTCGGTAGAAAAATGTCCCGGCCGAAGGCCGATTCCTCTTAAAATTGCAGGCTCGCTAACGCTCGCCAGGAAATAATCGACACCTAAATAGCACGAAAGGTTTTAAAATTGACAACGAAATGTGGCGAAAGGTGTTAAAATCGCCAAACTAATGGGCCGAACGTCTTTTGATTTCAAAACGAGTGGGGCTAAACATTAGGGAGAAGGTGGTCCAGAAAACCGGTCTTCCTCCCCTTAAGTGTTAGTGTATTACTCGTCTCCCTCTCTATCTGTCACCTGTCATCTCCCCCCTCTGTCTGTGCTACCCGCCTCCCTTTCCGTCTGTATGTCTTGTTTGTTACTTGTCTCCCTTTATGTCTGTTTGTTAGCGGTCACTGCCTGTCTGTCGTTCATATCACTCTTCCTTGTGTCTGTCTGTCTGTGCTACCCGTCTCCCTTTCCGTCTGTATGTCTTGTTTGTTACTTGTCTTCCTTTATATTTGTCTGTTACCGGTCACTGCCTGTCTGTCGTTCATATCACTATTCCTTGTGTCTGTCTGTCTGTGCTACCCGCCTCCCTTTCCGTCTGTATGTCTTGTTTGTTACTTGTCTCCCTTTATGTCTGTTTGTTACCGGTCACTGCCTGTCTGTCGTTCATATCACTCTTCCTTGTGTCTGTCTGTCTGTGCTACCCGTCTCCCTTTCCGTCTGTATGTCTTGTTTGTTACTTGTCTTCCTTTATATTTGTCTGTTACCGGTCACTGCCTGTCTGTCGTTCATATCACTCTTCCTTGTGTCTGTCTGTCTGTGCTACCCGTCTCCCTTTCCGTCTGTATGTCTTGTTTGTTACTTGTCTCCCTTTATGTCTGTCTGTTACCGGTCACTGCCTGTCTGTCGTTCATATCACTCTTCCTTGTGTCTGTCTGTCTGTGCTACCCGTCTCCCTTTCCGTCTGTATGTCTTGTTTGTTACTTGTCTCCCTTTATGTCTGTCTGTTACCGGTCACTGCCTGTCTGTCGTTCATATCACTCTTCCTTGTGTCTGTCTGTCTGTGCTACCCGTCTCCCTTTCCGTCTGTATGTCTTGTTTGTTACTTGTCTTCCTTTATATTTGTCTGTTACCGGTCACTGCCTGTCTGTCGTTCATATCACTCTTCCTTGTGTCTGTCTGTCTGTGCTACCCGCCTCCCTTTCCGTCTGTATGTCTTGTTTGTTACTTGTCTCCCTTTATGTCTGTTTGTTACCGGTCACTGCCTGTCTGTCGTTCATATCACTCTTCCTTGTGTCTGTCTGTCTGTGCTACCCGTCTCCCTTTCCGTCTGTATGTCTTGTTTGTTACTTGTCTTCCTTTATATTTGTCTGTTACCGGTCACTGCCTGTCTGTCGTTCATATCACTCTTCCTTGTGTCTGTCTGTCTGTGCTACCCGTCTCCCTTTCCGTCTGTATGTCTTGTTTGTTACTTGTCTCCCTTTATGTCTGTCTGTTACCGGTCACTGCCTGTCTGTCGTTCATATCACTCTTCCTTGTGTCTGTCTGTCTGTGCTACCCGTCTCCCTTTCCGTCTGTATGTCTTGTTTGTTACGTGTCTCCCTTTATGTCTGTCTGTTACCGGTCACTGCCTGTCTGTCGTTCATATCACTCTTCCTTGTGTCTGTCTGTCTGTCTGTGCTTATTGATCCTTGCCTCTATATTATATACGGTATCTGTAGTTTACCTATCTGTCTGTCTGTTATTTTGTTTAAACTTTATTCCTTGCCTGTCTAAAACCTGCCCTCCCAGCCTGTCTATCTGTCTGTCATGTCATATATTGTTCCCAGCTTCATTACTGTCTGTTTGTTGGTCAGTCATTTACTGTCTTTATCCTTTTCCTGTCTATGTGTCTGTTACCCAGTGCCTGTCTTTGTTTCCTGTCTGTCATGCCACCATTTTTCTCTGTCTGTCAGTCTGTCATATCAAGTTCATCCTTGCTGTCAGACAACATTCCAATTTCTACCACTATCCCTCCTTGCAATGATTGTGTCTGCTCTCTCTCTCTCTCTCTCTCTCTCTCTCTCTCTCTCTCTCTCTCTTCCTCTCTTCAAAAAAGGCAGCAAATCCCTACCCAGTAACTATCGTCCAATTAGCTTAACCTCAATTGTATGTAAAATGCTAGAAACGGTCATAAGAGACAGACTCGTAAATCACTTAGAGGCAAATAACTTACTTAAAGATACTCAACACGGCTTTCGTAAACAACGTTCCTTTAAACGTTCTTTTAAAACGTTCCCTTAAAGGGCGGCGCGCAACATAAGTCGAGTTAAAGAAACTGGCAAAAAACGGGTGAAAAATGGGTGAAAATCGAGTGAAAATGGGTGGAACAGTAATAGACCAGTCAAAGTAGGGCTGGACTTAGAACAAATTGCAATAGAAGGTTTTTTGGCTTTAACTTGTTTATTAGGTCCCTCTGATGAACATATAAAAAGTCTCCAACTTTTGGACACCGGGAAAGTGGTTAATTTGCATAAATTCAAGATGGCCGCCGTCCAAAGCTTCAATTTACAGATAACTTTTTTCTGGTTGCTCCTAGACCCTATAAATGTATTACAAACAACGTTTTTTGGCTTTAACTTGTTTATTAGGTCCCTCTGATGAACATATAAAAAGTCTCCAACTTTTGGACACCTGGAAAGTGGTTAATTTACAGCCAAAAAACCTTACAGCCAAAAAACCTTCTATTGCAATTTGTTCTAGGTCAAGCCCTACCTTTACTGCACATTATTGTCTATTACATTTTGCCTAGGCCTATACTAATCCCATCTCTCTCGAATTTAGAAAGCTTGACCCCATTTCAGCATCTGACAAGCTTGAAAATCTGGACATACTGTGGAAAACGTCATGGTTGCTTCGACCAAAACGACCAGGCTGGTCCGGCTTAATGCAGAGTGTGTGCCATGGACCACACCCAGGGAAATCATCCGTCCATTTCTTGCCCATGATTGACATGGACCCTACGGACATGAGTTGTATTTACTCAACACTTCACTTCGTTGCTGCGGAAAGCCATCGCCAGGGAACGACGCCAATGCTGACATTCGACCAACCGCTTTATTGGAAAGCGAAGACGATCATTGTTCATGAGAAGGAAGGAAGCGAACTGAAACCCATTGTTTTGAACCTTGGTGGCTTTCACTCTGTGATAAGCTTTTTGGGATGCATGGGCCATGTTATGGAAGCATCTGGGCTTAAGGAGGTTTTGGAACTTATATACGCTGAAAATGCTGTGACCCAAATGCTGAGTGGGAAAGCCTATGCACGAGCAATCAGAGGCCACTTCTTGGTTGACACAGCCTTGAGTTCGATTGTGTTAGGCAGGGCATACGGTGTCAACCTCTCAATGGTAGATGAGGAAAGTGACGCATGCAAGGACTTCCAGGAGGCTGCAGATCTTTTGGATAAGCTGTTGCGTGAAGACGTTTCACCGGATGAAGTCTGCAGTAAAGACGTTTTCAACAGAATTTCTGAAAAACTTAAAGCTGAGAAGAGCTCCTTAGCAGAGCATAAGATGGGAAAGCTATGGATTCAATACATGGACATGATTGACCTGCTGCGTCGCTTCCTGAGGGCACTGAGAATGGGCGATTTCCTACTGTACCTCGGAACACTCCAGGAGATGTTGCCGTACTTTGCAGCGTGTGGTCATAACAATTATGCCAAGTCAGCCCATGTGTACATTCAAGACATGATTGAACTTGAGCAGCTCAACCCAGACATGTTCTGTCAATTGAACTCCGGTCTATTTGTGATCCGCCGAAGTGATCGGCTGTGGGCAGGACTGCCAAGCGACTTGGTTATAGAGCAGGTTTTGATGCGCTCTTTGAAAACGAATGGTGGATTGACACGTGGTAGGGGCATGGAGGAAACGCAACGCCTGCGCTGGTTACTTGCTATGCCAGCCTGCGCTGAGGTGAGTGAAGTTATGCAAGAACTGACAGGGAAGCATTTCCACACCTCTGAGCAGCACAAAGAAATGACTGAAGCAAGGCGTGAACGAGATAGGAAGGACACAGAGAAGGTTCTCGCATTCTTCAAGGATTATGATCCATTTCAAGAATCAAATGAACTCAGGAATATTGCCAACGGTGTGACAGGACCAGCCTCGGCCAATCCTCATTTACTGTATGAGGTTGGTATGAACATTGTGCAGAAGATGGAAGGTAGCAATGCTTTTGACTTTTCATTTAGGAAGAAAGATCAAGTTGAGTCGTTGGGTGCAAAGGTTACAATCAGTGCTGAAAAAGTACCAATCGACCCACAGCTCCTTTTCCAGAGGCTCCTCATCTTTGCTAATAACAGGGACTTAGGTGTTGAAGAGGTCTTTGCGTATGAGTTGTCTAGCTACCCTACTGCTCTGTTCGATAAGTGGGGGAGGCTCAGGGAAGCCAATAAACCACAGCTAGGAGATGAGATAGCTGCTGTTGTTCCCAAGTCGTCATTGGAATCATTTGAGGAAGAAAGGACTGTGACCCATGTTCTGGATGGTGGTTCCTTATTGCAAAGGATTCCATGGAAGAGGGCGACACATTTGAGGACATTGCAAGCATGTACATGAAGCATGTTTCCAAAAACTTTCTCAACCCGGTGGTTGTATTCGACGGTTATAAATCAGGACCTACTACCAAGGACATGACACACAATCGACGATCAAAAGGAGTCTTTGGTCAAAAGGTGATGTTCACTCCAACCATGCCCCTTCGGTCAAAAAAGGAAAACTTCTTGTCAAACTCGGACAATAAGCAAAACTTCATTGACTTATTGTGTGAAACATTCAAGGCAAATGGAATTGACTGTGTCAATGCGCCAGCAGATGCAGATGTCATGATTGCGAAGAAGGGAATTGAGCATGCAAGGGAAACCGTGACATATGTGATAGGTGAGGACACAGACTTGTTGGTGCTGTTGTGTCATTATGCGGAACGAGGGATGAATGATTTGTACTTCAAGTCGAGCAAGGAAGGTGGGAAATGTTGGCATATTAACTCAGTAGCAGAAGCTCTCGGTGAAAGCATCTGTCGTGTCCTGCCAGTTGTCCATGCACTCTGTGGATGTGACACAACCTCACGACTGTATGGTATTGGTAAAGGGGCTGCCTTGAGGAAAGTGAGGGAAGACAACGGTTTCTTGAAATGTATAGAAGCATTCTGTTGCCAAAGTGGAAGTAAAGACGCGATATCATCAGCTGGTGAAAAGGCCTTGGTTTATTTGTACGGGGGAAAAGGAAATGACACCCTTGACGGACTGCGAAAGACAAAGTTTTGCAACAAGGTGGCAAAAAGTTCAACTACCGTTGAAGTTCACAGCCTTCCCCCAACAACCGATGCAGCCAAATACCACTCGTTCCGAGTTTATTGTCAGGTCCAGGAATGGATGGGGAACTGTGTGGACCCCGAGAAATGGGGCTGGTGTCTGCGGAAGGGACAGCTTGAACCGAAGACGATGGATTCGCCAGTGGCTCCTGATTCACTACTGAAATTGGTCAGATGTCAGTGTAAAGGCAACTGTGACACTCAACGCTGTAGTTGCAAACGGAATGAGCTTGAATGTTCCAGTGCATGTGGTCAATGTAAAGGACTCTGTCAAAATAGCAACTTTGATGCAAGCACCGATGATCCAAGTGAATACGAACTCCTATCATGAATTACATAATTGGCTCTGAATGACGTCATACTACGTCATGTTTTTTTTTTTTTTTTTTTATAAAAAAGAGGGACAACAGGTCAAAAAACCCATACAAGCACAAAGTGCCTGTGTCACCCCTTGTGAAAGAGACAGTTCAGCCTGTCTGTAAGGTTTTTCGGCTGTAAATTAACCACTTTCCAGGTGTCCAAAAGTTGGAGACTTTTTATATGTTCATCAGAGGGACCTAATAAACAAGTTAAAGCCAAAAAACGTTGTTTGTAATACATTTATAGGGTCTAGGAGCAACCAGAAAAAAGTTATCTGTAAATTGAAGCTTTGGACGGTGGCCATCTTGAATTTATGCAAATTAACCACTTTCCCAGTGTCCAAAAGTTAGAGACTTTTTATATGTTCATCAGAGGGACCTAATAAACAAGTTAAAGCCAAAAAACCTTCTATTGCAATTTGTTCTAGGTCCAGTTAAATGATTGCTAGATTTACTGGACTATAATGAACCATACGTCCGACATCTGTGGCCTCCCGGCCCACACTAACTCCAGTTCCCCCACCGCACGGGAGGATGACAGTGTGACCAATAGTTCGCTAAAAGTGAACAATGTAGCAAAATCCGCTAAACTTCCATCTTTGAGGTAACACTGTCAGTGCTCCACGAGTGCTACGTAGCTGTATGTGGTGTCATTGTGTAGCGATTTCCACCTAGTTTTCGGCACAATACAGTTCCTTTCATGCTGATGGTTGATATAGCAGTCAGAATGGCCTGAAAAGGCCCAAAACGGCCACAGACCACCCGCTAGACTAGGGTTAACAAACCTCTTAGACTTCTTCCACGATATCTTCGGAGAAGAAATCGACTCAGCACAGGACAACCAGGAAGGAGGACCGAAGACAGCGAGGACGGCAACCTACAAAGGAATTAAATACTAATCCGTCAAGAACCGCGAATTTGGATAAAGCTCCACCAACACGACCCAAATTCAAAACCGCCAGGGATAACGACCGAGGACCGAGGACAGTCATGAATGTAAATGTAGATCCGACTAGAACCAAAAATTCGATGAAAGAACGTTCTGTGAGTTCTAAAACCGCAACTTTAAAGATTTTCTATGCAAACGCTCGTAGCATACGCAATAAATTTTCAGATTTAGAGGAACTAGTGTTTACTGAAAATTATGATGTGATTGGCATAACAGAATCTTGGCTCAATGCAGAGATAGAGACTTTTTAGCAGAGTATTCACTTCCCGGTTATGTAATGTTTGAGAACAGCCGAATAAATAAAAATGGAGGTGGCGTTTTATTTTATATCAAAGAAAGTCTTAACCCGACCCTCGTGTCAAAACCTCAAATTGTGAACGTCGACACATCTTTTGTGCTAATAAAGAATAATAAAGGTACAAAAATAATACTTGCGTTAATATACAGACCTCCAGCTCAATCAGTGCAAACTGACCGAGAAATTTACGAACAAATTGCAGATGTAAGTAACTCACAAGATACCGTAATTTTTGGCGACTTTAATTTACCTGTGACCAAGTGGGGCGATACTCTTACTTCACACTCCGGACATGACTTGTATACGAACTTGCAAGAGAGCTCGCTTTATCAATTTGTTCGAACGCCGACCCGTGGTAATAACGTTCTTGATATTGTACTTGCAACAAAAGAAGAATTGATAGAGAATTTGAATGTTGGTGATGAATTCAGTAACAGCGACCATCGTACGATAACTTTCACTTTAAACTTTACTAGTAACGAACCAAATAGTAGCATCGAAAAAGTCCCTAATTTCAAGAAAGCAAACTTCCATAAACTTAGAGCTATGTTTAAAGAAACTGACTGGAGCTTTTTAATTAACAATAACGACATAAATACATCTTGGAAGTTATTCGAAACCACTTACCTAAAAGCAGTGCAAGACTGCATACCATCGAAAATACGGCGTCCAGGCCATAATAATAAGCCCAAATGGTGGAATAAAGATATTTCAAACTGCCTGCTTGCTAAAAAATTTGCTAATGATAGATTAAAATCCTCACAAAATGACAAAGAACGGGTGAAATTTGTAGAGCTACGACGCAAAGCCAAAAAGTTAATTAAGCAAAGTAAAAAGACCTTAGAGTTACATATTGCGAATCAAAGTAAAACAAACCCGAAAGAATTCTATAGTTATATCAGAAAGAAAAAAGTAGTTACTTCAACTGTTGGACCGTTAGTCGATGAAAATGGAGAATACACCAAAGACGAAGTACAATTAGCTTAACCTCAGTTGTATGTAAAATGCTAGAAACGGTCATACGAGACAGACTCGTAAATCACTTAGAGGAAAATAACATACTTAAAGATACTCAACACGGCTTTCGTAAAAAACGTTCCTGTTTAACAAACCTCTTAGACTTCTTCCACGATATCCTCAACCTCTACGATGAGAGTAAAGCTGTAGATATTATATACCTTGATTTTCAAAAGGCCTTTGACAAAGTTCCCCACAAACGTTTACTGCTAAAACTAAAAGCGCATGGAATACAAGACGGTGTGTTGAAATGGATAGAAAATTGGCTCAGCAACAGAAAGCAAAGGGTAGTCATAAACGGGAAGGCATCTAAATGGACCAATGTAAGTAGCGGGGTATCCAGGGATCGGTACTAGGACCAATTCTCTTTCTAATTTACATCAACGACATAGATGAGGGTCTCACCTGTACAATCTCAAAATTTGCTAACGATACAAAAATTGCAAATAGCGTACTCTCAGAAGAACAAGTTGACGATATGCAACACAATCTAGATAAATTGTCATGTTGGGCCCAAATTTGGCAAATGAGTTTCAATGCGGATAAATGTAAAGTACTACATGTCGGATACCTAAATGAGAAAGCAAACTATTCGATGAATGGCACTCAGCTTAAGAATGTAAACAAACCGATCTGGGAGTAACAATATCGAGTAACCTAAAACCGAGTCAACAATGTTCAGAAGTTGTTAAGAAGGCAAACAAAATAATTGGCTTTATAGGCAGGTCATTTGAGCATAAATCCAAAGAAGTTATCCTAATCCTTTACAATTCCTTAGTCCGCCCTCTTCTGGAATACTGCGTTCAATCCTGGTGCCCTTATTACCAAAAAGATATAAACAAGCTAGAACGAGTTCAACGTAGAGTTACCAAAATGATACCTAGCCTAAAGAACAAACCATACGAAGAGCGTCTTAGAGAATTAAATATATTTCCTTTAACCCAGTGCAGATTAAGAGGTGACTTAATTCAAGTGTTCAAAATCATCAAAGGCATCGACACTATGAACTGTAGTAAGTACTTCACTATCGACCAATCTAATTACACGTGGGGAAACGGTTGCAAAATTATTGGAAAATCTTTTAACTCGCACGAATCTAAGAATTTCTTCTTCAATCGAGTTGTCAACTTGTGGAATGGGCTTCCCCGAAACGTTATAGACTGCATCACCGTTGATTCATTTAAACTCCGCCTAGACAAATATCTCTCATCAAACCCGCGACTGACTGCGTTTGTAAATGAATAACTTTATTTTATCCTCCCCTCAGTTACTAACCCATCTGTCCTCTACTAACTTCCTAATCCTGCCACGGACATTAGTTCCAGGGCAGTAATTCCCTTTCCAATGTTCCCTTACCCACTCAAACCACTGTTTGGACACTTGATCCTCAGTGTTTTGGAGGACAAGCAACCTAGAAGGGTCACTAGATCTGTTGTTGCTTGATTTCCTTTGTACTCCCTTTGTACCTTTACGATGAGAGCAAAGCTGTAGATATTATATACCTTGATTTTCAAAAGGCCTTTGACAAAGTTCCCCACAAACGTTTACTGCTAAAACTAAAAGCGCATGGAATACAAGACGGTGTGTTAAAATGGATAGAAAATTGGCTCAGCGACAGAAAGCAAAGAGTAGTCATAAACGGTAAGGCATCTAAATGGACCAATGTAAGTAGCGGGGTACCCCAGGGATCGGTACTAGGACCAATTCTCTTTCTAATTTACATCAACGACATAGATGAGGGTCTCACCTGTACAATCTCAAAATTTGCTGACGATACAAAAATTGCAAATAGCGTACTTTCAAAAGAACAAGTTGACGATATGCAACACAATCTAGATAAATTGTCATGTTGGGCCCAAATTTGGCAAATGAGTTTCAATGCGGATAAATGTAAAGTACTACATATCGGATACCTAAATGAGAAAGCAAACTATTCGATGAATGGCACTCGGCTTAAGAATGTAAACAGAGAAACCGATCTGGGAGTAACAATATCGAGTAACCTAAAACCGAGTCAACAATGTTCAGAAGTTGTTAAGAAGGCAAACAAAATAATTGGCTTTATAGGCAGGTCATTTGAGCATAAATCCAAAGAAGTTATCCTAACCCTTTACAATTCCTTATTCCGCCCTCTTCTGGAATACTGCGTTCAATCTTGGTGCCCTTATTACCAAAAAGATATAAACAAGCTAGAACGAGTTCAACGTAGAGTTACCAAAATGATACCTAGCCTAAAGAACAAACCATACGAAGAGCGTCTTAGAGAATTAAATCTATTTCCTTTAACCCAGCGCAGATTAAGAGGTGACTTAATTCAAGTGTTCAAAATCATCAAAGGCATCGACAATATGAACTGTAGTAAGTACTTCACTATCGACCAATCTAATTACACGCGGGGAAACGGTTGCAAAATTATTGGTAAATCTTTTAACTCACACGAATCTAAGAATTTCTTCTTCAATCGAGTTGTCAACTTGTGGAATGGGCTTCCCCGAGGCGTTATAGACTGCAGCACCGTTGATTAATTTAAACTCCGCTTAGACAAATATCTCGCATCAAACCCGCGACTGACTGCATTTGTAAATGAATAACTTTATTTTATCCCCCCCTCAGTTACTAACCCATCTGTCCCCTACTAACTTCCTAATCCTGCCACGGACATTAGTTCTAGGGCAGTAGTTCCCTTTCCAATGTTCCCTTACCCACTCTAAACCACTGTTTGGACACTTGATCCTCAGTGTTTTGGAGGACAAGCAGCCTAGAAGGGTCACTAGATCTGTTGTTGCTTGATTTCCTTTGTACTCCTTTGTACTCTCTCTCTCTCTCTCTCTCTCTCTCTCTCTCTCTCTCGACGAGAATAACTGCACATAGCTTGTCAACCAAACTTTATTATTAAGGTATATATGTCTTTGAGTTAGCTTGTACCACAGTCTTGGCAAACTATTTATACAGGTTTTAAGTTGTTAACATACTTTTAGCGGCAACTTTACGTTTTACAGCATATACTCACATAACATACCGGTAACATACCAGTCCCAATCAGCAGAATATAATATAATTTATAAATTTCACTCCCAACACCAAACACCTCTTAATAAAATAAAACATAAATTAAATATGCATGAAACACATACCCATAACATACCAGCTCCACTCAGCATAACATAAAACACAAACCCCATAACATTTTACAGCATACACTCACACAAAATACCAGTAACATAATATAGTATTTTTTTTTTCTCCAGCTGATGATAAATTGAAATCCTTTGCATCTGATTTATCGGTTCTTAATGAACACAAATATGATACTTCTATGTGTCTGTGTCATATTATTGCCTAGTTTTCATAATTAACCTATTTCGCTACAAAATCTTGGTAATAGCCGAGTATTCACGATGGCGAGATAGCAAATTACCATCAGCTGGAATAAAACCGAGTATAGACTGACTCAGCATAACGCAGGATACCAGAACGTTGAAGCAGGCCAGCATGATAGTCCAGTAACATATCCCAGCCTCTTATAATTGGCCTCAGTCAGACCAACATGACAGCTGTGAAGGCTGGAGGCAAGAATGAGCCAGAAAATTGAGGATGGAGAAAAGTGTGTGTGTGTGTGTGTGTGTGTGTGTGTGTGTGTGTGTGTGTGTGTGTGTGTGTGTGTGTGAGAGAGAGAAAGTGTGTGTGTGTGTGTGTGTTTTAGATCCAATTAATATATGAAATGTTTTGTTTTGTTTTTATGTAAGATGTATTTTAAATACATTTACCGTGTCAGTCAAATGTCCAGCTGTCCATTGAGTCAGTCAATCAGTTTGTCGCGTACCAAGCAGTGAGGTAAATTAGCCAATTCGTACGTGGTGGTCCAGTTAGTACAGGAATGTATATATAAATACTACACATACACAACTACTGGACTGGTTGTTAGATGGGTACCGTACGTTTAAAGGGAGATGGTCAGTTTTTCTGGTCCCCCTTCTTCCTTATGTTTAACCCCATTAGTTTTCAGATTATAAGACGTTCGGCCCATTAGTTTGGCGATTTTATGACCTTTCGCCACATTTATTTGTAAATATTAAGAATTTACATGTTATTTAGTTGTCGATGTTTTCCTGGCGAGCGATAGCGAGCCTGTAATTTGAGAGGAACCGGCCTGCTTTCGAAAAATGTACAAATTTATCTTGAAGGAGGGTCACGGGTAGTGTTTTTTAAGCTTGATTGAGATCTAGGGAGGAAACTAATCAAATAATAAAAATACACATAAATGAGCAAATCAAAACGACCCATCTCCCCTTAATAATATAATGTACATTAAATTTGACACACAATATAATAATTTAACTACTAATTATTGTGGTTTTTGTTCAAGGATATCGCGTACTAATTATACTGCGTACAAAGCGGCCAGTCTACCCTGACTCAATAGTTCACTAACTACCGGTACTGTATAGTCATAATCGGCGTAATTAAAGTTTCTATTCGTTTGTTTTTGACAGTGCTGGTGTGACTATTACGGTACTATTTGTTTCTCATACAAGTGTCGAGTTAAGGGGAGATTTCCACATGAGGGATTTTTTTCTTTACCCCTTTCTCCCTTATGTTTAGCCCCATTGTTTTTTAGATTTTAAGACGTTCGCCCCATTAGTTTGGCGATTTTAAGAACTTTCACCCCATTTATGTCACTTTTAAGACCTTTCGTGCCATTTAGGTGTCGATTTTTTCCTGGCGAGCGATAGCGAGCCTGTAATTTAAGAGGAACCGGCCTTCGGCCGGGAAATTTTTCTACCGAAAAATTTACAAATTTATCTTGAAAGGCGGTCAAGGGGGTGTAATTTCAAGCTTGATGGAAGTCTAGGAAACACACTAAAAACCTCCCCTTAACGTCCGTCTATCTAATGATAATGTCGGACAGGTTGGCAGAGAGGCATACTCTCTCTTAAGGGGGGTGACCTGCTTTTTTTCTCACCTTTTTTATCTTTCTCTGGCTTGTATCCATTTGGCCCCATTCAGCCTACTGTTTTAAGACGTTTATCCCCATCCAGGTGTCAATGTTTTACTGGTGAGCGGTAGGGAGCCAGCATATTTTTTAAAAAATTTTGACAGCATGCTAAATTTGTACATTTTTCGATAGAAACATTTCTCCGGCGAAGCCGGATTTCTTCATATAATGCTGGCTCGCTATCGCTCGCCAGGAAGAAATCGACACCTAAATGGGGATAAACGTCTTAAAATAGTAGGCTGAATGGGGCCGAATGGATACAAGCCAGAGAAAGAGAGAAAAGGAGAGATATAAAAGAAAGCAGGTCACCCCCCTTAACGTCCGTATCTCAAGATTACACCTAGATTATCATGAAAGTTTTCGGCGAACTATTGGTTTTGGGTATACCGTACTTCACAGGTACTGTACAGGAACAATAGTCTGCTTCGTTTAGCTCATGGTAATGCAATCGCTTAGCAGGTGTCACACTATGCCGATTTAAGTAGTCTCCCCCTTGTATCGCCACTCCTTAAAGGCCGCGTCATACAGAGGGCCGACCGATGTGTGACAAGGTCCCGAATAGGATGACTTGCAAATTTTTACCGAATTAAGCCGAGACCCTCCCGAATGGTGAAGTTTACGAACATGGCCCGAACGAGTTAAGAATAATATACGATAGTCAAGAACGACCTACGACAAACTCCCGAACAACTACCGAACAAGAACCGAACATAAACTCGTTATGCAAAGAATTAGTTACGAACATACCCGAATCATCAGACACAGTTCCAAATGACATTGGAATGATTTACGATAATGAACCGAACTTGACCGAACTTAACCGAACTAAAACCGATGAGATGCCGACAAACAACCGATAGAGAAGAACAACATCAGAACAACATCAGACTGCTTTACGAACATTCGTACTGTAGCAAGAACATCGTACCTGCCCTATATAAAAGAAATGGGTTGGCTCACACCCCACCAGTCTCAACCCAGCGATCGACACGGCAACATGGCAGCACCCCCTGATGACCTGTGCGATGATTTTGAGAGGGCCATACACTTCCAGGAGCTTGTCGTTGCCACCCTCAATCATCAGCTGATGTGCCACACCCTCCTGAAATTAAAGCGGGCCCGCCGTGTACGTGCCAGGACACCACGAAGCTGCAGCGTCAAGCCATTGTATAGACAGAGATTATACTACGGACACTACCACCAATTGATGAAAACGCTAATGGCAATCGACAAGCCCACCTACAAGTACTATCTCCGTATGGATGAGGAGCTCTACAATGAGATCGTAAGCCGTGTGACACCCCGGATCAAGAAGGAGGAAACCAATTGGAAGAAGCCCCTGGAACCTGGTTTGCGAGGCATACAAGAGTATGGCACTCAATTTTCTTGTTGGTGCCAACACAATTTCCCTGGTGGTACGTGAGACGTGCGAGGCCATAATCCAAGAGTACATGGAGGAGGTCATTGTCTGCCCATCAACACCGGAAGGCTGGAAGGAGGTTGCCAAGGGGTTCAATGACAGATGGAACTTCCGGCACACCGTGGGAGCAATCGACGGAAAGCACATTGCCATACAGCCTCCTGCAAACACTGGGTCCATTTACTTCAACTACAAGCACTACAACTCCATTGTGCTCCTGGCAGTTGTTGATCACCTGGGGAAATTTATGTATGTGGATGTTGGAGCGAACGGGTCCGCATCTGATGGGGGCATTTTCCAGGTGACCGACATCCGGAAGGCGCTGGAGGACGGTGCAGCAGGACTGCCGGCACCTGAGCCATTCCCAGGGGATGACAAGCCAGTGCCCTACTTCCTTGTGGGTGACGACGCATTCCCCATGAGGGAGTGGTTGCAGAAGCCATACCCTTACCGAGGACTCGATCAACCAAAGAGGAATTTCAACTACAGACTTTCTCGGGCCAGGAGGCAGGTTGAAAATGCCTTTGGTATGCTGGCGAACCGCTTCCGGTGTCTTCTCACCACTCTGAATATTCACCCCAGCACCGTGGAGAAGGTAGTCCTCGCAGCCTGCATACTCCATAACAAGCTCATTGACAGACGCCCAGAAACACATTCACATAATTTATAACATGAATATCAATATTAACTTGTAGGACACTTTATGATGCCGTAACAGCATGTAAATGTACTGTATATTTCACTAGTATTGAATAATGTACTCATGAACATAACCTAGATCAGGAATATATGTAAACTTGTAAAGGGACTTTATGATGCATATAACAACATGTTAATTTTTTAAACATTTGACAAATTGTATTGTATAATTGACTCATGAACATTACTTATATTATTACTTATATTATTAATATACAATGTAAACTTGTAAAGAACTTTTTTATGATGCATAACAACATGTGAATTTTGTGTCCATTTGCCAAATTGTATTGTATTTTTTGGATAAATTAAAAACATTCTTTTCAATATCAAAGTGCACGACTTGTTTCCATTGTCCATATGTAAATAGTATTTAACCAACATTTTAACGTTGTTAATTATTTCTCACGTACCTTGCTCTTCCTGGTCGCACTTTTAACCAGGTGTGGTTGGAGAAAGAAGAACGTCGCCTTTATCCATTGCTCTCGCTCCGTCAGGGACTTGGTACCAGAACCCGACTTGACCTCTACCAGCTTCCCATAGCGCGTCCGCATCCCCTCCAACCATTTAAACAGGACTTGAACTGCAAAATAATAAATTTACATCATTACCTGTACACTCCATACATTTCTGAACACAAATTATTAAAAAGAATTCCATTATATCTCACCTGTAACACCCAACTCCGTGGCTTTTTTGTTGAGCACGCTGTCCTTCATGCTCCTGTCACGGAATGCCCTCAGCTTCCTGTTGTAGAGGAACTCATTCTCGCGGTACCACTCCGCGACAGCCACCTCCTGTGCCTCCGGCAGGATGGCGTAGACACGCTTCCTTTTATCGGGTGGCCGCTGTTTTCGAGGTGTTGTAGAAGCCGGTGTGTCTTGGGAGTCCTGTGAGTGGGTCGTCAAGCCGGTTGATGTCGTTTGCTGGGTAGACATCTGCGTCTGGTCCTCATCAATGTCCGGCTCGTGCATCGGGCTGTCACCTAGTTCCGGGAAATTCTTTGGAATGAAGCGGCGTTTTATGGGTAGGGTAGTTACATCTTCATCTTCATTGCTGCTGACGGAGACGTCTTCATCGGAGATGTGTTGGCCAGCCTCATACTGTGTGTGTTGTCTCCTCCTCCGAGGCTGATGACATAACATTCACGGAATCCTGGGTGAGGAACAGGTCGACGGACGCGTTGTCAGGGGCTGTAGTAGGAGCTGGGGTCTTGGCAGCCTTCTTCCCTTTAAAATTGAGTTTGGATCCCTTGGGCATGGTGAAGGTGTGTAGAGTAGAGTCGTTGTGGGTGGCTGGAGAGAGTGGTGAATCACTGAATACTGTGATTGATGCATCTCCCGGCAGCTATATATAGGGGTCCGTGCGGGCGGCTGCCAACGTACGCTCAGTCGCGTTCACTCAGGGTGTCGTGTGCACTTGTCCCTTGCCTCGGTCCCGCGCTCCAGTGATTCAGCTGTGTCGTGTGCAAATTGTGGAAGGTGTGCGTACCCACGCGGACCTACGTGGGACCGAAACTAGCATTCCGACACGTAGGCAGTTATTCGTGGAAAGTTCCGTTGTTACTCGTAGCTAATTCTACTAGTTCGTAATCAATTCTGAATTAATTCTTAATTAAACAAGATTAATCGAGCATTCATCGTAAATTAATCGTATATTTGTCGTATATTTGTCTTAATTTGATCGTAACTTGTTCTGATAATTCGTAACTCATACGGGGTTTAGTCGGGAATACGAGGGAATCATCATAATTTTATCGAAGTTTTGTCGGGATTTGTTCGGGTAGTTCCTAACAAATTCGGCAATTGAAAAAAGTACCGAACAAGTCCCGAAACAGAAGACCGAACTACGAATTAATCAGAACAACTCCCGAACGAGTTACGAATAACTCCCGACCAACATCCGACCATTTTGTAACGTTTTTTTTACCCGAATGTTCGTGGAAATTTAGTGTAGCCACTAATTTTTTCCCGACTCTCCGGAATGTCGGCAACATACATGAACAACATCAGACCAACATCAGACCAACCCACGAATAGTCAGGAACGTATGCCGAATTGTGCAGAATATACCCGACCCGCCTGAAATTTGAATATTTTTTGCAAGTCATCCTATTCGGGACTTTGTCCTAGTACGTTCGGCCTCTGTATGACGCGGTCTTAAGTCGTGGAGCGTCGGCACTTAAGGGGAGGTTTTTAGTTGATTCCCTAGACTTCCATCAAGCTTAAAATTACTCCCCCTTGACCCCTTTTCAAGATAAATTTGTACATTTTTCGGTAGACAAATTAAATTACAGGCTCGCTATCGCTCGCCAGGAAAAAATCGACACCTAAATGGCACGAATGGTCTTAAAATTGACAGAAATGGGGCGAGGGTTCTTAAAATCGCCAAACTAATGGGGCGAACGTCTTAAGATATCAAAAGCAATGGGGCTAAACATGAGGGAGAAAGGGGTCCAGAAAAAAAATCCCTCAAGTGGATATCTCCCCTTAAATCGGCATAGTGTGACACCTGCCTTAGCAACGCATTTCTCGATACTTACCGTACTGGAAAAATATGCGTCCTATTAATGCCTATTTTGTTTATAATGTAAAACATTTCGGTACAACATTGACGTAATAGATGAATAATCAAGATAGTGACGTGACAATTTACCCTCAGCTGGGAAGTAAACAGATTATATAAGAGAAGCTTGATCATTTTGTGAAGGAAACTGCATGGTGACCCCTGTTGTCTCTTTTTGAACTTGACCTTTGACCTTTAGAACATTGGCAGAACATTGGTCGAAGTGAAAATGTGATTAAGTGAAACCCATCATTATTGGAAAATAGTGGAAGGCAGAGAAACCAAATAATCTTTATTGACATTAAATGTAAGATAAGTATTAGTCAAAGATACCATAAATAACGGCAATTTTTGATCAACTGTAATTTCTGACAAAATTATGATTGATACTGATATTTAAAGTGAATGGATATAACAAAATATTAATGGGTACATAGAATGAAGAGGAACGTATTAATATTTTAATGAATGAATGTTGATATACTCGTAGAAATTGAATGAAGGTAGAGACCAATTATATTAGATGTTATAACCTTGATAACAAAGAAGGAACAATTGACCATGAATGAATGCATCTTTTACACGGAAAAACTGAACTGACGACGAGGTACAGTCAAGAACAATAATAGCGACGCACCTATTTGTATCAGTACCCGGTATTGAAAAAAAAAATCCTCCTCCTATGAAATGAGCTACAAGGTGGTGTCCCTCGCCCTGTGCGGTGTTGTCAAATATTCAAACCTTTAACAACAAATTTTAGTTTTTCAGGCTATTAACAAATTAATTTTAGCTTTTATGACTATATATATTATATTACAATTTTTAAAGGTTATGTGGTGTTAAGAAACATATAATTTTAAGGATATATAGAAGGAATTTATACAACATATGGCACGCTATTTAGAACATGCTGCCATTTTTCTGGGGACAGCTATAAATAGATTTAAGGAATGGTAGGATATGCGACGTTGCCAAGTAATGTCAATGCGGTTCTGTTGGCTACGCACACACTCACACACACCCCTACAGATACACACACAAACACACACATACATACACAATCTCCAAAATGCAATATAGCACAATGTAATCCCATCAAAAGAGAGAGAGAGAGCTGGATACGAGTAATGGCAACGCTTTAAATGGCCTCAAACTACGACAACAACATCACCCAGGTCAGACGGTCACTAACCCTCATTCATAGCGCGACCACCATGGAAGGAAAAACTCACAAAAGTTACTCTCATCTTCATAGCCAGGCAAGGGAGATGCTGTACAATGTAAATAGGTATATACAAATATAGCCTACCTATTATTTCGTTGCTGTAACTTTTATACAAGAATACCAATAACCCTTCCAGACATAAAAACGTCTTACATTTATTTCAAGTTTCCCTTCTAAATGTGGTTTTCCTTGGTTTCCCGTTTTCTAAAAGGTTTGTTTTGGTAGAAATGTGGCAACACCGCACAGGGCGACCTTGACCTCCTTGGAGCTCATTTCAGTTGAGTTTGACTATAGTAGTGGGGCAGATATGTGAAACATATGTGGGAATTGTGCGTTTCTTGATACAAGTGTCAAAATTGGCACACACAATAATAAACTCAGTATAATCAAAATTAGCTATATGGCCATCAAAGGTTTAGCCTATGTTGGCTTTGGCAGCCCCTTTTCAATTAATCTCCATAAGAGTACTGAAACACCGATATTTACCCCAAACTGTATAGGCCTACTGTGGTAGAGATGCTAATTTTGATTAGACTGTGTTTATTATAGTGTGTGCCAATTTTGAGACTTGTATCATGAAACACACAATTCTTCCACCTATCTGCTGCACTATAGTTACAATGCTTTTATTTAGCCCAGATGCTTTAGAATGTGTTTTTAATGATTCGAATTAGTGTAACCTTATATATTATACGCTAACGACTGAACATAATTATTAAGTATATGCCGATTTCATACAAAGTTATTATTATAATAGGAGCGGGCGGACGTGTGAGAGTGAGAAAGAGAGAAGTAACGATGATTGATTTTCACTTGAATATTTTAGTATCTGCAACCTTGCTCTACCTGAACACTGTCTATATTGACCCCCTCCCTCCCCCCCCCCCTACCTTGACCTACCTGTACACTGTCTATATTGACCCCCTCCCTCCCCCCCCCTACCTTGACCTACCTGTACACTGTCTATATTGACCCCCTCCCTCCCCCCTCCCTATCTTGACCTACCTGTACACTGTCTATATTGACCCCCTCCCTCCCCCCTGATTTTCACTTGAATATTTTAGTATCTGCAACCTTGCTCTACCTGAACACTGTCTATATAGTATATTGACCCCCTCCCTCCCCCCCCCCTACCTTGACCTACCTGTACACTGTCTATATTGACCCCCTCCCTCCCCTACCTTGACCTTCCTGTACACTGTCTATATTGACCCCCTCCCCCCCCTACCTTGACCTTCCTGTACACTGTCTATATTGACCCCCTCCCCCCTGCCTTGACCTTCCTGTACACTGTCTATATTGACCCCCTCCCCCCCCCTACCGTGACCTTCCTGTACACTGTCAATATTGACCCCCCTCCCCCCCTACCTTGACCTTCCTGTACACTGTCTATATTGCCCACTCCCCCCCTACCTTGACCTTCCTGTACCCTGTCTATATTGACCCCCTCCCCCCCCCCTACCTTGACCTTCCTGTACAATGTCTATATTGACCCCCTCCCCCCCCCACCTTGACCTTCCTGTACACTGTCTATATTGACCCACTCCCCCCCTACCTTGACCTTCCTGTACACTGTCTATATTGACCCCCTCCCCCCCACCTTGACCTTCCTGTACACTGTCACTATAGTGACCTTCCTACCTTACAGCAACCACTATAGTGACCCTCTTACCTTACAACAATCAACACTATAGTGACCCTCCTACCTTACAACCACCACTATAGTGACCCTTCTACCTTACAACCACCACTATAGTGACCCCTCCTACCTTACAACAACAACCACTATAGTGACCCTCTTACCTTACAACAACCACCACTATAGTGACCCTCCTACCTTACAAAAACCACCACTATAGTGACCCTCTTACCTTACAACAACCACTATAGTGACCCTCTTACCTTACAAAAACCACCACTATAGTGACCCTCCTACCTTACAACAACCACCACTATAGTGACCCTCCTACCTTACAACAACAACCACTATAGTGACCCTCTTACCTTACAAAAACCACCACTATAGTGACACTCCTACCTTACAACAACCACCACTATAGTGACCCTCCTACCTTACAACAACCACTATAGTGACCCTCCTACCTTACAACAACCACCACTATAGTGACCCTCCTACCTTACAACAACCACCACTATAGTGACCCTCCTACCTTACAACAACCACCACTATAGTGACCCTCCTACCTTACAACAACCACCACTATAGTGACCCTCCTACCTTACAACCACCACTATAGTGACCCTCCTACCTTACAACAACCACCACTATAGTGACCCTCCTATCTTACAAGAACCACTATAGTGACCCTCCTACCTTACAACAACCACCACTATAGTGACCCTCCTACCTTACAACAACCACCACTATAGTGACCCTCCTACCTTACAACAACCACCACTATAGTGACCCTCCTACCTTACAACAACCACCACAATAGTGACCCTCCTACCTTACAACAACCACCACTATAGTGACCCTTCTACCTTACAACAACCACCACTATAGTGACCCTCCTACCTTACAACAACCACCACTATAGTGACCCTCCTATCTTACAAGAACCACTATAGTGACCCTCCTACCTTACAACAACCACCACTATAGTGACCCTCCTACCTTACAACAACCACCACTATAGTGACCCTCCTACCTTACAACAACCACCACTATAGTGACCCTCCTACCTTACAACAACCACCACAATAGTGACCCTCCTACCTTACAACAACCACCACTATAGTGACCCTCCTACCTTACAACAACCACCACTATAGTGACCCTCCTACCTTACAACAACCACCACTATAGTGACCCTCCTATCTTACAAGAACCACTATAGTGACCCTCCTACCTTACAACAACCACCACTATAGTGACCCTCCTACCTTACAACAACCACCACTATATAGTCCAGTAAATCTAGCAATCATTTAACTGGACCTAGAACAAATTGCAATAGAAGGTTTTTTGGCTTTAACTTGTTTATTAGGTCCCTCTGATGAACATATAAAAAGTCTCCAACTTTTGGACACTGGGAAAGTGGTTAATTTGCATAAATTCAAGATGGCCGCCGTCCAAAGCTTCAATTTACAGATAACTTTTTTCTGGTTGCTCCTAGACCCTATAAATGTATTACAAACAACGTTTTTTGGCTTTAACTTGTTTATTAGGTCCCTCTGATGAACATATAAAAAGTCTCCAACTTTTGGACACCTGGAAAGTGGTTAATTTACAGCCGAAAAACCTTACAGACAGGCTGAACTGTCTCTTTCACAAGGGGTGACACAGGCACTTTGTGCTTGTATGGGTTTTTTGACCTGTTGTCCCTCTTTTTTATAAAAAAAAAAAAAAAAAAACCATGACGTAGTATGACGTCATTCAGAGCCAATTATGTAATTCATGATAGGAGTTCGTATTCACTTGGATCATCGGTGCTTGCATCAAAGTTGCTATTTTGACAGAGTCCTTTACATTGACCACATGCACTGGAACATTCAAGCTCATTCCGTTTGCAACTACAGCGTTGAGTGTCACAGTTGCCCTTACACTGACATCTGACCAATTTCAGTAGTGAATCAGGAGCCACTGGCGAATCCATCGTCTTCGGTTCAAGCTGTCCCTTCCGCAGACACCAGCCCCATTTCTCGGGGTCCACACAGTTCCCCATCCATTCCTGGACCTGACAATAAACTCGGAACGAGTGGTATTTGGCTGCATCGGTTGTTGGGGGAAGGCTGTGAACTTCAACGGTAGTTGAACTTTTTGCCACCTTGTTGCAAAACTTTGTCTTTCGCAGTCCGTCAAGGGTGTCATTTCCTTTTCCCCCGTACAAATAAACCAAGGCCTTTTCACCAGCTGATGATATCGCGTCTTTACTTCCACTTTGGCAACAGAATGCTTCTATACATTTCAAGAAACCGTTGTCTTCCCTCACTTTCCTCAAGGCAGCCCCTTTACCAATACCATACAGTCGTGAGGTTGTGTCACATCCACAGAGTGCATGGACAACTGGCAGGACACGACAGATGCTTTCACCGAGAGCTTCTGCTACTGAGTTAATATGCCAACATTTCCCACCTTCCTTGCTCGACTTGAAGTACAAATCATTCATCCCTCGTTCCGCATAATGACACAACAGCACCAACAAGTCTGTGTCCTCACCTATCACATATGTCACGGTTTCCCTTGCATGCTCAATTCCCTTCTTCGCAATCATGACATCTGCATCTGCTGGCGCATTGACACAGTCAATTCCATTTGCCTTGAATGTTTCACACAATAAGTCAATGAAGTTTTGCTTATTGTCCGAGTTTGACAAGAAGTTTTCCTTTTTTGACCGAAGGGGCATGGTTGGAGTGAACATCACCTTTTGACCAAAGACTCCTTTTGATCGTCGATTGTGTGTCATGTCCTTGGTAGTAGGTCCTGATTTATAACCGTCGAATACAACCACCGGGTTGAGAAAGTTTTTGGAAACATGCTTCATGTACATGCTTGCAATGTCCTCAAATGTGTCACCCTTCTTCCATGGAATCCTTTGCAATAAGGAACCACCATCCAGAACATGGGTCACAGTCCTTTCTTCCTCAAATGATTCCAATGACGACTTGGGAACAACAGCAGCTATCTCATCTCCTAGCTGTGGTTTATTGGCTTCCCTTAGCCTCCCCCACTTATCGAACAGAGCAGTAGGGTAGCTAGACAACTCATACGCAAAGACCTCTTCAACACCTAAGTCCCTGTTATTAGCAAAGATGAGGAGCCTCTGGAAAAGGAGCTGTGGGTCGATTGGTACTTTTTCAGCACTGATTGTAACCTTTGCACCCAACGACTCAACTTGATCTTTCTTCCTAAATGAAAAGTCAAAAGCATTGCTACCTTCCATCTTCTGCACAATGTTCATACCAACCTCATACAGTAAATGAGGATTGGCCGAGGCTGGTCCTGTCACACCGTTGGCAATATTCCTGAGTTCATTTGATTCTTGAAATGGATCATAATCCTTGAAGAATGCGAGAACCTTCTCTGTGTCCTTCCTATCTCGTTCACGCCTTGCTTCAGTCATTTCTTTGTGCTGCTCAGAGGTGTGGAAATGCTTCCCTGTCAGTTCTTGCATAACTTCACTCACCTCAGCGCAGGCTGGCATAGCAAGTAACCAGCGCAGGCGTTGCGTTTCCTCCATGCCCCTACCACGTGTCAATCCACCATTCGTTTTCAAAGAGCGCATCAAAACCTGCTCTATAACCAAGTCGCTTGGCAGTCCTGCCCACAGCCGATCACTTCGGCGGATCACAAATAGACCGGAGTTCAATTGACAGAACATGTCTGGGTTGAGCTGCTCAAGTTCAATCATGTCTTGAATGTACACATGGGCTGACTTGGCATAATTGTTATGACCACACGCTGCAAAGTACGGCAACATCTCCTGGAGTGTTCCGAGGTACAGTAGGAAATCGCCCATTCTCAGTGCCCTCAGGAAGCGACGCAGCAGGTCAATCATGTCCATGTATTGAATCCATAGCTTTCCCATCTTATGCTCTGCTAAGGAGCTCTTCTCAGCTTTAAGTTTTTCAGAAATTCTGTTGAAAACGTCTTTACTGCAGACTTCATCCGGTGAAACGTCTTCACGCAACAGCTTATCCAAAAGATCTGCAGCCTCCTGGAAGTCCTTGCATGCGTCACTTTCCTCATCTACCATTGAGAGGTTGACACCGTATGCCCTGCCTAACACAATCGAACTCAAGGCTGTGTCAACCAAGAAGTGGCCTCTGATTGCTCGTGCATAGGCTTTCCCACTCAGCATTTGGCTGAGCGTTTGGCCCTCGGACACGGTAATTGATGGCGTTCCACGTTCAGTACTGGCCTTGTTGATAGTATCTGCTCCCTTCGCCCTCAGCTTGACTGTTTCTCCTTCGTCTAACGTGTTTGAGCAAATGCCGCAGGGATTATGCACCACCTCTTCTTCCATGGCTTCGGTAGATGTCGCACCAATCTGTTGAAACATGAAACAAGATGATGGGATTAGTATAGGCCTAGGCAAAATGTAATAGACAATAATGTGCAGTAAAGGTAGGGCTTGACCTAGAACAAATTGCAATAGAAGGTTTTTTTTGGCTGTAAGGTTTTTTTGGCTGTAAATTAACCACTTTCCAGGTGTCCAAAAGTTGGAGACTTTTTATATGTTCATCAGAGGGACCTAATAAACAAGTTAAAGCCAAAAAACGTTGTTTGTAATACATTTATAGGGTCTAGGAGCAACCAGAAAAAAGTTATCTGTAAATTGAAGCTTTGGACGGCGGCCATCTTGAATTTATGCAAATTAACCACTTTCCCGGTGTCCAAAAGTTGGAGACTTTTTATATGTTCATCAGAGGGACCTAATAAACAAGTTAAAGCCAAAAAACCTTCTATTGCAATTTGTTCTAAGTCCAGCCCTACTTTGACTGGTCTAATAGTGACCCTCCTACCTTACAACAACCACCACTATAGTGACCCTCCTACCTTACAACAACCACCACAATAGTGACCCTCCTACCTTACAACAACCACCACTATAGTGACCCTCCTTCCTACCTTACAACAACCACCACTATAGTGACCCTCCTACCTTACAACAACCACCACTATAGTGACCCTCCTATCTTACAAGAACCACTATAGTGACCCTCCTACCTTACAACAACCACCACTATAGTGACCCTCCTTCCTACCTTACAACAACCACCACTATAGTGACCCTCCTACCTTACAACAACCACCACTATAGTGACCCTCCTACCTTACAACAACCACCACTATAGTGACCCTCCTACCTTACAACAACCACCACAATAGTGACCCTCCTACCTTACAACAACCACCACTATAGTGACCCTCCTACCTTACAACAACCACTATAGTGACCCTCCTACCTTACAAGCACCACTATAGTGACCCTCCTACCTTACAACAACCACCACTATAGTGACCCTCCTACCTTACAACAACCATAGTGACCTTACACACCACTATAGTGACCCTCTTACCTTACAACAACCACCACTATAGTGACCCTCCTACCTTACAGCAACCACCACTATAGTGACCCTCCTACCTTACAACAACCAGCACTATAGTGACCCTCCTACCTTACAACAACCACTAGTGATCTACTTACAACAACCACCACTATAGTGACCCTCCTACCTTACAACAACCACCACTATAGTGACCCTCTTACCTTACAACAACCACCACAATAGTGACCCTCCTACCTTACAACAACCACCACTATAGTGACCCTCCTACCTTGCAACAACCACCACTATAGTGACCCTCCTACCTTACAGCAACCACTATAGTGACCCTCCTACCTTACAACCACCACTATAGTGACCCTCCTACCTTACAACAACCACCACTATAGTGACCCTCCTACCTTACAACAACCACCACTATAGTGACCCTCCTACCTTACAACAACCACCACTATAGTGACCCTCTTACCTTACAACAACCACCACTATAGTGACCCTCCTACCTTACAACAACCACCACTATAGTGACCCTCTTACCTTACAACAACCACCACAATAGTGACCCTCCTACCTTACAACAATATAGTGACCCTCCTACCTTACAACCACCACTATAATAATAATAATAATAATCTTCTGGTTACTTATATAGCGCCCGTATCTCCTCCTTCGAGGATTCACAAGCGCTTGGCTTTCTTTAGTCTACCAGAGACTATTACCCATCCCCCTTGCTCATGGGGAGATGGTAACCGCCGGCTGTATCCCAGAAAAACTTTTCAATCTGAGCGGGGATTGAACGTGAGACCTTCAAGATGGGAATCAGGCACGCTATCAACTGAGCCAGCCGGACGGCTACCTTATAGATCACACACTCACAAATACAGAGAGAGAGAGAGCTTGGTGGATGGTTATGTGTACAGTTATTTCAGCAAGGAGAGCCTGAGGAAACATTGATTTTCTCTATTGATGATTGTACCACTGAGAGAGAGAGAGAGAGAGAGAGCGCTTGGTGGATGGTTATGTGTACAGTTATTTCAGCAAGAAGAGCCTGAGGAAACATTGATTTTCTCTATTGATGATTGTACCACTGAGAGAGAGAGAGTACAAAGGAGTACAAAGGAAATCAAGCAACAACAGGTCTAGTGACCCTTCTAGGCTGCTTGTCCTCCAAAACACTGAGGATCAAGTGTCCAAACAGTGGTTTAGAGTGGGTAAGGGAACATTGGAAAGGGAACTACTGCCCTGGAACTAATGTCCGTGGCAGGATTAGGAAGTTAGTAGGGGACAGATGGGTTAGTAACTGAGGGGGGATAAAATAAAGTTATTCATTTACAAACGCAGTCAGTCGCGGGTTTGATGCGAGATATTTGTCTAGGCGGAGTTTAAATGAATCAACGGTGCTGCAGTCTATAACGTCTCGTCTCGGGGAAGCCCATTCCACAAGTTGACAACTCGATTGAAGAAGAAATTCTTAGATTCGTGTGAGTTAAAAGATTTACCAATAATTTGCAACCGTTTCCCCGCGTGTAATTAGATTGGTCGATAGTGAAGTACTTACTACAGTTCATATTGTCGATGCCTTTGATGATTTTGAACACTTGAATTAAGTCACCTCTTAATCTGTGCTGGGTTAAGGAAATAGATTAATTCTCTAAGACGCTCTTCGTATGGTTTGTTCTTTAGGCTAGGTATCATTTTGGTAACTCTACGTTGAACTCGTTCTAGCTTGTTTATATCTTTTTGTTAATAAGGGCACCAGGATTGAACGCAGTATTCCAGAAGAGGGCGGACTAAGGAATTGTAAAGGGTTAGGATAACTTCTTTGGATTTATGCTCAAATGACCTGCCTATAAAGCCAATTATTTTGTTTGCCTTCTCAACAACTTCTGAACATTGTTGACTCGGTTTTAGGTTACTCGATATTGTTACTCCCAGATCGGTTTCTCTGTTTACATTCTTAAGCTGAGTGCCATTCATCGAATAGTTGCTTTCTCATTTAGGTATCCGATATGTAGTACTTTACATTTATCCGCATTGAAACTCATTTGCCAAATTTGGGCCCAACATGACAATTTATCTAGATTGTGTTGCATATCGTCAATTTGTTCTTTTGAGAGTACCGGTACGCTGTTTGCAATTTTTGTATCATCAGCAAATTTTGAGATTGTACAGGTGAGACCCTCATCTATGTCGTTGATGTAAATTAGAAAGAGAATTGGTCCTAGTACCGATCCCTGGGGTACCCCGCTACTTACATTGGTCCATTTAGATGTCTTACCGTTTATGAATACTCTTTGCTTTCTGTCGCTGAGCCAATTTTCTATCCATTTCAACACACCGTCTTGTATTCCATGCGCTTTTAGTTTTAGCAGTAAACGTTTGTGGGGAACTTTGTCAAAGGCCTTTTGAAAATCAAGGTATATAATATCTACAGCTTTACTCTCATCGTAGAGGTTGAGGATATCGTGGAAGAAGTCTAAGAGGTTTGTTAAACAGGAACGTTTTTTACGAAAGTCGTGTTGACTCTGTTGAGTATCTTTAAGTAAGTTATTTGCCTCTAAGTGATTTACGAGTCTGTCTCTTATGACCGTTTCTAGCATTTTACATACAATTGAGGTTAAGCTAATTGGACGATAGTTACTGGGTAGGGATTTTCTGCCTTTTTTTAATATCGGTGTTACGTTGGCTAGCTTCCACTGATCAGGCATAGTCCCAGACTGCAAGGATTAATTGAATAGCAATGTCAATGGTTTGGAGAGCTCATCCTTAGCTTCCTTTAGAACTCTAGGCGAGATTGTATCAGGTCCAGGCGTTTTATTTACCTTGAGTTTATCTCTCTGTAACGGTGATATTGCTTAGAACATCTGAATTATCAATCTGAATCGGCGATGGTGTAGGGATATCACTGAGGTCTTCGGTTGTAAAAACTGATGCAAAGAAGGTATTGAGGGCATTACTCATTTGTACTTCGTCTTTGGTGTATTCTCCATTTTCATCGACTAACGGTCCAATAGTTGAAGTAACTACTTTTTTCTTTCTGATATAACTATAGAATTCTTTCGGGTTTGTTTTACTTTGATTCGCAACATGCAACTCCAGGGTCTTTTTACTTTGCTTAATTAACTGTTTGGCTTTGCGTCGTAGCTCTACAAATTTCACCCGTTCTTCGTCATTTTGTGAGGATTTTAATCTATCATTAGCAAAAATTTTAGCAAGCAGACAGTCTGAAATATCTGTATTCTTTTTATATTTAATATATTTAATTTTTATAAGATATATTCTTATATCTTTATTATTTAGAGAGAGAGAGAGAGAGAGAGAGAGAGAGAGAGAGAGAGAGAGAGAGAGAGAGAGAGAGAGAGAGAGAGAGAGAGAGAGAGAGAGAGAGAGAGAGAGAGAGAGAGAGAGAGAGAGAGAGAGAGAGAGAGAGAGAGAGAGCTATATCCATTACATATTTTATTTTTGTTACCGGTACCGGTATTCACTATTTATCTTTCAGTGCAAGCCCCAGCACTTCAGGTACATTATGGCTGAAAGTCATGAAGATTTATCTATCGACTGCCAGACGTCATGATCCCCGAAGGGGTGGCCACTAATGAATTACCCCCAAGTACCTCTGTCTCCTGTCAGGCGACGCCCCTCCTCCCAACCAACACAGCTTTCTCTCATATAGGCTACCTTTCAACTCGGCTCATGAAGATGTATGTATGTATGTACTTAGGTCTAATTATTATTATTATTATTTATTTATTTTTTGGGGGGACGGGGGGGGGGGGGAGACTCGAGACAGAGCCCGAATAAGACAATGCAACACAACAGAAAACAATGAGCACACAAAACAAAACACACATTTAGACACATCTACCGGTACTGTAGATCATGAATATACAACAAGCATTTACAGAGAAATAAAACAGTAATAATTATGGTTTATGGTAAGAACATTAGGAATAAAATTGATGTGTGAAAACAATAACACGCATAACAAAACCAAAATATACAACATAAAGGATTACATATGTACACACAAGTGGATATATACCACAACGACACGAGAAGAAAGTCAACTAAAGTGGCCTCGGGGTTCTTAGTATTATACCCGGTTTCAAATAGGTAGGCCAGAAATCTGAACCCCCATATTAGTACGGTAACTCAGAAAATGGCCAGAGCAAATGGGCTGTAAATTTCCACATCTATTCCCTGCCTGACTCTTCCCAAATGGTAAAATATTAACTCGATTACTCTAGTCGTTTGCTATTTATAAAGGTTAATGTTCAAGAGTGTTGGCCTACTTATTTGGAACAGGATATAGTAACATAATGGTCTTTTAATTACGTGCGATAGCATCACCTGAAATTTGTAGGTACTGGTAATTAATATTAACGACACATATATAGTTTATTATCTCATATATTGTATATGAATAACGATATTGTCTCACTATCACTCTCACACACATACACTCACTCTCACTCTCTCTCTCTTTCACACACACACACACACTCCGACTGTTTTCGTATATGTGTGTTCTTGAATGAGAGAGAGAGAGAGATAGATAGAGATATAAAGAGAGAGAGAGAGGTGGAGAGTGGTCAGGTGAATGAATAAGTAAGTGATTGTGGGAGATGCATCACTATGGTAACCTATGAGCGAGTGAGAGTGAGTGAGCATTATATCAGAATCCTTGTTGAAATTGGTTGATATTATTATTATTATTATTAATATTATTATTATTATTATTAGTAGTAGTAGTAGTAGTAGTAGTATTACTAATATTTGTATTAATATTATTATTAAATTAGAATGATTAAAATCAGTATTTTGCTTTCTATTAAATAACATCCTTGTATATATTGGTTACTGTTTTATGAGTATAGTTAGGGTTCACTGTAAATAATAAACAGGAATAACAAAGGTAAATATAAACAAGTTGGATATACTGATACTTATTTACCTTTGATTATTTGATATGTCTTTCTATTCTTATATTTATAGTTTTATCACTTCCAATGTTCCTGTAATGGGACATTTGTATAGACACTTTAATGATCCTGTTATGCCCTGTTTTTCTACAGGTTTAACTTGGGTAATGTGAGTTCTAAATTGACTGGGTATATAAGGCTGCATGCACAATACAAGATATGAGGAATAGAGAACACAAAGAAACACATGGTAGCAAGTTACATGATCACGTTTATTGATATACCACTGCAGAATACTTGTGTAAGACAATATAATAGAATTGAACAACACTAGCATAAGTGGATCTGGATGGAGCCTAGTCTCCCACTTCCAACGTTCAGGTATTAATCTTCTGATCACTGGCTTTGATTTCACAGGTTTATATACCGAAGACCATCAATGTTACTTATAGATTCATATTCACTGTTAGATTTATTACTGGTAGCTCTGGTGCACAAGTAGTAGATTAGACACACGTATTTTAGAGCACGGGAATTCTAGTAACCTCAGGGGGTACTGATCTAAGTTTTATATCCTTGTCTCAGAAATACATAGAACGCAAATCAGTGGGCGAACGTAAGATATCACTAGAGTTTTAATATCTGAATAAGGTAATTACGAGAGTCAAGGTCGCCTGTTAATTAAAGAGCACTGATCGCTTAGTACGTCCCAAATGGAATGGTTAAGTATGAATTACACTGGGCAAGGTCTTAGCCACTTCGTAGAAATATTAATTAGTGAATCTCTAAACAGCACAGTAATATGTAGTACTGCTAAAGGGAATCTTGGGTAGCATCTGATGGGTCTGGTCCTGGTTATCTTGCGTCCATGATGTTGGGGGCTAACGACTGGTTCCGCGGCCGTCCAGGGGGCCCATATGTGTGAAGTTCTTAAATACGTGGGCAGGTCCTTCTATCCAAATCTGCCACGGAGTCTGCCGGCTCTGGGATCTCACTCCGGAACAACACAAGGGCAGAGCTAGAAGTTAACGGCAGGGTAGTGACCCCTGGTTGGTGTCTAGCTTTCAACTGATTTGACTGGGGGCGGGAGTTAGATTTATAGGCTCGGTTCTGGACCCTGTAGACAGTAGGGATCTCGAGTCTTATGGACTTAATTGAGCTCTCAATAGATATGGGGACTAGGTAAGATGGTATTTACGGTTGTGGCACAGGGCTATAGGAAGCCTTTATATTTTCATATAACTGAGCCTTAGTAAGAGGTACTATTTTGGCTATACTGGACGTATTTAGGGGAGAGACTGGATCTACTTTGCGAGGAGGATGGGGACAGCTGTGATAGGAGCGTCTCTCTAGATTGTTCAATCTTCATTCTATGGTATAGCTGAGGTGCTAATTTAGTGATCAGAGCATGCAAGAAAGGTAAATGGTTTATTGTGAGTTAATAGAGGTTAGTAAAGGTGTTAGTCATGCATGGTTAGTTCATTGATAGGAAGAATTCCTGTGCTACCTGGCAATGACTCGAAAGTCAAAACAGGGGCCAGGTATACCTCCGCGGGGGTGGGGGTCTCCCTCCTTGGGTGGGCAAAAAGGGGGAGCTGGGCGCCCTCTCTCTGTGATAGTCGTCCGGCGGCTGTGGCTAGGGGCTTGCCATATCACCAGTGTTTGTAATAACCCTCTGTGTATGAGACAGATGTGGGTGTCTTTAATACCAAAACCGAAGGTGCCTTAGCTAGCTGGTTTTACTCGGCTGGTTGTTAATTGCAGGGTTTGCTGGATGTGGTGGAGACTGGGTTGCTAACTCTGCCACATTTATCTGGAAGTATGGCAATAGAAGTTAGTTACTGGCGGGGCGGCTAGCCTCGCACCGACGACCATTGGGTGCAGGGTTGTGAATGTGTTGTAAGAGAATAGATGGCATGCAAGGGGCTAGTAAAGTTCTAATGTTGTTCTGGCCTACTAAGTGAAGGTAGGCTGGATAGGAGTATATATATAAAAGGCTGAAGAGCGTTAGCAACGGACAATTCAAGGATCTTCAAGAGGTATGAGAGAGGCTAGGTCGGACAAGAGTCGAGAAGCGCGGGTGTCTTAATGAGAGGGGGGGGAGAGTTCAAGGGCTACAGGGAAATTTTGCCCCTAAGGTCCCTGGGCGTGGGGGTGGCATTAGGCTACAATTGATATGGAAGTTTGAAAAGGCAGTAGAATACGTTAGCCAAATGCTACCGGGGAATGCAACTATGGGGTGGTATATGAGTCTGGAAAAGATAGAGTTATGTGATCAGTCCGAGGGTTATGGATACTATTAGTTGGCCCTGGGAACTGCATTTTCTATTAAATATAAATACCAACAACAGCGGCAGTTCGTAGGGGTACTTAGTTATTGTTTCGGGGTACTTATGACAGATACTGGTAACCAGGTTATCTTATACAATCTCTGGTTGGGGTAAGAGGTGTAAGACACGAAGTAAGTTGGCGTAGTATGGACTGTGGATACGAAGGAGGCAAGGGGAAGACGTATGACAATTGTGGAAAGTAAATGGAAAAAGGTGAACACAATGGCGGATAAAAATACTTAACCTAAGGATTGAATACATAGATTTATGGGGCGATGGGTCTTCAGAAGCTTAGTCTGGCAAGACAAGATGTTAGGGAATGTTAATATTAATACTTAGTTACTAGAGGAACAATGCAAGGGGCGACTGAGCACGGGTTACATATATCTATACTCGTCATGGAAAATGATATACGAGGTCTAGGGACAAGCGTGGGTGTTTTAACTTCTAAGATATATAACATCTACTTCTCGGATGTAAGAACATACATAGATATAATTATGGCTGTCTGATGTGTTGGCATTGGCTCAACGTCGGGACAGGGCATGGGTGTTTTTAATATGAATGTATATTCCTGTTCATCATCTTTGTAGTTTGGAGTGTAGGACACAAGAGGGTTAGTGTACGTGAAGTGTGGAAAATGGTCAGTTTAGAAAAGGTAAAGGGTGCAGCCTGGAGCTGCTTAGCCCTGCGGGCTTGGGCCTGTCTGAAATGGCTGGCTCGGTCAGCTGGTCCTTTCGTTCTGTGGGCCTTTCCTTTGGGTGTTTCTGTGTGGTGTTCGCTCGTGGCTTCTGTGGTGGGCTTCTTGTTCTGGGGCATTTTACTTCCCTCTCCTTCATTATAGGCTCGTCCTCGAGCCTCAAGGGTGAAGTAAAAAGAAGCATAGTCAGAAGAGTGTAGGTTAACAAGAAAAGTAGTATGACTAAGGGAAAAAAATAATATATACAGTATATGGAAAACATGTACATTTATAGAATCATGTCCAATCGCTTAGGAATTGAAAACAATCAAAACAATTTAGTACAATAATATCCTCATCATCATCAGGGGGGGTGGGGGGGGGGGGTATTTAGGGTTGCCGTTAGTCTGGGTGACGGTCTGGTAATAGGGTGGATATACCGTTAGTTCTTGTCGTTAGGAATGTGGGTCTGGGGGCGAGCTGGCCCGGGGCCAGTTTAGGAGGAGGGGTCTAAGTGATTTCGGTCGTCGGTAGTGATAGTCGGGTTTTAAAGATCAAATGGGCAGGTCGAGTCGGTGTTGTTGTTGCGGAACTGGTTGGTGCTGGGAGGGGTTGAATTGTGTAGAGAGTTGTGGTCGTAAGTGGGGTTTGGGGAAGGGTGAGTAAGGCTGAAGGTTGAGAGTTTACTATGATCTGGAGGTTTGGGGTGTGGGGATTTGATAGGGAGATGGTGGGGGGGTCTGGGCAGGCAGGGTTGTGGTTTGAGAGGGGTTGAATTTGGACTGATTTTATTTTCGGGAGAGACATGGATGGGATTTCGAGGAGTGGTTGAAGTTGAGAGGTTGATTATGTTGTTTGGGGCGAGAGAGAGAGTATTTTGGGGTTTAGCCAAGGTGGAAAAAGTTTTGTGGTTGGATTGGGATGGGAGTGGTATTTTGTCGAGCGGGATCTTTGGGGTGGAATTTGGGGCGGGTGGGGTAACGGTGAAGAGGGGGAGGTTGAAAGTTTAGCTGGGCTCATGATGGTGGGGGACCGACTGGTGAGCAGGTGTTCGGTATGCATGAGGGGGGGAAATAACTTTGGTGGGGGTCACGCGTGAGGGGGGATTAACGGCGCGTGTGGGAGGATCAGAGTGGTGGGGTGTGTCGGTGGCAGTGACGGTTTGCTTAGAGGTTATCTGGGGTTGGTGGGTTTGTCTGTCATGAGGGGGTGAGTCAAGTGTGGGGTTTTGAAGTTTATTAGGGGTGTGAATTGTGGGGGGGTGGAAGGGAGCTACTGACGGAAAACTGTCACAAGGGAAATTTTGTTGGTGGGGAAATAGCTGAGCATTTCTAGGAGAAGGGGGGGAACATGGTTGGGTCCCTAGGTCGTCACGCGTGAGGGGAGGATTAACGGCGCGTGTGGGAGGGTCAGGGTGGTGAGAGGTGAGCGAGTTAGGAAACGGGATTTGTTGGGGGGACTGCGGCGGGTTGGTGGGGGAAGAGTTAGGTGTAGAACAGGGGTTATTGGTAGAGGACTGATGTATTGATTTGGGGTTGTTAACAGGACGAATTTGGGGAATTTGCTTGGTGTTAGTCTCGGTCTGGTTAAAGGTTATGTGGGGCTGGGGAGGATTAGGATCTGTGGACCTTTCCTTTGGGTGTTTCTGTGTGGTGTTCGCTCGTGGCTTCTGTGGTGGGCTTCTTGTTCTGGGGCATTTTAGATCCCTTATCCATATTTGTATAGTGTGTGATACAGTGGGTGGAGTGAAGAAATAAGCATTGAATATAATAACCCTTTCAATCAGATGACCTCGTTTTGTGTGGTCTTGGTTACTTATAGACGATATTATTCATCTTTGGTAAGGCCTGCTCTGGACATTTGCCAAACAAGGAAAACATATATATTGAAGATGAAAACGGAGGAGGAGGAGGGGGAAGATGGGGTGGGTCGGAGGGGAGTTGAAGGAGGAGGAGGGGGAAGATGGGGTGGGGTGTGGGGAGTTGAAGGAGGAGGAGGGAGAAGCTGGGGTGGGGGTAGTTGAAGGAGGAGGAGGAGGGGGGAAGAGGGGGTGGGGTGTGGGGAGTTGGAGGAGGAGAGGGGGAAGCTGGGTGGGGGGAGTTTGAAGGACGAGGAGGGGATGGGGGGGGGGAGTTGAAGGAAGAGCAGGAGGAGGAGGGTGGGGGGAGTTGAAGGACGAGGGGGTGGGGGTGGAGTTGAAGGAAGAGCAGGAGGAGGAAGGGGTGGGGGGAGTTGAAGGACGAGGAGGGGGTGGGGGGGGGAGGGGTGGAGTTGAAGGAAGAGCAGGAGGAGGAAGGGGTGGGAGGGGTGAAGAAAGAGCATTCGAAAGAGAAGGAGTAACTTATTTCAGACCAAGGAGGTACCGGTATCTAAATGTTGACATACCATAAGTTGTGAAGGATCAATTTGGCCACACGGGACCAGACATTTACTCGGGAGGTGGAGGGTGTTTACTCACCTATAATTGGATGGGGAAGAGATCGTGTATGTTTATATAGACAGTCTTGGTCCTTTCAATCTAGTCCGTGTTCAAGACGAGACATTTTTACCATCCGAGGGAACTAACAATTGTATATTAATCTACAGTAACTTAATTGTTACTTAATTGGATGTAATGTATGGTTACCTTGATAGTATTCAATAGCCTCATTGTACCAGGCTGCGTAACTCACCCACCCCAGTGTTCAAACGGTTAAGGGGGCCCACCTCGCTTTTTTTATCTTTCTCTCCCTCTCTGTTTGGCTTGTATCCATTCGGCCCCATTCAGCCTACTGTTTGAAGACGTTTACCCCCATCCAGGTGTCAATATTTTCCTGGCGAGTGGTAGCGAGCCAGCATATATGTATTTTTGTTTTGACAGCAAGCTAAATTTAAACATTTTTCTATCGAAAAAAAAATCCGGCGAAGCCGGATTTCTCCATACAATGCAGGCTCGCTATCGCTCGCCAGGAAGAAATCGACACCTGGATGGGGATAAACGTCTTAAAACAGTTGGCTAAATTGGGCAGAATGGATTCAAGCCAGAGAAAGAGAGAAATAGAAAAGGAGAGAAAACAAGCGGGGGACCCCCCTTAATTAAGTCACTAGGATGAGCGCCGTGGTAAGGTGCCGCCTAGCGTGAGTCCATTCACTTTACCTTGGAGGTAGCTGGGGAAGGAGGTGGTTCAACAAAATCACTGTTACGTCTTTTATTTCGATAGATATTTTCTTAATGAAGGAAAGTGGCGTAGTATTACCCAGACTAGTGTTTAGATTCATCCATTGTTTAACTTTAAAGGGTTTAATAAAATACATCTAGTCATAATTATTACAATAGTCGAGTTTGAGAATCCTTTGGTAACCTTTCTTTACTATGCACTTGTTTTGACTTTGTTGAATATTATTTAGTTTGGGATATATATTATATTAATCTCTTGACGACGAGGCCTCTCCTAAGCTGAAACAAAATGTTTTTTGGTAGCTGGAATATAATCATTATCGTATGGAAAAAGTTGAGTGTTTCTCAAAGTTTTAAGAACAATTTATTGTGTTTATTATTTATTTCAGTACCGGTATGTTATCAGCTCAAGGCAACTCTCCATTCAATTTAGAAATAGATCATTTCATATTGCATACATCTTGAGAGTATAATTTTATTAAATATTTAATTTTTTCATACTGTATTAAGTTCCATAGTGAAAATGTGATGCATTGAATTTATCATTTCATGTTTCTTGTCCGCTATTTCAGTTTCGAATCTGAGATAGAAGTACCGGTACAGTATTTTTTTGTTTGTAAGTAAATATTCAAGAATGATTAACTTTGTGCTTTATATTCTTAGTTTCTTCAAATATCAAGAATATTAATTGTGAGAGAGAGAGAGAGAGAGAGAGAGAGAGAGAGAGAGAGAGAGAGAGAGAGAGAGAAAGAGAAGTTTGATACAAGCATACAAGCGAGGGAAAAGGATTAATGACCTATACTGACCTCGAATATCTCACCCCTCCCTTCCTTTCTGTCTCCCTTCATCATGCCCTCACTCTCCCCTCTCTAACACCTCTTCCTCCCTCTCCGCCACCCCCTTCAACTTTTCTTCTTTTAACCCATTGCTCTCTTTCTCTTTTCCCTCATTTCGATCTTCCACTCCCTCTTGCTCTCTCTCTCTCTCTCTCTCTCTCTCTCTCTCTCTCTCTCTCTCTCTCTCTCTCTCTCTCTCTCTCTCTCTCTCTCTCTCTCTCTCTCTCTCTCTCTCTCTCTCTCTCTCTCTCCTGTGCCCAACGTGTGTTAATTGTATTAATTGTATATTCTATTTGCTCTTCCTGTCATAATCTTGTCTGTTCTGTTTAATATGATTTGAATTCCGTTTTTATTATATTTAGTAATACATTTCTGGATACATTTGTATTCAAATAAGTTAGCTGCATCTAAACCTACATACTAAATGTGTGCATAAATTATTATTCATCCGTAATTTCATACATGAACTTATGTAGCACAGTCTTTGTGGCATTTAAAATGTGTGTGCTCCATTGACTTTTGGGAGAGTTACTTAATAATATTTAACTTTGTGATTTTTTTTTTTTTTTTTTTTTAAGAGGCAATGAACGGAGGAAGGAAAAACACAGATAAAACAAAAAGGTCCATGTGCCTAAAGGCATCCTCCATTCATAAAATGTTTGTAACAACTGGATTTAAACATTTGTAGATTGTAAGTTTGTGGAAAGCAATTCGAGGGAAGTGAATTCCAAAGAGTAGTAGCTCTGGGGATAAATGAATTCTGATAAGCAGAAGTTCTGCATTGTGGAGGAGAAAGTGTAAATTCATGGGCGCTCTCAGCTGCCCTAGTTCTACGGGGAAAGATGTGGAGAGGCGGCACAATTGAAGCAAGTTCCTCGAACAATTGCTGTGAAAATATCTGTAGAATAATGCAAGGGATGCAACGTTTCTTCGTATGGATAATGTAGGAAGGTCCTGTGTGATTGCAGGGTTATTGATTAATCTAATAGCTTTATTTTGAATTTTGTCCAACTGCCTCAATGCAACCACTCCACTTCCACCCCACAGAGGTGAACAGTAATCCATCTGAGAACGCACATGACTTTATATATCACGGCCAACTGCTCGTCAGTGAAGAATTCTCGAACTCTGTACAGGAGTCCCAGTTTTTTAGAGGCATTCTTAGCAATGCCTCTAACATAATGTGTCCAGCTCAAGTTAGTAGTTAATGTTACACCGAGAATGTCAATACTAGGGGAAGTGGGAATATTTACATCATTAAAAAATATATGGGAGTCAGTGAGATTCTGTCGGTTAGAAAATTGAATGTACTTGGTTTTCTGTGCATTAAAGGAAACTAGATTCTTTTGTCCCCATCCATTAATTCTAGAAAGGTCCTGGCTAATATTTATATTATTAGCATCTGCGAACATGAATAATATTTAACTTTGTGTTGTATGTTCTATTTAACATCTTCGAACATCAAGATACCGTATTTAACTTTGTGCTCTATGTTCTATTTAGCATCTTCAAACATCAAGAATATTTAATGTTGTGCTATATATTCTTAGCATCGTCAAACATCAAGAATATTTAATGTTGTGCTATATATTCTTAGCATCTTCAAACATCAAGAATATTTAATGTTGTGCTATATATTCTTAGCATCTTCAAACATCAAGAATATTTAATGTTGTGCTATATATTCTTAGCATCTTCAAACATCAAGAATATTTAATGTTGTGCTAGATATATTCTTAGCATCTTCAAACATCAAGAATATTTAATGTGCTATATATTCTTAGCATCTTCAAACATCAAGAATATTTAATGTTGTGCTATATATTCTTAGCATCTTCAAACATCAAGAATATTTAATGTTGTGCTATATATTCTTAGCATCTTCAAACATCAAGAATATTTAATGTGCTATATATTCTTAGCATCTTCAAACATCAAGAATATTTAATGTGCTATATATTCTTAGCATCTTCAAACATCAAGAATATTTAATGTTGTGCTATATATTCTTAGGATCGTCAAACATCAAGAATATTTAACTGTGCTATATATTCTTAGCATCTTCAAACATTAAGAATATTTAACTTTGTGCTTTATATTCTTAGAATCTTCAAACATTTAGAATATTTAACTTTTTGCTTTATATTCTTAGAATCTTCAAACATTTAGAATATTTAACTTTTTGCTTTATATTCTTAGCATCTTCAAACATTAAGAATATTTAACTTTGCTTTATATTCTTAGAATCTTCAAACATTTAGAATACTTAACTTTTTGCTTTATATTCTTAGCATCTTCAAACATTAAGAATATTTAACTTTGCTTTATATTCTTAGCATCTTCAAACATTAAGAATATTTAACTTTTTGCTTTATATTCTTAGCATCTTCAAACATTAAGAATATTTAACTGCTTTATATTCTTAGCATCTTCAAACATTTAGAATATTTAACTTTTTGCTTTATATTCTTAGCATCTTCAAACATTTAGAATATTTAACTTTTTGCTTTATATTCTTAGCATCTTCAAACATTAAGAATATTTAACTTTGCTTTATATTCTTAGCATCTTCAAACATTTAGAATATTTAACTTTTTGCTTTATATTCTTAGCATCTTCAAACATTAAGAATATTTAACTTTGCTTTATATTCTTATCATCTTCAAACATTAAGAATATTTAACTTTTTGCTTTATATTCTTAGCATCTTCAAACATTTAGAATATTTAACTTTGCTTTATATTCTTAGCATCTTCAAACATTAAGAATATTTAACTTTTTGCTTTATATTCTTAGCATCTTCAAACATTTAGACTATTTAACCTTTTGCTTTATATTCTTAGCATCTTCAAACATTAAGAATATTTAACTTTTTGCTTTATATTCTTAGCATCTTCAAACATTTAGAATATTTAACTTTGCTTTATATTCTTAGCATCTTCAAACATTAAGAATATTTAACTTTTTGCTTTATATTCTTAGCATCTTCAAACATTTAGACTATTTAACCTTTTGCTTTATATTCTTAGCCTCTTCGAACATAACATCAAGAATATTTAAGACTGTTCTTTATAGTCTTAGCATCTACGAATATAACTAACAAGTGGGCTTGACTGACTCAGGAACATAACTGATTTCTATATTTACTTGAAATTTATGTCGATGAATGACTGTTGGTTGATGACGAGAGGTTATTCATAAGTTGAATGAAATCACTTAAAGACTACGTATAATATATAATAAGTAGGATTAAAGAGTTGTTCCTTGATTTGAATATTTGTCTAACAGTCTAACTGAACAATATCGTCTAGTGGTTGCAAATGTTACGGACAAGGCCATACACTTACAGGAGGGATAAATAATTGTTCTTACGGGTTATAAACGATCTTATTAGTATGGGGCCTTGGTTGTGTGTGTGTGTAATAATAATAATAATAATAATATTAATCTATCTATCTATTGCCTGACGCCGTGATCCCCGAAGGGGTGGCCACGAACGAACCGCCCCCATGCACCTCTGTCCCCAGTCAGTCGATGCCCCTCCCCCCAACCAGCACCGCCTTCGTTCATGTACTTCCTCACTCCATCCTTCCACCTCTCATTCGGTCTACCTCTCCCTCTCTGTCCCTCCACCTCGCTCTCGTACACCCTCTTAGTCATTCTCTCGCTTTCCATATGTTCCATATGGCCGAACCATCTCAAGTTGTTCCTTTTCACACTTTCCAGCACATATACCTCCACACCACACCTCCTTCTTACTTCCTCATTAGTCTGTCTATCCCTCCATGTAGCTCCGCACGCACTCCTTAAGTAATTCATTTCCACTGCTCTCACTCTTGGTCTGAGTCTCTCAACCAACGTCCATGCTTCGCTTCCGTAAGTCAGTGTCGGGATTACCACACTGTCATGCAAGGACTTCTTCACTTCCATACTGATCACCCTATTTCTTGTTACTGCTTTTATCGTTCCTACAACCCTCTTCCCCTGTTGTACCCACTCCCGCACTTCTTCATCCATAGTCCCATCTTTACTCAACACACTGCCCAGATACTTAAAAGAGTTGACAATCTCCATAGCCTGACCGTTCAGCTTCACCTCACACTCTGTGACTTCACCCCTTTCGAAGACCATAACCTTGCTCTTCCCCACATTTACCTTCAAATTCCGTTTTTCGCACACTGTTCCAAACTCATTTACCAGACCCTGCAACTCCAATTCATTATCACTCATCAGAACTGTATCATCCGCAAACAGCAGTATAGGTAGCTTCCACTCAATTCCCTCCCTTTTCAGATAATATTAATGATAATAATAATACAAAAACTAAAAATAATTATAATAATAATAATCGGTATATTTCAAGCCGGCAGCCAATGAAGCTGAAAATACACAGCACACATATTTAACCTAGATATTATCATAAGGAATCAACAGACGGATCCTGGCTGCTAACGAAGGCGCCTACATACCCCCGAGGGAGTAGGACGGTACAGGCAGGAGACTTTCTGGGTCCCCCGAGACCGGTCCGTCCAGACCTAACCTTCACGGCCCGGCAAAGTTTTTGAGGAAACTTCCTCTGCCATGGAATCGAACCCCTGACACCAGAGCTAGCACTCCTAATACAATGCCTGGTGTGACGGGCACCGTGACTGGTGTGACCGTGTGTATGTGTGTTTGTGCGTGTGAGTGTTGCATATATTTGTTTTGTATTTATTCCCTCAGTTTTCAAGCTGGAGAGCCCATACTTGGCATGTATACTAATGGGGTGCCAGAATAGCCCCCCCCCCCCCCCCTACCACACTCCATCAGTTTACAAGATGTAGAGCCCATATTTGGCATGCATACTAAGGGGGTGCCGGAATAGGTTAATCCATGGGACGGGGGGGGGGGACCCCTGCCACCACTCCCTCAGTTTTCAAGATGGAGAGCCCATACTTGGCATCCATACTAAGGGGGTGCCAGAATAGGTTTTAAGCAGGCAGCGTCAGGTACCTCAGCTAGTATATATATATATATATATATATATACTGTATATATATACCGGGTATATATATATATATATATACACCTGTATAATTATACAGTATAAAGTTCACCCTTCTTCACTCTCTCCTGGCAGCCTTTTGTATTTCAGTTCAATTAAGTGTTAGCCGTCAGTTTACCTCACTTTAATACATCACACACACACACACACACACACACACACGACCTCAGTGAACTCCACACACAGCTACCATTCTGACCAGGAGGTAGGATTGAAACAAAAATAATATATATATATAATAATCATAATAAAATAATAATAATAATTATTATTATTATAATAATAATCTAGTATTTTATATAAAAAATACAGTTCCTCCAGATAAATTCGCCAGCGTTAGGATGATGTTACAACACTACAATTACAAGAAGAGGTTCATATTATCTTCTTAGACTATATATATAGTTGTTGTTGTTGTTGTTGTTCCCTAAGCTGCCTGGCCGAACAGCCCCGAGTCCCTGAGAAAGGCCATGGCCACGATCGGGCTTTCCCACAGAGCTCTCATTGAGTGTAGATTGTGTTGTTGGCGTAAGTGGTTGTGTGAAATGCAGTCTTCTATGATGTGTTTAATGGTATGGGGTGCTGTGTTACATCCCGGGCAGGCGTCGACAACGGAGTCATCCAGTCTCTTCTGATAGCTCAGGAGAGCTGGATGGTGTCCGCATCTCAGCCTGGCCAGGTGGACTCTGTCCTCGCGAGGAAGGGAGGATTCGGAAGGATGGATTTCGGGAGGTCGTGCATGCAGCTGTGTGTTGTCTGTGAGTGAGTGGATGGATCGGTGAGAGATATGAGTATGGATGTGCTTCTGGAAGTTGGTTCGGGGTGGGCAGGGAGGAGAGAGGACAATAATTGTGTGTGATACCGTGTGCTGGGTGTTGTTTTGATATTTCTTGGTGTCTGTGGGTGTGTTGCCATGTAGTTTAGTGGGTGGTCTTGGTTCGTGGAGGCTGCTGCCAGGAATTGAGTGCCTCTCATGTCCAGATGGTCTTTGACTTTGAGGATTTTGGTTTCTTGATGTAGGTGATCTGTGGGTGCAGTAGCTGTGCAGCCTGTAATGATCTTCAGGGCTTTGTTTTGAATAGTCTGTAAGGTCTTATGATGTGTTTCAGCTAGGTTAGAAGCCCAGGCTGGGCTTGCGTATTCCATCACTGATCTTATGTATTGTTTATATACTGTGGTGGTAGTTTCTTTGTTGTGTCCAAATTTTGTGTGAGCAAGTGACCTGAGGGCGTTAAGTCTGGGTGTCAGTTTCTTTTTAATGTTTGTGGTGTGCTGTTTGAATGTCATATGAGTATCATATGTTACTCCTAGGATTTTGGGTGTGTGTGTATGTGTTAGGGGTGTGTTGTTTATGGTGAGTTGAGGGATGTATTCGTGTTCTCCTGTCCAACTTGTGAGCAGGGTTGCGGTGGATTTGGCTGGGGCTAGATTAAGTCTGTTTGTAGTGCACCAGCCATGTAGTGTGTTGAGATAGGGTTGAAGGAGATCTGTTGCTCTTTTTGGGTCATGGTGTGTGCATGTGAGTGTTATGTCATCTGCATAGGAGGCTAAGTTTATTTGGGGCGTATTGGGTGTAGTTATATCGTGCATGTACAGATTGAAGAGTGCGGGCGATAGGACGGATCCTTGTGGGACTCCGTTTGGAAAGTTTCTGATTTTAGATGACTGACCGGCAAAAGATACGTGTGCACATCTGCCTGCTAGGAAGTTGGCCAGCCACCGTTTTGTGTTGTTGTGCATGTTTGTGTTGTAGATTTTGTTTGTTAGGTTGTGGCGGGGGATGGCATCGAAGGCTTTACTAATGTCGAGTGTGGCTAATAGTGATCTGTGTGGTGGTCTAGCTGAATTGATGCCGTCGAAAGCTCTTTGTGTAAGGTCTGTGAGAAGAGTGTTTGTGGAGTGCAGTGGCCTAAAGCCATGTTGTGTTGGAGCTAGGGGTAGGTCAGGTGTAATTAGTTGTAATACTAGGCGTTCCATGACTTTGGAGGGGGAGCAAAGGAGTGTGATGGGGCGGTGCGAGGAGGGTAGCGTGGGGTCTTTGTTGGGTTTGGGGAAAGTGATGATGATACCATGCTTCCAAATGTCTGGTATTGTGTTGTGTGAATAGCTGTAGTTTGATATGTTAGTGAGTGCTTGTATGCCTTGTGGTCCCAGGTGTCTGAGGTGTATGTTGCTTATGTTGTCTAGGCCACAGGCGGGTGAGTGCTTGAGATTGTTGATGATATGCTTTGTCTGGTGATTGGTGAAGGGTGTATAGTCAGGGTCTGTGGGGAATTGTCTCTTACGTCGGATGACACGTCGGTCGTCTTTGTGAGGTTTTAGGTGGCTGACATGTGAAAAGTGATTGATGAGAGTGTTTGCTTGTTGTTTACATGAAGGAGTAGAGTCTGTTGTTGTGATTGCAGCATGTGATTGTGTTGTGTTGCTGTTGGAAAGTGTGATGCTGTTTAGTGTTTTGTATAGTTTTTTGGGGTTTGTTTTGTGATCAAGTGTTTGTAGGAAGTTATTCCAATTTAGTTTTTGTTGTTCTTGTATTTTGTTGTTAGTTTGGGTGTTGAGTGCTTGAATTTGTTGTGTGATGTCTTGTGTGTGGGGTGCTGGGGAGTGTTTCAGTATGTCGCGTTGTCTGATGAGGTTTTGAATTTCTGGTGTGAAGTTGGGGTTGTGTCTTTTTCTGTTACCTCTTGGAATGTGTTTCTTGTCAGCGTTTTGGATAGTTTTATTGAGTATGTGTACAGCATTGTTGATGTTAGTGATGGGTGTACTGTTTAGAGTTGTGAAGTGTTGTTCTGTCTCATTTGTGAATGCTTCCCAGTTAGCTCTTTTATAATTGGTGTATGTGTGTTTGTGGCTAGCTGGGGTGAGTCTGGTTTTGGTGGTGATAATGATCGGGAGGTGGTCAGAGCCTAAGGTTCTGACCACCCTCCAGGATGTTGTGGGGGCGAGTTCTGGGGAGCAAAAGGTGATGTCTGGAGATGATGGGTTATAGAGGGCTTGGTGAGGAATATGGGTATGTTGATGGATGTCGTTAAGGATGATGAGGTTATCGGTTTGGTTTTGTAGTACCAGCCCTCTGTCTGTGTCGGGGTTGTCGACAAACCAGGCCGACGTCTTGGCGTTGAAGTCACCACCCAGGATGATGTGTGGGGTGTGTGGGGTGTTTGTGATGTGTTGTAAGTGTGGTCTGTATTCATTTGGTACTGTAGGGGATGTTTGGGGAGGGATGTATGTGTTTATGATGGTTATGTTACTATATATATAGTAATGGAGACTTGTTTGTTTGGTGTAGGCAGACCTCAATAGGTTAACTGATGCACAGGTTGTCAGACATCTTGGGGGGGGGGGTTCTAACATTATCATCGAGTTGTTTTTTATTTTTATTTTTTTTATTTTATTTTATTTTTTTTTTTTTTTATTTTTTTTTTAGTGTTTTGGCCCTGATGAATTTCCTAGATTACAGGCTCTTTATCGCTTGACCAGACAAATATTGACACCTGAGTGGAACGAAACATATTATAATCGTTTATCTAACGGGGCTAAGTGTTTTAACTCTCCAAACTAATGAGGGGGATGATAAGAACACCAACGTCGGCTTATATAAGGTTAACATAATAACTGATTGGGTGAAGTGTGTCCTCAATATAAATGTTGTTGTTGTTGTTGTTAATGTTGTTGTTTTTGTTACAGGTGAGTGTTGGTTGGCAGAGGATAGGCGAACCTGTAATGTGAGTAACCCCCCCACCCCCCATCGCTCTCTCTCTCTCTCTCTAGTGGTCCTTCCTAAGCATATTTTAATCGTCTACAAGTAGCTAAAATAATATTGTAGTAATCTGATTGGACGGATTACCAATATTCCCTTATATTTACAGCCACAGAACTGTCAGTATTGTTACTGTAATGTTAACGTTCACAAGCCCAAGTAGCCGTTTATATTATAAGCCGTTTATGATCTCGTTATTGTCATTAATTAAGGGGGGTCACCTGTTTTGTTTTCTCTCCCTTTCTCTCTTTCTCTGGCTTTTATCCATTCGGCCCCATGTAGCCTACCGTACTGTTTTAAGACGTTTACCCCCATCCAGGTGTCAATATTTTCCTGGCGAGCGGTAGCGTGCCGGCGAAGCCGGATTTTTCCATACAATGCTGGCTCGCTATCGCTCGCCAGGAAGAAATCAACACCTGGATGGGGATAAACGTCTTAAAACATTTGGCTGAATGGGGCCGAATGGATAATGGAGCCAGGGAAAGAGAGAAAAGGAGAAAAAGATAAAAAAGCCGGTGACCCCTCTTAAAGGCAAACTACATTATATAGAGACTATAATTTAAAGGCAAACTACAATATATAGAAACTGAAATATAGAGGCAAACTCCATAATTTATACAGTATAGCCTAGACTGTAATAATGATATTGGTATGTGATTTTTTTATTTTATTTGCGTTCTCGTTCTGCTCATTATAGTGATATATTTGCATAGTACGAGTGAAGGGGGAGAGAGAGAGAGAGAGAGAGTGTGTGTGTGTGTGTGTGTGTGTGTGTGTGTGTGTGTGTGTGTGTGTGTGTGTGTGTGTGTGTGTCAAGACAGGAGAACATGGAGGAGAGAATAGTCAAGGATTTTTGTGGTCTACCGAGTCTCAACTCGGGTTTACACGGCTCAGGAAAAACAAAATTCGGCGACTTTTCTGGTACCGGCATGTAGACTCTGGTACCGGCATGTAGACTCTGGTACCGGCATGTAGACTCTGGTACCGGCATGTAGACTCTGGTACCGGCATGTAGACTCTGGTACCGGCATGTAGACTCTGGTACCGGCATGTAGACTCTGGTACCGGCATGTAGACTCTGGTACCGGCATGTAGACTCTGGTACCGGCATGTAGACTCCAGGTAGATGATTATGCGTGACACAGTTCTTTAAGGGGAGGTATTTAGTTTGTTTCCTACGTTTTCATAAAGCTTAAAATTACACCCCCTAGACCCCCTTTCAAGATAAATTTGTACATTTTTCGGTAGAAAAATTTCCCGGCCGGAGGCCAGTTGCTCTTAAATTACAGGCTCGCTATCGCTCGCCAGGAAAAAATTGACACTTTAATGGCACGAAAGGCCTTAAAATTGACAGAAATGGGGCAAAATGTCTTAAAATGTCCAAACTACTAGGGCGAACGTCTTAAAATCTCAAAAGCAATGGGGCTAAACATGAGGGAGAAAGGGGTCCAGGAAAAAATCCCTCGAGTGGAAATCTCCCCTTAAGGGGGTAGTGCTATTTCATTTATTTTTTCTATATATTAATTTATTAATTTATTTTGAGTTTCCTAGCTAGACCTCCATCAAGCTTTAAAAAAAAACACCCCCTGGACCCCCTTTCAAGATACATTTGTACATTTCTCGGTAACAAAAAAAATCCCGGCCGAAGGCCGCTTCCTTCTAAAACTTCAGGCTCGCTATCGCTCGCCAGAATAAAATCGACACCTAAATGGCACGAAAGGTCTTAATATTGACAAAGAAATGAGGTGGAAGGTCTCAAAATCGCCAAACTAACGTACCGAACGTCTTTAAATCTCAAAACTAATATGCTAATCATGAGGGAGAAGGGTGTCCAGAAAAAGCGACTACCTCCCCCTTAACCAGTATATATCCGAGCCTGTCTGATCAGAGTGGCGGAATAAGGTTGCAGGAAAATGATCTCGTGTCAATCCACTATAAGATTACACACCAAAATTAAGTGTTTTGTTTTTAGTGCGATAATAAAACGTAATTATGAAACTTAAGACTTTGCCCGTAATCTTCTGTTACTGCCTTATGTTAAATGATTTAAATTCCATGTTTGTTATGAACTTTGTACATTAGCCAACCGATTAGAGAGAAAGCGAGAGTTAGAGTTAGTTAAGGGGGGTCACCGGCTTTGTTTTTATCTTTCTCTCCTTTTCTCTCTTTCCCTGGCTTGTATCCGTTCGGCCCCATTCAGCCAACTGTTTTAAGACGTTTATCCCCATCCAGGTATCGATTTTTTCCTGGCGGGCGATAGCGAGCCTGCATTAAATGGAGAATTTTTTTCTATCGAAAAATTTACAAATTTAGATTGCTGTCAAAACAAAAATATATATATGCTGGCTCGCTGCCGCTCACCAGGAAAATATTGACATATAGATGGGGATAAACGTCTTAAAACAGTAGGCTGAATGGGGCCGAATGGATAACCGCCAAAGAGAGAGGGAGAGAAAGAGAAAATAAGCGAGGTGAATTAAGTGAAGGGATGTGTGAAAATAATGATATTAGGCGTTGCTAGGGAGCCGGAATGATGATGGTAGGGTGGGTAATAATTGTGAGAGCTGGAGTTATACAGAGTTACATCATAATACACTGACTACACATACCTTACGGCCCACCAATGTGATCAGGACTTATTTTCTACTACAGATAGAAAAGGGTAAACACAGAATATCAAAACAAAATACTCTCCCCAAAGAAAAGAATATCAAAACAAAATACTCTCCCCAAAGAAAAGAATATCAAAGCAAAATACTCTTCCCACATGAAAGGTAAAGAAAGAATATCAAAACAAAATACTCTTCCCACCTAAAGCGTAAAGAAAGAATATCAAAACAAAATACTCTCCCCACCTAAAGGGTAGAGGAAGAATACCAAAGCAAAATACTCTCTCCATATAAAGGATAATTAAAGAGTATCAAAACAAAATACTCTCCCCACATAAAGGGTAAAGAAAGATTATCAAAGTAAAATACTCTCTCCCCATCCTCCACGCCCTCCGGTAAATAGCCATACAATAAAGACATTTATAAAGGTAGACGAAGATTGTGTGCCACAGGGAAGGTTGGTGGAAAGTGGATAGGCCAAGAATAAATGATGAGTGGAAATGGGAGAGAAAGAACAGAAATGATTAAAGGGAGAACAGACAAAATGAGAAGGGAGAATGGGGAAAGGGAGGAATGATTGAAGGTAGAAAAGAGAATGGGAGAAAGGGGGAAGGGAGAACAGTGAAAAATAGAATGGGGAAAAATAATGGGGACAGGGAGGAAAGCGAAAGGAGGAAGGGAGAAAGGAGGAAAGGAGACAAATTAAATAGAAAGAGAGACGAGACGGAGTGGTATAATAATAGAGTTAAAGGAGATAGACTGACTTAAGGCTAATGAATGAGAGAGAGAGAGACACACGCACACTTTTTTTTTCGGTTTCTTCTTGCTTCACTTCCTTTGTTCACTTCACTATTTAGCCAGTCTCTTCTTTCCTCTCCTCGCCTTCCTAACTTTATCTGCTCTGTTATTGTCCTTTCTTCTCTTCGGGTCTGCACTGCCTTCATCTCCTTTCTTTGTATCCTCTCCTTCCATCCACTCCTCTTCTCTCCTTCCATCCACTCCTCTTCTCTTCTTCCGTCCACTCCTCTTCTCTCCTTCCATCCACTTCCCTTCTCTCCTTCCGTCCACTATCCTTCTCTTCTTCCGTCCACTCCTCTTCTCTCCTTCCGTCCACTCCTCTTCTCTCCTTCCGTCCACTCCTCTTCTCTCCTTCCGTCCACTCCTCTTCTCTCCTTCCGTCCACTTCCCTTCTCTCCTTCCGTCCACTCCCTTTATTTCCTTTCGTCCACTCCTCTTCTCTCCTTCCGTCCACTCCTCTTCTCTCCTTCCGTCCACTCCTCGACTCTCCTTCCGTCCACTCCTCTTCTCTCCTTCCGTCCACTCCCCTTCTCTCCTTCCGTCCACTCCTCTTCTCTCCTTCCGTCCACTCCTCGACTCTCCTTCCGTCCACTCCTCTTCTCTCCTTCCATCCACTCCTCTTCTCTCCTTCCGTCCACTCCTCTTCTCTCCTTCCGTACACTCCTCTTCTCTCCTTCCGTCCACTCCTCGACTCTCCTTCCGTCCACTCCCCTTATCTCCTTCCGTCCACTCCCCTTCTCTCCTTCCGTCCACTCCTCTTCTCTCCTTCCGTCCACTCCTCGACTCTCCTTCCGTCCACTCCTCGACTCTCCTTCCGTCCACTCCCCTTATCTCCTTCCGTCCACTCCCCTTCTCTCCTTCCATCCACTCCTCTTCTCTCCTTCCATCCACTCCTCTTCTCTCCTTCCGTCCACTCCTCGACTCTCCTTCCGTCCACTCCTCGACTCTCCTTCCGTCCACTCCCCTTATCTTCTTCCGTCCACTCCCCTTCTCTCCTTCCGTCCACTCCCCTTCTCTCCTTCCGTCCACTCCCCTTATCTCCTTCCGTCCACTCCTCTTCTCTCCTTCTGTCCACTCCTCTTCTCTCCTTCTGTCCACTCCCCTTATCTCCTTCCGTCCACTCCTCTTCTCTCCTTCCGTCCACTCCTCTTCTATCCTTCCGTCCACTCCCCTTCTCTCCTTCCGTCCACTCCCCTTCTCTCCTTCCGTCCACTCCTCTTCTCTCCTTCCGTCCACTCCCCTGATCTCCTTCCGTCCACTCCTCTTCTCTCCTTCCGTCCACTCCTCTTCTCTCCTTCCGTCCACTCCCCTTCTCTCCTTCCGTCCACTCCTCTTCTCTCCTTCCATCCTCTCATCGACTCTCCTTCCGTCTACTCCCCTTCTCACCTTCCTTCCACCCTTCTCTCCTTCCGTCCTCTCCTCGACTTTCCTTCCCTCTCTTCCTCTCCTGTATTCATCGCTCGTCTTCTCCTTCCTTTGCTGTCTTGCCTCTCCCTCCTCTCCTCTCCTGTCTTCTCCTTTCCTCCCCGTTCTTATATCTATATCCCTCTCTTTATATTCTCCATTAACCAACTAGTTTATGACCATACCTTTACCATTTAGAATCGGAAACCACTTCAATAAATACAATGGCAAAAATGTAAGAACTCCGCGAATGGAAGGGGAGACAAAGTGTAAATTCAATTAAAAGAAAAGCGGAAAAGAGTAAAGCGAATCAAGGGTAGAAAAAGGTGACTGGGACTCATCAGCCTTGGTCAACAACCCATCTAGGGTATATATATATATATATATATATATATATATATATATATATATATATATATATATATATATATATATACCGGTATATATATACCGGTATATATATATATTTTTTTTTTATTTTTTTTTTTTTTTCCTTAAAGAGATCATTAATTTTAATATGTTGGTACTGACTTATGGCAGCGGAAAGGATAATAAAGTGATTGCTGACTCTGGAGGTACTTCATATTTAATATAGTTATTATTGTTAAATTATCTATGAAAAGTTGACATAATAAATGTAAGCACCAGTTGAGGAGGAACACTTTACTGACAACGTTCCGCAGATAGCTTCTTCAGGTCATGTTGTCAATAAAGTGCTCCTCCTCAAATGATGCTTAAATAGTTATTATTTGTTCATAATATACACACAATATATGTATATACTGTAGGTTAATATCAAACAAAGGCCAAATTTTAATTGTGCAATAGTAAACTCTATACTGTATATAATATGTTGAAATTTCAAAACACCATTACCGGTTGGCATTTCTATACTGTATTCAATGAATATGGAAATTACCGTACTTTTATAACGACACATAATACTTTCGAATGGCAGTGAAATAGACAAACTTTTTATATAGTGTTTTTTTCTTTTTTCTTTTTATTATTGTAATAAATCCCCGTTGCTATTGTTTGTCTTTTGTATTTATCCAGCTCACTGTTAGTTGGGTTTTAGGTTATTTGACATTAGAGACATTTCTTCACTCACGTTATACATTACAAATAACTTAAGAGTACAGCTTATACAACCAATTTGGAGTATACTGTATATTCGTTTATTTTGTTTATTTTTTCATTGGTCGATTGTTAGAATTATTTGCCCGGTTTGGAATCAGTTTGAACATATTTTTTAGTATTTCGTAATATCGTGTTTATGCAGTGGACTAAATTATTTTGATTCCAATGTTTGTGTTATAAGTATTGCTAACACTAACAATAATATGAGAGATCCATGCACTCATCTCTGGTTCACATTTCTTGCGGCAGTTATCTACACTTTAATATGTGTGAGCAATATACAACACTCATTGTAACAGCACTCATGTATTGCTATTATCACAATTTCATGTTAAATAGTTTTGTATACTAATCCTTACACTTTCTAATATTTTTTGAAATTGTATTTGATGCATATTATAAATGTATTTTGAATTAATTCCATTTTGCTAAATATTTCCATTAAGTGTTGGAATTATTGCACTTACAATGTGTCCCACTGTGTGCAGTGTTTATGGAGGATAACACACATTTGGTGCTGTACAGTATTTTGAGGTTTCGCGTTAATACTTTCACGCACATATGACGCAGAGGTTGCCAGATTAGCAATAAGAAATATAATTATTTCACTCTTATAATTACCGTACCTCTCCAAAATTAGTTTTCTGCCCACAGCTAACTCAAAGACAACTGCAGAGGTTGAAGTAACTAAACTAAAGGTTTCTAAATACCCCTGATGGTAACAAAGGCTTTAAAGTATCCCTAATAGGCTCAAAATCGCGTCATATGTCGGAGAGGGTTAATTACCTGTACTAGTCCTGCATGAGGGAGGAGTTGCCAATTCGTACGCGGTGTTCTAATTACTACGCAAAATGTATACATTTTTCTACCCTCAAAAATTTGAAGTTTTATTCATAAAATTTGTATCAAAGTGTACGATAGTATAAGGTGTATTTTGACACTATAGTAACTCGATTATATTTAACAGTTATGATACCACGTACTAATTGTAGCACCGTACTAATTGGCTACTCTACCTTATGCACTTATATTGTTTCTATGAATCGTTTGTGAGGGACCAAGAGCTTTCAGAAAAAAATATCAACGTCAGCTGCATTTACTAAAAGCGTGTCAAACGGTATCATAAAACATCAAAGACTCAAAAGGATATTTCAACCATGAACGCATATGTTGTAAATTATTCTGTGAGTTAAAAATATAACAATTCCTTTTATGATTAGTGGAATACAAGTATTCCCTCGGGATTTTTTATTTTTTTTGCAGTACTTTTTATGCAATATATAATAATATATTGATTTGTAGTTATCAGGTAATGAATTATTTCCTTCATAAAGGTTGTTTAATATATAATTGTAGTTTTTATTAAAGAGGAGGAAATACTGTAGTTATAAATTTCAGTTGTAACAATTTGTCAGAAATGGTATTTTTCATGAGGTAAAGGAAGAAGAGGACTTTGTTTTACTGAATCGGATTTAGTGGAATTTGTGTTTTAGAAGTCTCTCTTTTATTTACAAATTTGCGAAGGATAATAATTTTATGGTAGTTTATTTTAACTGTAAGATAGGGACATAGCATAGTTACCGGTATGGATACTATTTTTATACAACTCATGGAAGTTAAACGCGCTTTTATTTGAAAGAGATTTTGGATTTACGTGGAAAACTTTGTACGGTAATAGACTTTTTCATATTTGTGTTCACTCAGTCGTATATTTCTGTATTCCACCAATTACCAAGTTCAAGGTCGTTTGGGAGGGAGAAGGAAATAAGGGATGAAAGAGGGAGGAACAGAACTAATGGGAGAGAGTAAGGAAGGAGAGAGGGAGGAAAGGAGGTAGTGGAAAGGGTAAAGAGAGAGAGAGAGAGAGAGAGTATGGAAGGAGAGATAAGAGGGGTTAGAAATTTGGAAGGAAAGGGGGAATGAGAAACGAAGGAAGAGGAATGAGGAAGGATAAAGAGAGGGAATAAGATAGAGGTAGGGGTTAAGAAAGGAGACGGGGAGAAGAGGAGATAGAGGGAGGGGTAAGGAAGGAGGGAGGGCAGTAAGGAAGGTGAGAACGAGAGAGAGAGGGGAAGCAAAAAGAGAGTGCAAGGGATTAAGAAACGAGGAAGGGAGGACAAGGAAGGAGATATGGAGGAAGGGAGATTGGGGGAGGACAATACGAAGGAGAGGGGGGAGGGGGGAAGGAGATAATTAAAGGGGGTCACCGCCTTTTTTTTTTATCTTTCTCTCCTTTTCTCTCTTTCCCTGGCTTGTATCCATTCGGCCCCTATTAAGCCAACTGTTTTAAGACTTATCCCCATCCAGGTGTCGATTTCTTCCTGGCGAGCGATAGCGAGCCACTATTGTATGGAGAAATCCGGCTTCGCCGGAGAAATTTTTCTATTTTAAAATGTACAAATTTAGCTTGCTGTCAAAACAAAAATATATATATGCTGCCTCGCTACCGCTCGCCAGGAAAATATTTACACCTGGATGGGGATAAACGTCTTAAAACAGTAGGCTGAATGGGGCCGAATGGATACAAGCCAAATAGAGAGGGAGATAAAGAGAACAAAAAGCCGGTGGACCACTTTAAGGAATAAAGGCCGAGTCACACCAGCAGGGTTGTTTTTCCAGTCCCCGGTGATAGCTCAGGACAGGTGGCTGCATTCTCCACAAGTTTTCTGACTATCGGGAAAAAGTCAGGTCAGGTCAGGTGAAGGTATTGAGGGATAAGCCTTTACAACGGCACCTTGTATATACATTCTACTTTTCCTATTTTCCTATTTCTACTATTCCTATTTCTGAAGAGTGTAGAGAGGGGAGAAGGGATGTTGGAGAGAGAGGAAGCTGTTGGAGTGGCTTTGTTATGAGTGTTCACACGGGGAAGCCTAATCAAAGGTGGAGACTGGGGATGTCAGGTGAAGGAGAAGGTATTGAGGGATAAGCCTTTACAACGGCACGTTATGTGATGTTTGGCAACTCATTCCAAATGGAACCCCCTTGTATTCTCTGGTTATATTACCAGATTACGACCATATATTTTTTATCGTCAGTTATTTGTTTGTAGTTTGGTTGTTGTCAAGAAGAAGAAGAAGAGAAAGAAAAGAAGATGAAGAGAAAGAAAAGAAGATGAAGACGAAAAAGAATAAGCAGAAAAGAAGGAGAGGAATATTCCAGCGTCTCATATTACTCTGCACTACCCTATCAATTCACATAATTATATTTGTGCATCTTTGGGCCAGTCACAAGGTCGGATGCATTGTGCTTTGGCAGATATATTTAAAAAGAGCCGAAGATAATCCTGATGTTTCTGGTACTTGGGATATAGTGGAATACACATAAACAAACGGATTACTGAACCTCTTGTTTTTCGTTTCGTAAAAGAGGTGGCCAAGCCTTATGATTTAAAAAAAAAAAAAAAAAAGCCAGTATCGGGAAACTGGAAACTTGAGCAAACCAATGTGTTGGTTCCCTCTTGTTTCCAGCCAAAATGAGATCCCGGTGAAATATTTTCATTCAGTCCCCAAATATCACCGGAAAATTTAAAAATTGAAATCCTCGTGTTTTTCGGCCTTTAATGAAGGAGATAGTAGGAAAGGTATGGAAGGAGAGAGAGAGAGAGAGAGGGGGGGGGGAAGGAAAGGAGATAGTGGAGGAGTATGGAAGGAGAGAGGGAGGAAAGGAAATGGGGGGGAGGGGTGAAATAAAGAAGATGGTAGAAAATATAATAGTGGGTATAGGGAGAGAGGAGTGTAGGGTAACAAAGCAACACTTAAATTAATGCTCTCCCTACCTGTGTCGGATAACGAAATATAACAAACAAATTGGATTGTTTGTAAGACGTGACGAAGTTAAGACATGAAGGGAAAGTGTAAGGGAACTTTATCATTGTATCTAACATATATTCTCGTAATATTGTTTTAACTCTTCCCTCCAAATTTAATTTGGTTATAATGGAACAAATATATTCGGTGGCGATTTTGTGTACATTGTAAAGAAATAATAGGTATAGAAAAGGTTAATTAAATATTGTTGGGCATATTGATAGTAATTTACCTTGGATTACTTTATTTATATGTATATTCTTGTATTATAAGAGTTTACGGTAGCAACATAACTTGGAAGGGTAAATTATTATATACAATGTAATACCTTTTTCATTCCTTCTTTAAACTGATAATGTTCTACAGTGTAGCAATCTGCTCCTAATTTTACTTAAACTTCGAACACAACACCTTCACTGTAGGCTATGTCAGACAATGTTTTGCTATTCTATTTTCTCTTACTTTGAACATTCTTTCACTAAGTAGTATTGCTCGCAATTATTTGTTTTTTCGATATCGTATGCAGTTTATGAAATCATTCTTATATCTCTTATATATAGGCAGAAAGTAACTAAATCTGTGCTAAGCAAATATTGCTATAATAATATACAATGGAAATAAATGGATAAATCATATGACTATATGATTGCACCAAAGAGTAAATTGTGCAACGTGTGCACATGCAAAGGAAACGAGACTTGATCACACCAGGTCTTGTCAATACGTTACATAAACCTCTGAGGACATACAGCCTGTTTGCAACTCGTGTATGTCATTATGAGCAATAGAGAGAACATACAACTGCTACAACATTCAAACCAACAAGCAATAGAGAATATAATCATATATTCCGGACATAACTTTACATATCTTTACCAAACAAGTTTGGGTAACATAATTATTGATAAACAATGAATGAACCCGAGCCATATTTAAAAATATTGAAATTGAAGTGTTATATATATATATATATATATATATATATATATATATATATATATATTCATATTCATATCGGTAGCCACCAACACGTATACAATGTATGTGCCAGCCATCACCTCCTTTATAAATAGGTTATGTTCTGCCCTTCACCTCCCATATGTATAGTTTATGTAATATTCTTCACATATATGTATCTTCTCCGCATTTTGCTCTCACGTTATATTATCGCCTCCCATTTTACTATTATTTTCTTTCATCGTGTTTTTGACTGTTAATTTCCTCTCTGTTCTACTCTCTTCTTGTTTTGCTTCTTTCTTCTTCTATCTACTTCCCTTCTTTTAATTTTCCCTTTATCTTTGTTCCTGTGCTCTTTTATTTATTCAATTTTTTTTTTCGTACTCTTCTTATCTTGGCCTTTCTATCTTCCTTCTTCTTTTACACTTTTCATATCTTCCGTTTTCGTCCCTTTTCTCTATTCATCTATTATCTTATATATATTCTGACATACGGAGCCCTGTATGTTAATTTAAGAGTTAGAATTAGAGTTCAAGGAGCCAAACTACCCAAGTGGTGAAGCAGACTAGCGAGCGAACGAGCGAGTGGGCCAACCATCTCGCCCCATACCAGCTCGCCCCATACCTCGATGACCGATGCTATGACGTATGATCGACGCCAGGAGCTGTGAGTGGACGACACACCTGTTATGTGATTCGAGGAGCTATGATTGGAGCGCGCACCACCCGCCGCCTCCTGATTCGTTCCTACACCATCATTGTTTGGTATATAAGACCCGAGTTGTGGGCATTCAAATCAGTCTCATTTGGAGTTGGGGAAGGTGAACTTGCAGCTGGAGGAAGACGGGGTGAAGTATTATAATGGGATTGTGACTGTCAGTCAGATTATATAAATGTGTGTTAAGTGTGTTCGGTGTAAACACTTACGTTATGTTGGTTAGTGAGATATGTGATTGGGAATTAACGTGATGTGTTTAATGTGTGTAATGTGTTTAACTATTTAATTGGGAATTAACGTGAACGCTACTATTATGTGTTTAACTATTTGATTGCGAATTAACGTTAACGCTACTATTTATGTACTTAACTATTTGATTGGGAATTAACGTTAACGCTATTATTATGTACTTAACTATTTTAGTTGACTAACTTGTGGACTAAAGCAACTCTTTAAGTAATTGGGTTATGATGAAAGTAATACTATTGTTTTATATTAATACTTACGAGTTCTTTCATTTTCTTTGAATTAAGCTTACAGTGCTTAATGGTGCTTAGTACGGTGATGCTATTGTCTCTTATTAGTAATATCGCCTTAGACTAACATGGCTGTGTTAATATTACTTCTAGTGATTTTCTAAGCTGAAGAAAATTCTTTTGCTTCAAAATATTATATTTTGCTTTTCATATTATTTGAGTGAGACCTGAATCGAATCTATGAAACGATCCTGTAACTTTATTTACTCATAATCAAACCTCAATGTTACGTGGTTAAGAAATAAATTTAACTAATTATTAAATATATATCTAACTTTTTATGTGACTTTGATATTACTCCTGATGATAATAATAATATAATACTATTAACGTAAGACAAGAACCAAGAATAATTACATTAAATATAAATAAAAGGACATAGAAGAAAACTATCTATTCATTTCAAAAAGGGTAAGAGACAGAAATATTCTTACTTTAATATTTATCTTTCAAGACTTTTTATAAAATTTATAGTCCTTCTTTAGCTATAACTTATTCGGTTCATAACCATAGCCTACTAAGCTTCGGTTAAATAATAATTCTTTATAAATACTACATGACTTTAATTAGTTTCAGTATTTTTCATAATTAAAGAGTATCGGTCAATAAAGGATACCAAGTCCTATGATCCAAAAGGAAAGGAAGCAACAACAGGAATTTATGTTATTAGATTTTACTTTTGTTTTGCCTTCAGCTGACTGATACCTTAATATATATCTCTGTGCTATCTAGATTCATCAAGTTAACCACTTGAGGACCAAGATACGTAACAGAAGAGTGGCGACCTTGCCAGGATTCGTTTCATACAGTTTCACTCAGTTTCATTAACGTTTCACTACTTAAAAACCAAATATTAATCATGCCTCAACTAATTAATGAAGAAGATGCTCGAGTTTTCATAGAATCAGAACCCACATCCCCTGATATTGACTGTCTGTCAAAATCTGAACTGAAAGTGCTTGCCTCACATCTCCAATTAACTGTCTCAAACATGTCTAAAGTAGAGGTGGCTCAGACCATAAAAACCCACTTGTTCCCTGTAGAAGGCGGGGAGGGTGACGGAGCAGTTGGTGGGATCCCTAGTAAACCTAGCCAACTTGATATACAATTGCCACCTGGTTTGACCGGTGATCAAATATTCGAACTAGAACTAGCCAGAATAAAAGCAACGACCGAACAAGCCAACGCAAGTATAGAACAAGCCAGAATAAATGCCGAAGCAAAGACCGAACAAGCCAGACTAAATGCCGAAGCAAAGACCGAACAAGCCAGACTAAATGCCAGTGCAACGACCGAACAATGTGAATATCAATATCGTACGGCTCAACTAAATGTCCATACAAATGCTCCCGAAATTGCTCCCCCTCTGGGATTAACTATGACTAGTGTCATTCCACCTTTCACTGAGGATAATGTGCAGGATTTCTTTGTTTTGTTTGAGGAAGTTGCTGGAGGTATGAAGTGGACAAGAGATCAATGGCCTTTTATGTTACAAACTGTTTTGACAGGGCAGGCTCGAGCCACGTATTTGTCAGAAGTAGCAGAAGTTAGGCAGGATTATGACAATCTCAAAGAAGCTATCTTAAAAACCTATCAATTGCAGCCTGAGGCTTACAGGCAATCTTTCCGAAAAAACCAGAAGAAAGTAGAAGAAACCCATAAGGTATTTGCCAGGACCATGACTAAAACTTTCAATCATTGGGTCAAGAGTAAGAAAGTCACAAGCTACAACGATCTGAAGGAGTTGGTCCTGTTAGAAAATTTCCTATGGAAAATTGATTCTTCTGTATCCTATCATTTAAAGGGGAAAAAGGTAGATTGTCTTGCCGACGCCGCTGACATGGCTGACACATACGTGCTCAACAACAAATTTCGTGGAAAGAAGCCCTACGATAATTCTAGTTCTAATTTTAAGTATCCCAATCACAAATCTGACGGACCCAGTCACAAGCCTATAACGTCTTCCCCAGCTAGCCAAAATAGAAATGTTCCCCCAACTAAAAATGCGACTCAGGGCAATGGTAACCGAGGTGGGCCCCAAACTAATAGTAATGCTCAAAGAGGGAACTTTCCCGTATCCCCTAAAGTATGTACTTTTTGTGGCATGAGAGGCCACCTAGCTTATCAGTGCTGGGCCAAGGAAAAAACCGAGAGATCGGGGCAGACAGTTGCCGCCGTATCTCAAATTCCATGTGTGCCTTTAATGCAGGGCTCCCGACAGAAGGAGTACCTAGCACCAAATGTTCCTTTAATGCAGGACTCCCGACAGAAGGAGTACCTAGCACCAAAAGTTCCTTTAATGCAGGACTCTCGACAGGAGTACCTAGCAGCTAACGTAAATCATCTAGACAGGGGTGTAGTAGCATGTGTGGTGCAACCCACAAGGGTTAAACCAATAATAATTTCACCATCAGTGCAGGACAGTTACCGTCCCTTTATTTCATCTGGCAACGTGAGATTAAATGGTTGCATGCATGAGGTAAAAATTCTGAGAGACACAGGTTCTACTAGCACCCTCATGGTGAATCCTTACACTGAGTGCCCACCTGGCGAACCAGTTGTAATGAGAGGTGCTGGAGGCCAGTTTTATGCATACTTGGTAAAAGGCGAAATTGAATGTGAGTTACTACAGGGTGAGGCCACCATAGCTTTGTGTAGGTCCCAAGATATCCCTGTGCCTGGGGTAACACTCCTTTTGGGGAATGATGTAGCAGGTGAGAAGGTCCGACCAGACCCCATTTTGTCACTTTCCCCTGTTAACGAGCCACTAACCGGTGAGCTCGACAAGGAGTTGCCAACTGTTTTCCCTGTGTGTGCTGACAAATGTTCAATGTCTCAAGTAGCAGTTCCCTCAGACAGAAATGTACCGAATGTAAGAGTTGATGAAAGGGATGATGAGAGTGTGAATGATGCTCCAACTGTGCCTGATGATGTGACTGAGGTGGATTTATCTGACACCTTTATGGCTCATCTTGACCCTAAAGATGACCATGAAACCCCTCCAAATTGTCCTAGCGGCCTGGTAGAGCTACAGAGAGATGATAGTGAATGCAAGGAGTTAGCTGCCAGGTCCGTGAGTGAAGAGGAATGTGAGAAGGAGGGTGGTGAATGTTTCTACCTCAAAGGAGGAGTATTGTGGCGAAGATGGAGACCGCCACACAGACCAATCGATGACGGGGCTTGGGACGTCCATCAAGTAGTAGTCCCCAAACCTTGTCGTAGAGATATAATGGAAATGGCACATTGTATACCATTGGCAGGACACCTAGGTGTGAGAAAAACTCTAGACAGAATCAGATCCCACTTTTACTGGCCAGGAATGCGCGCAGATGTAGTGGAGTGTTGTAGAGTGTGTCACACTTGCCAGATGACAGGAAAACCCAATCAGAAGGTGCCTGTACATCCTCTGGTGCCCTTGCCCGTTTTCGAGAATCCTTTTACTCGGGTGGTAGTGGACATTGTAGGCCCATTGCCTAAGACTTTCCAAGGTAACATTTATTTATTAACTATCATGGACATGGCAACTCGCTACCCAGAGGCTATACCCTTAAGGACTACCTCTGCTCCAACTGTAATCAAGGAACTGCTCAAATTTTTCACCAGAATGGGTTTCCCCCATGAGGTGCAAAGTGATCAAGGAACTAATTTTACCTCTAACATTTTCCAGCAGTCCCTGAAGGAGTTGGGTATCGAGCATGTAAAGTCTAGCACCTACCACCCAGAGAGTCAAGGGGTTCTCGAACGATATCATCAGACATTAAAGGGAATGTTACGTAAGTATTGTACAGAGACCGGAGTTGAGTGGGATAAGGGGGTACCTTTTCTTTTATTTGCTACTCGTGAGGTTTTGGTCCTGCTCCCCCTTTTTGGCCAACCTTTATCTGCCAAGTTCAGGGGCCCATATAAGATCATTCGGAGGGTGAGCATTACCGATTATCTAGTAACTACCCCAGACAGGAGAAAGCCCACGCAAGTATTCCATATAAATATGTTGAAGCCCTACCATAGGTCCCCTGATTCCTCTCCTCCAGATTCTCCCACTGTGGCAGTGAATGTCAGGACCTGTGAGCAGCCTGGTGCGGATAAAGTCTTCAGTTCTCTTACTGACCCGCAACAGACTGTTCCAGAGCCTGAAGGTATCCATGCAGACTTTGACTTGTCATGTAGCCTATCCAACTTTCAGTATAATTCAGTGGCTTTGAGGGAATTACCATCTAAACTATGTCATCTTCCCTCTGATCAAGCGAACCAACTAATCTCTGTTTTATCTCAGTCTCCCAATGTGTTCCGTGATACTCCAGGGCTCACTTCTTTGGCCGTGCACGACATCGACGTAGGGGATGCAACTCCCATTAAACTATCCCCCTACCGTGTCTCGCCACAACGCAGGAGTATACTGCAGGTCGAGCTTGACTTAATTTTTTCAAACCAGCTGATCACAAGGGCCTTAAGCCAGTGGAGTAGTCCGGTCATACTTGTGTCAAAGCCAGACGGGAGCCATAGGTTTTGTAGGGACTATAGGCAAGTCAATGCTGTCACAAAGAACGATACCTACCCACTGCCACGGATCAAAGATTGCATTTACCAGTTTGGCCTCATGCAGCAGTAAGTATAATTTAATGAGAGGATTTTGGCAATTAGCTCTCCCTTGTAGCGAGGTAAATATCATGCTTTTGTAGTGCGCTTTTAAGCCTTCAGCTGTGCGATGCCTTGCAGTTCGAGTAACGCTCCAGCTACGTTCCGGCTATGTTCTGATGTGGTACCTGGAGCCGTTGCCTGCTTTGGGTGATATCCTTATTATATCCTCATTTATAATCTTGCTGTTGCCAATCTGGTGGTGACTCTATTTATGTATTATGTTTAATATTATGTACTATACTCCTTAAACTCTTTTCTAGGGGGGAGGTCTGACATACGGAGCCCTGTATGTTAATTTAAGAGTTAGAATTAGAGTTCAAGGAGCCAAACTACCCAAGTGGTGAAGCAGACTAGCTAGCGAACGAGCGAGTGGGCCAACCATCTCGCCCCATACCAGCTCGCCCCATACCTCGATGACCGATGCTATGACGTATGATCGACGCCAGGAGCTGTGAGTGGACGACACCTGTTATGTGATTCGAGGAGCTATGATTGGAGCGCGCACCACCCGCCGCCTCCTGATTCGTTCCTACACCATCATTGTTTGGTATATAAGACCCGAGTTGTGGGCATTCAAATCAGTCTCATTTGGAGTTGGGGAAGGTGAACTTGCAGCTGGAGGAAGACGGGGTGAAGTATTATAATGGGATTGTGACAGTCAGATTATATAAATGTGTGTTAAGTGTGTTCGGTGTAAACACTTACGTTATGTTGGTTAGTGAGATATGTGATTGGGAATTAACGTGATGTGTTTAATGTGTGTAATGTGTTTAACTATTTAATTGGGAATTAACGTGAACGCTACTATTATGTGTTTAACTATTTGATTGCGAATTAACGTTAACGCTACTATTTATGTACTTAACTATTTGATTGGGAATTAACGTTAACGCTATTATTATGTACTTAACTATTTTAGTTGACTAACTTGTGGACTAAAGCAACTCTTTAAGTAATTGGGTTATGATGAAAGTAATACTATTGTTTTATATTAATACTTACGAGTTCTTTCATTTTCTTTGAATTAAGCTTACAGTGCTTAATGGTGCTTAGTACGGTGATGCTATTGTCTTATTAGTAATATCGCCTTAGACTAACATGGCTGTGTTAATATTACTTCTAGTGATTTTCTAAGCTGAAGAAAATTCTTTTGCTTCAAAATATTATATTTTGCTTTTCATATTATTTGAGTGAGACCTGAATCGAATCTATGAAACGATCCTGTAACTTTATTTACTCATAATCAAACTTCAATGTTACGTGGTTAAGAAATAAATTTAACTAATTATTAATATATATCTAACTTTTTATGTGACTTTGATATTACTCCTGATGATAATAATAATATAATACTATTAACGTAAGACAAGAACCAAGAATAATTACATTAAATATAAATAAAAGGACATAGAAGAAAACTATCTATTCATTTCAAAAAGGGTAAGAGACAGAAATATTCTTACTTTAATATTTATCTTTCAAGACTTTTTATAAAATTTATAGTCCTTCTTTAGCTATAACTTATTCGGTTCATAACCATAGCCTACTAAGCTTCGGTTAAATAATAATTCTTTATAAATACTACATGACTTTAATTAGTTTCAGTATTTTTCATAATTAAAGAGTATCGGTCAATAAAGGATACCAAGTCCTATGATCCAAAAGGAAAGGAAGCAACAACAGGAATTTATGTTATTAGATTTTACTTTTGTTTTGCCTTCAGCTGACTGATACCTTAATATATATCTCTGTGCTATCTAGATTCATCAAGTTAACCACTTGAGGACCAAGATACGTAACAATATATATATATATATGGCTATATTTTCCCTACTTCTTCCATCTTTCTTTCTACTTTCTTCTCTCTTCATCCATCTATCTACCCGTCACAATCTTCCACACAACTATACAACAATACTCTTCAACAATACACAGATCAACTCTTCGGCTTCTCTCAATATTCTTAGTGTGCCTCTATCTTCTGACCTTTCTTGGAAAGAACATATTACCACTCTTGCTAAAACAGCTTCCCAGAAGTTAGGTGTTTTCAACCGTCTCCGTGGGTTCTTTACCCTAGCACAGCTTCCTACTCTGTACAGGAGCACAGTACGCCGATGTATCGAGTATTGTTTTTGTGCTTGGGAAGTTTCCACCCATACCGCACTTCTTGAAAGGGTAGAGACTCAGCAAGTAAGCTCTGAAACTCTCTCCCTCAATCAGTTTTCCCTCCGTCTATGACTTAAAGTGCTTCAAGCTCCGTGTGTCCATACATTTACTGTATATAAATATATGTATGTTCTGAAGTTTTTGTATGTTCATCTTTTCGCTCTACTCAGTCGCAGTTTTCAAATTACAGGACCAAAAAATTCCAGTCAGGTAATTTAGGACTTACCTCCGTATTTTATGAAAGTGAGGAGGGAGCTACCAACCCTATATCGAATGAAGATAAAATAACCGAGTTCCATTTTCTGATATAGGATTAAGTCTCATTCAATTTCAGAAAGAACACTACGTACTTGCGGCTACTCCTCCCCCCCTCTCTCTCTCTCTCTCTCTCTCTCTCTCTCTCTCTCTCTCTCTCTCTCTCAATATAGACAGTGACTGCACCCATCACCTTTAACCCGGCTCACCTGAACTCTCATTAATTAGTCTGTCACCTGGGGAAATAATCGCTCACTCTACTGTGGTCAATGGTCAAGAGTGTAATAAAGGTAAATCAAATCAAGGGGGGTATATTGAGAGTGATTTAGCTTTGTTAGTCCCTGTTAAGACTAAACAAAAAAATAGCTATCAAAGGGTGGATGAACTATTTTAGTGAACGGCCATGTATTTTGCCATGATGGATGAACCAAGATAATGCCATAGCCTTTGTACCAGGGTCTTCCTTTATCTGTTTTTCATCCATCGCTGCTGTTATGGTGCTGTACAGATTTCTTTCCTGTCTATTACAATTTCCTGTTTTTCTTTATGGTGGTCACATCAGGTCGATGAAAAAGACCTATTGCCTGTTTTTTTTCTTCAAGAGTGTTGACCTACGTTTCTGCTGTTCTTTTTAACTGCTTTTGAAAAATCCACCGCTACTGTTACCTCTTAATTGGATATGGCGTCTTTAAGGGGTCTTTTGCCTTACTCAGATGTGATGGCTCCTTCTGGGTGGACGGTAATTATTTACATTTACATTTATTTATAATATATGTTTTTTTTTCTTTTTCTCTCCACTTTATATATTTTTGTTTGTCCTTTTATCCGGTGGTATAATGTTAACCCCTTCTGTACCGGCGACGGTGTTTTATATTTAATTTGGCTATATTTAGACGAATTTGTTTTGTTGTTCTTTAACTTAAATCTCAGGTTAATTAGGATAATGTATATGATGAAATTAATCACATTAAATGGAACCTAATACTAAGATCCGATGACCCTGTTTTAGCTCTTAGTAATTTTCAGGGTGTTACAGAAATATGTGCCGAAAATCAGGGGATGTATTCCTGACACATAATTGAATGTAAATTACGAAATGACCATATTGGCAATTCTCAATAGTTTTCGAGTTACAGCACCTCCGAGGTCTGCCAGGAATGTGTTTAAATCCAGGGATTGTACAAAATATCTGAGACAGATGCGAAATTACTTAACGACCGTAAAGTAATACAGCACTTACAGTATTACTGTATTACACTGTATTACAGCAATACGGAGAAGGATGTGGTTTCAGCATGATGGTGCTCCGGCCCATTATTGCCATATTGCAAGGGATTACTTAAATGATGTGTTCCCTGGATGATGGATTGGGCGACGCGGCCCAGTGTCATGGCCACCCCGGTCTCCTGACATCACTCCCCTGGACTTCTACCTGTGGGGACACATTAAAGGCGAGGTGTACGCTACAGACGTCCCAAACCGTGAGGAATTGTGGCGCCGTGTGGAGGACAGCGTGGCACGTGTACGAAACAATCCTGGGGTCTTCGACCGTGTGCGTCAGTCACTTCTGCGACGGGCTGCAGCGTGCATCGAACAAGGAGGGCGGAATTTTGAACATTTACTGTAAATGTTATTGTCATACTGGAAATACTGTTTTATTTTGTTCATACATCACGTTGTCCTTGCTAAATGTTTCATTTACAAGGAATTTTGAACATTTACTGTAATTTTATTGTCATACTGGAAATACTGTTTTATTTTGTTAATAAATCACGTTGTCCTTGGTAAATGTTTCATTTACAAGCAATTCCCGGAGTAAAACACATTCAAGCAGACCTGTTAGGTGCTGTACCTCGACAACTATTGATATTTGCTTATATGATCATTTAGTGATTTACATTCAATTATGTGTCAGGAATACATCCCCTGATTTTCGGCACATATTTCTGGAACACCCTGTATATTCTTCTTAGAAGAGTTCCATCTAAAACAATTAAATTCCACATTAAAGATAAAGCCTGGTTCAAAAACGACTGCAAACGTGTCTTTGATAACTAACAGGTTGCCTATCATCTCTGGAGACGTAATCAAACCCATTCGCTTTGGGATAAATATAAATCTCTCAGGGCAGGTGCGCAGAGAGTTTAAACTGCAGCTGAGGCAGATTATAATTCCCACCTATAGGAGGTTCTTACAGGAGCAACTCAGCCACATAAATCATGGACTTGTTTGAAGTCCTCATTGTTCGGAATTGATTCCTCTATGCCCCAACTTCGCAATTCTGATGGTACTATTTCTTTTGAGCCATTAAGAAAGGCTAATATTATCTCTAATATTTGTATTAATAGTCAGAGTGATCAAGAGTTGCCATTGCCCTTAACATGTTTCCCTAGTTCTGGTCTCGGTTAAGTTGCATTAAAATCTGCTGAACTGAGAAAATATTTTCTTGAACTTGATACCGGTACTTATGGTGGGACTGACCTTGACGGTTTTCCCCTCTCTTCTTTAAGAAAATTGTGGTCTTAGCACCTAAATTGGCCATAGTATTTAGGCTACTCTTGAAGTCTTGTACGATAGTTTTCCGCATTGTTGGCGCAAGGCTAACATTATCCCTGGGCCTATTCCTAAGGGAGCTACTGCTTCAACATCTTCTGAATATCGCCCTATTTCTATTACGCCAATCCTCTCTAAGATCTTTGAGAGGCTTTTAGCCAGACGCCTTTCTTCATATTGTAATATTTTTAATTTAATACCTAATTTTCAGTTTGGTTTTAGCATGGGTTGGGAACATGTGATGCACTTTTGACTCATACTCATGATCTACAATCTTCGTTGGATCAAGGGGATGGATCTCGTATTGTGGCTATTAATATTAGTTCTACTTTTGATCTTGTCAACCATAAAACCCTCCCATATAAGCTGCAACTCCTTAGTATTGGCAGAAATCTTTTTAGTACCGTATATTCAAAGATTTTTTAAAGACCAGATCTCAATGTGTTGTCATTGATGGAAGTTGTTCCGTTTCTGCGCCTGTTGTTTCAGGTGTCCCGCAAGGCAACGTTAGTTATTTAGTTAAAATAGGACTTCAGAGGCTATCAACCCTTCTGGATTATTAAGCCAGCACACTGTAAGTCAAGAATAACGTCAGGACCGACCGAAGCCTCTTTTTGAGAACTCCAGTCCCTTGTCAAGGCAGCGTCCTTGGGCCCCTGTATGTTATTATCTTTACTGCTGACTTGGGTTCTGGGCTTGACAATATACTCATGTCTTATGCTGATGATACAACTTTGTATTCTTCAATTTCGTCACCCAAAAATAGAAATGAAGTTGCAGCATCTCTAAGCAGGGACTTGGCTAAGATTACCTCTTGGTGTCAACATTGGGGTATTAAGCTTAATGCGAAAACCCCCCCACATGCCATTACAATTAACAGGTCCTGTACTTTGGATCATCCTCATTCTTGTTTGCGTATTTCGGATGAACAAATTATTAATGTGCCAAGTTTGCTTTTGCTGGGTGTTACTTTCGATTCTAAATTGACTTTCGAGAAGAATCTCCGCTCCTTGCTTTCTTCAATTGCTCAAAAGATAGGTTTGCTTCGCAAGTGTTATAAAAGATTTGCGTGTGACAACACTTGTATCAAATCATTGTATGCGTTTCATTTTGCCACATTTTGAATATTGCTCACCTGTTTATTTTGCCACATTTTGAATATTGCTCACCTGTCAGCTGCCAACTGTCAACTTCATTTGTTAACTCAATAATATTCATGTTGTCTCTGGACTTGAGTCTTCGGCGTCAATTTGGTGCCCTCAGCATTTTATTCAAAGGCTTTAATAATGCTCAGCATCCTTTGTATGGTGTTTTACCAGAGCCCTTTAATCCAGCATGTGTAACAAGGTCTACTTTGAATTTTAATGACTTTACCATGAATCGTGTAAATGTTTCTAAGACTTAATTTTCTAAGTGTTATATTCCGTCTTTGGTGGAGTTCTGGAATCAATTACCTAATGAGATTGTACAGTAGGATAATATTTCTATTTTTATGTCTAGACTAAGGTTTTTATTTAATTTTTACAACAGTAATTTATTGTTAAATGTTTGTTTCTTTTATTATCGGGTAATGTAATTGCCTGTTATTCAACAAGAATTTATTTATTGGATGATTGTGATTTTTTTTTTTTTTGTGTATTGATCTTATCATCCTATTCGAGGACCTAATTTCTCCTGGGCTCTGTACATAGGGCCATTTCTTTCTGTGTTTTCTTTTTTTCTTATTTTCTTTTCTATTTTACTTAGTTGCCATTGCTTTTCTCCAGTGCCTTCGGGTATTTTGTGTGGATTAAATGTTTACTGTTATTCTTGCACCCTGTTGGGAGGCTTTGGTACCGTAGCTTACATACTTTTTTTTTTTTTTTTTTTTTTTTTTTTTTTTTTAAAGAGACAATGAACGGAGGAAGGAAAAACACAGATAAAACAAAAAGGTCCATGTGCCTAAAGGCATCCTCCATTCATAAAATGTTTGTAACAACTGGATTTAAACATTTGTTGATTGTAAGTTTGTGGAAAGCAATTCGAGGGAAGTGAATTCCAAAGAGTAGTAGCTCTGGGGATAAATGAATTCTGATAAGCAGAAGTTCTGCATTGTGGAGGAGAAAGTGTAAATTCATGGGCGCTCTCAGCTGCCCTAGTTCTACGGGGAAAGATGTGGAGAGGCGGCACAATTGAAGCAAGTTCCTCGGAACAATTGCTGTGAAAATATCTGTAGAATAATGCAAGGGATGCAACGTTTCTTCGTATGGCTAATGTAGGAAGGTCCTGTGTGATTGCAGGGTTATTGATTAATCTAATAGCTTTATTTTGAATTTTGTCCAACTGCCTCAATGCAACCACTCCACTTCCACCCCACAGAGGTGAACAGTAATCCATCTGAGAGCGCACATGACTTTTATATATTACGGCCAACTGCTCGTCAGTGAAGAATTCTCGAACTCTGTACTACTACTACTACTACTACTACTACTACTACTAATAATAATAATAATAATAATAATAATAATAATAATACTATTATAATGTACCTTTCCAACCTATTATTTAATGGGTTTGGTACTACCTGTATTCCTTAAATGGGTTAATAAACGCTGTAATTGACTATAAGAAAGTTGAAGCTGTAGACATTTATATTATGACTATGACCAACAAATATACGGTCGTAGTTCATATATAAATACATAAAATAAAATATATCAAACTTTCTATCCATCACAACTCGCATTTTGTGTTTTTAAATTTTTGCTAAATATTTATGTTGTTTGGTTCCAACTTCCTTATAGCCTGAAACTCGCAAGTGGTCAATTACCCTTTTCGTAACTTCTGTAAGCCCACATATTCTTCCTTACACTGAACTGTTTATTACCCCCTCAGTGCGATAGTTCCTTCCTAAGCTTAGTAAACTCGTCTAACAATAACCAGACTGTAATAGAGACTATGGGTGTGTCCCTCACCTTTAACCTGCCTGACCTGTACTAGTGTTAGTCTGTGACCTGCGGGAACAATCAAACAGGAGCTTTATACGACAATTTTGTACCAGATATTCTGTTCAACCCATTTATGATCTACAGTATAATGGGAATGGTAGTGCACTTGTGGACGTATGTGTGGGGAGGAGGCTGTGGATAGCCAACACCTTCTTCCGACACAGAATGATCCACAGGTACACGTGGAAACGGATGTTGACGATGAAGGATAAGACAGTGGTGGAACGAAAGTCATTGATTGATTATGTATGTGTGGATGAACGAATGAAGAAATCTGTGATGGATGCTAGGGTGTATAGGGGTATTGGAGGGGGTCTGTCTGATCATTATGTAGTGGTAGCTAAGGTTAGGATACAAAAGAAGTGGGTGAGGAGAGCGGGAGGGAGGCGAGAGGAGGGTGGAATGGTGAGGAGGGTGGAGAGGTTGCAGGAGGAGGAAATCAGGGAGGAGTACAGGAGAGCAGTGGAAAGACGACTAGGTGGGTTCGACCTGGAAGTTATGGAGGAAGTGGAGGAGATGAGCAAGGTGTTTAAGGATGAGATCTGTGCAGCATGTGAGGAGGTGTGTGGAGTGAGGAGAAGAGGGAGGGGAGTGAAAGGTACAGCATGGTGGACAGAAGAGGTACGAATAGCTGTGGAAGAAAAGAAGAAAGCATATAGAGAGTGGTTGGGTAGCAGAGGGAATGAAGATTCCGAGAGACAGAAACGAGCGAGGTACGTGGAGAGTAAGAGGGTGGTGAAGAGAGTAGTGAAGGAAAGTAAGAGAAGAGTAGATGAGGAATTTGGAAGGAATCTGAGTGTAAAATGGAGGGAGAGTAAGAAACTGTTCTGGAAAGAAGTCAAGAAAGTTAGGGAAGGTAGCAAGGGAAACAGTAAGGGTGTGAAAGATAAGAATGGGAGAATGCTAGCCGAGAAGCAAGAGAGAGTCGAAAGATGGAGGGAGTACTTCAGTGAGTTGCTAAATGAAAGGAATGAAGAGCCAGCAAACATAGCTGGATATGGTATGGGAGGGAGAAGAAGAGAAGTAGTGGAGGAGGAGGTGGGGATCAGGAGGTCAGAAGTGTGGGAAGCCATGAAAAGAGTGAAGTTGGGGAAAGCACCAGGAACAGATGGAGTGTGTGGGGAAATGTTGAGGTATGGTGGTGAGATAGTGATAGAATGGGTATGGAAAATGTGCAAACTAGCATGGGAGAAGGGGAGTGCACCCGATGACTGGAAGACTGGCATAATAGTCCCCCTATATAAGGGCAAAGGGGAAAGAGGAGTGTGTGGTAACCACCGAGGAATATGTCTTCTAAGCGTAGTAGGGAAGGTATACAGTAGGGTAGTGATTGAGAGAGTGAGAGTGAGAACGGAGAAATGGATAGGCGACGAGCAGGGAGGTTTTAGGAAGGGAAGAGGATGTGTAGATCAGATTTTTACCCTGAATTGTGTTGTGGAGAAGTATCTGGAGAAGAAACAAAAGGTGTATGTTGCCTTTATGGACTTGGAGAAGGCCTATGACAGAGTGGATAGAGAAGGTTTGTGGAAAGTACTTAGAATATACGGAGTAGAGGGCAAGTTGCTGAAAGCAGTGAAGAGCATGTATGAGGGTGCAAAGGCGGCAGTACGTGTGGAGAGTGAGCAGAGTGAGTTCTTTGACCTGAATGTTGGTTTGAAACAGGGGTGTGTGATGTCCCCGTGGTTGTTTACTGTATATATGGATGGAGTTATGAAAGAAATACTATCAAGAGCAGTGGATGTTGGTGTATCGCTGAAAAGGGAGGGAATTGAGTGGAAGCTACCTATACTGCTGTTTGCGGATGATACAGTTCTGATGAGTGATAATGAATGGGAGTTGCAGGGTCTGGTAAATGAGTTTGGAACAGTGTGCGAAAAGCGGAATTTGAAGGTAAATACGGGGAAGAGCAAGGTTATGGTCTTCGAAAGGGGTGAAGTCACAGAGTGTGAGGTGAAGCTGAACGGTCAGGCTATGGAGATCGTCAACTCTTTTAAGTATCTGGGCAGTGTGTTGAGTAAAGATGGGACTATGGATGAAGAGGTGCGGGAGAGGGTACAACAGGGGAAGAGGGTTGTAGGAACGCTAAAAGCAGTAACAAGAAATAGGGTGGTCAGTATGGAAGTGAAGAAGTCCTTGTATGACAGTGTGGTAATCCCGACACTGACTTACGGAAGCGAAGCATGGACGTTGGTTGAGAGACTCAGACCAAGAGTGAGAGCAGTGGAAATGAATTACTTAAGGAGTGCGTGCGGAGTTACATGGAGGGATAGACAGACTAATGAGGAAGTAAGAAGGAGGTGTGGTGTGGAGGTAGATGTGCTGGAAAGTGTGAAAAGGAACAACTTGAGATGGTTCGGCCATATGGAACGTATGGAAAGCGAGAGAATGACTAAGAGGGTGTATGAGAGCGAGGTGGAGGGACAGAGGGGGAGAGGTAGACCGAATATGAGGTGGAAGGATGGAGTGAGGAAGTACATGAACGAAGGTGGTGCTGGTTGGGGGGAGGGGCGTCGACTGACTGGGGACAGAGGTGCATGGGGGCGGTTCGTTCGTGGCCACCCCTTCGGGGATCACGGCGTCAGGCAATAGATAGATAGATAGATAGTATAATCTTAAAGTAATATATTAGATAACTATACCCTTTCATTAGCCTATAGGTACTGAAGGTCAAAATCACAACCACTAACCACTATAACTAAAATGACTAAAGTAATCAAGCTAATAGTTCTACTATTTGGGAAGAGTCAGCCAGGGAACAAGTGTGTAAATTTACTGCGCATTTACGCTAACCTATTTTGAGTTACCGGTACAGAGGCTAGTGTTCACGATGTCTGGCTTATATATAATGAATGAATGGACTAGTAATAACGATATAACCCACCTACGTTTGACTTCATTATAATATATACGGTATATACAGAGTGGTTGTAAGGCCATTGAGTTATTTCAAATATTTATTAAACCAAAATCATTAAGATATAATGTTCCAGTTATATATTTTATTACACAAAATTACACAAAAGAGTTTTAGAAAGCAATAACCAATTGAACAATTACACAATATATTTCATAACACTTCAATGTGTGCTCCATTTGTGACCCTCAGGACATCCACCCGACGATCGACTTCTTTTCTTTTTTCTTTTCTTTTCTATGTGAGTGAGGGAGGCAAAAAGCAGAACTGCCTGTAGCGAGTGCCTCCCCCAGAGTTTAAAGAGTGACAGGGCCAAAATCAAGGGACGTTCAAGCCAAAATGCCTGGACACACGGATTTGAAGCAATTTAAGTCATATCACCGGTGACGTTACGTATTCGTTCGCGAAGGATCGTGATGTATGGAACTGGCGTTTATAAACTTGATCTTGGTCGTCCACTTCAAGGAAAATCACACACACTTCTGTTGTCCAAAAATGTCGTATACCATGCCCTAACTCTATTTTCTGACGGTGGATCTTTACGATGTTGACGTCTATAATTTCTTTCTACACTTGTCACTGATTTGGACTCCGCAAACCATATCACACATTGCGCCTCTTCCTGATTTGATGACATTTCAGATTATGGTGTCCTCAACAGAAACAAACGGCTTCAGTTATATCAAATCTACAATACAATAAAACAAATATTAGTCATACCATATAATACAAAAACCTCATCATTCTATCTTGAATGGTTTTGGCTTTAGAAATATTTGAAATAATTCAAGGACTTAACGAGCACCCTGTATATATATATATATATATATATATATATATATATATATATATATATATATATAACGGTATATATAATATATATATATATATATATATATATATATATATATATATATATATATATATATATATATATATATATATATATATATAAATAAATAAATAAATAAATAGTTCTATATTTCACAAAAGACTACATGGTAACTTTTATATACTGTATATATACAGTGGATACAATATTATCCTACCGCAAGGTGGGTTCATTATTTTCAATATACAATATTCGTGACTTAATGGCATCTAGGCTATGTAATTTTCCATCATGCTTTCAATGTTATACTCTGAAATAGTACAGACTTGGCTTCGCTAGCCATGATAGATAGATAGATAGATAGATAGATAGATAGATAGATAGATAGAGGTAATGTATGTTATTTTATATTTGTTGATTTATATTAAACACGACGTCCTTTAGTTTTACATACTTAACATGCACATAAAACCCATACCTATTACCTTGTATTCCACTTACCCCAGCCAAGTTACCTATCATTGTCTCTCAACTACAAAAATAACAATAACGTTACTACTACTACTACTACTACTACTACTACTACTACTACTACTACAATTATTAATAATAATAATAATAATAATAATAATAATAGTGATAATAATAAATTATAATAATACAAATATAAATAATACTGATAATATGAACACACTGAATATAACAAGAACAGAGGTGCAGGCAACACGAGAGAAGATAAAGAAAACCCAAAGGAAAAACTCTGGAATGTAATAATGAAGAAAACATGAAAACAAACAGAGAGAACAAAGACAAAAGGGAAAAATACAATAACAAGATTACGAAGAGGGGGGAAATGAAAGGATCGCAAGATAAAGGAAGGGAAGAGAAGGACGAGGAGAAAATAAGTGGAAGTGGATGGAGAGATGTGGAAGAGGATGGAGAGAAGTGGAAGAGGATGGAGAGAAGTGGAAGAGGATGGAGAGTAGTGGAAGATAATGGAGAGAAGTGGAAGAAGAGAAGTGAGAAAGAAGAGGCGGAGTGGTGCAGTGTTCCCATTAAAAAGTCTACCGGTATGTTTATATCTCGCTGGTAGATGCATGATAATATTTATAACAGGTATATTTGATAGAAAAATGTATGCATTATTTAATATAATCATATAATTGTGTATTATGTCATAAACAATAATCCATGACCTCTGCCCAAACTCTACATACAGACACTTGGGAGGTCACAGGAAGTACTTATGACCTCTGACCACACTCTATATACAGATACTTGGGAGGTCGCAGCAAGTACCTTTGACCTCTGACCACACTCTACTGTATATACATACACTTGGGAGGTCACAGCAAGTACCTTTGACCTGACCACACTCTACTGTATATACAGACACTTGGGAGGTCACAGCAAGTACCTATGACCTCTGACCACAACCTATATACAGACACTTGGGAGGTCACAGCAAGTACCGGTACCTATGACCTCTGACCACACCTTATGTACAGACACTTGGGAGGTCACAGCAAGTACATCTGATCTCAACCTATATACAGACACTTGGGAGGTCACAGGAAGTACCTATGACCTCTGACCACACCTTATATACAGACACTTGGGAGGTCACAGCAAGTACCTATGACCACAACCTATATACAGACACTTGGGAGGTCACAGCAAGTACCTATGACCTCTGACCACAACCTATATACAGACACTTGAGAGGTCACAGCAAGTACCTATGACCTCTGACCACGCCCTATAATCAGACCTTTGGGAGGTCACAGCAAGTACCTTTGACCTCTGACCACACTCTACTGTATATACAGACACTTGGAAGGTCACAGCAAGTACCTATGACCTCTGACCACACCCTTTATAGAAGTTTATACAGACACTTGGGAGGTCATTGCAAGTACCTCTGACCTCTGAACACAACCTATATACAGACACTTGGAATATCACTTTCTTCGCTCTGTTACTTACTCTTTTTTCAACAATTTTATAAAAGCAGCATTTGGCAGAAGGTAGATCATTATTTTCTAGGTGTGTGAAATGTTATTGAGGTTATATTTCTTGTTTCTGTCTGTCTGTTTTTTAATACATGGCAACGGGTTTTACGCTAGAAGATGAAATGAAGCAGCAATTAGAACTTTCCAGAGAAGTGGTGTGGTGGGAGTGGCTGTGATAGTCCATAGATTTTTTCACAATTATCTCTACCAAAGCTCAATATGGTTTCAATTGCTTTATATAGATAGATAGATACATATAATAATATAAAGGAAAAGGAAAATACCACGCCACTACCACCAAGCGATATTACCACCCATATCACCTCACCCCCGAGGAAGGAAGCCCTTACCACCACACCACCAAGATACGCCCGAGTCGTCTCAATCATGCCCGCACTCCCTCCAACACCCGGCAAAGATCCCGTCATCACCATCAGCAACATAAGTGATGACAGGAGAAGGAAAAGTGGAAAGGAAGGCAAGGCAAGCCAAAACTTGTATAAGTCCTATTCTTCCATGCGCCCTTCTTCCTCCCAGCCATATCACCACCACAAGAGGGAAATCCAGGGCACCCCTTGGGCCTCCTCCCAGCACAGATGTCCTTCTTACCCGGAGAAGGGACACTGAGAAGAACGCCAAAAGAGGTAAGACTATGACAGGCAAAGTTAAGATCTATGCAGTTGGAAAGGTCTTAAAATATACTTCACTGGAAGATAATTTAAGAGCTGGAAGATTTGGGTATATACCCGGTACTGGATAAACTATTAAAGCACTGGCAAATAGAGGTATATTCAGGATTTTTATATCTTGGCTCATCAAAGGAATTCATTATTAGATCCCACTGGGGCAACCTAATATTAGTTCCTCTGCCTCGATTACCAGGAATTACTGTCAATAAAGAATGCTGTTTTGACATGCGCTTTATTGGTAGTAAACCACCTCCTATGGACCCTTTTAAAAGTTCACGCACTGGCAATTGACTTTTAAAAGGTAGGGCTCTGCGAGATACCATAGCTTTAAGCATAACGGCACTTTGCATAAGAGTCCTTACGATACGTGATCCCAGGCACTGGCATTAAGCCACGTATGCGTTAAAGGCCCAAATAACTCGTCCACCAGTCCCTGAAAGACTCTTATAACAGTCAGGACAGTTAAGAGACATTGTGTAAAACCAACCCTCTTACGTTAGTCCGATGATATGTATACGTATACACTGGTATATCGGAAGGTAACATGCTAGACCCAACACCCAAGAGTGCTGGAAGGTTCTGCATCAAAACTCTTATAACGATCAAAGTAGTCAAAGAGATAGTACAACACAGGTATAACTTCTCTTTACGTTAGCTCGATGATATGTATACGTATAGGCCTACACTGGTATATTGGAACATAGTCATTTAAGACAAAACACCCAAGAGTTCTTCATTGACTTCCATCCACTGTCAACCATCCACGTCAGGACCACCACCACGGCCAAGACCCTCGTCGGAATACTACAGAAGTGCCTTCATTATATAAATGCTCAGTGTGAAGAAGTACTAGTGACGTGCCTTTTTAAAGGAAGTACTCCGTGTAATATTCGGTTATATAAATACTCAGTGTGACCTCGAAGAAATACTAGTGATGTACCTTATCAAAGGACGTACTCACTGTGATATTTTAATATATAAATACTCAGTGTGATATTATAATAGGCAGTGTCATTCCTTTGGGATATTAATTGTGGATCCTCGTTCGTGCGTTATGAACTATATATTTTTACCTATATCTTGTCTGAAGTAACGGTAATATTTATTTACGTTGAACAATACAATTTATGTATGTCTATCTATCTATCTATTGCCGGACACCTTACTCCCCTTAATGAGGGTGACCATACACAGATGGCCCCCAAGCGGACCTATTCCCTGTAAGAGGGACAACCCGAGCCAGTTTACTGAAGGACTTACAGGGTTGACCACTCAAATTAGGATTCGCCCGACTCCGAGGCCCTCTGTGTATCTTGTTAGCACTATTTTTTTACAGTGGTGCTCGGCTAGTCCATCCACTAACCTGCCTTACCCTTAGGTAAGCAGTACGGATTTGTATCAGGTTTGCTCCCCTAGACAGGTTGCCGACCAAGGGTGACGAGTCCCATCCTCCCGGATTTTTATAAGGTCTCCCCTAGATGGGTTGCCGACCAAAGCTAACGAGTCCCATCCACCCGTATGTACTCTGTGTTATATTTATCCTCTATTACCTTTGTGCATGTGTATGTGTTTATGTGGATTCAACTTCTCCAGTCAAGTAAGAACCTACCTAATCAATCCATTTAACCCCAGCAAAAACATGGTATAACAGAAAGAGATAGATAGATAGATTGATTGATTGATTGATTGATTGATTGATGTACCATATTTATGTTGTGTGCGTGTGTGTATGTTTCTGAGAGAGAGAGAGAGGATTGCACACAAAGCGTCTTTGAAGATGAGTGGACTACGGTGAATGAAACTTCTTGGCGCTGCAGGAATCCAGATGCTGTATAAGGCAAAGTGCTCTCATACCTTGAATACGTCCTCTTCACATGAATATCAAGCCCTTGCACACACATGGCTCTCTTTGACAAGGTACACAGGTGGGCTGAACAACTTGTCACAAGTGTTTACAAGGAAAACCAACAAAGAGTGTTGGAAATTTGGAACATCTTAGGATGGTGGCATGTCTTATCATGCTTCACTAGGCTTTGGTTTAGCAGGTGCCAACTTTATTGGGACTGTGGATTCCATAGCAGCAGCAAGGTCAATATTATCTATTGACCTTGGATAGCAGGTCACTTCCGAGCACGAGCCACGAGGTCGGTGTTAGTTGGTGACTGTCAGCTGAAGATGGTGCTAGCCAGTGACTGTCGGCTGAAAGTGGTGCTAGCCAGTGACTGTCAGCTGAAGGTGGTGCATGCCAGTGACTGTCAGCTGTATGTGGTGGTAGCCAGTGGCTGTCAGCTGTAGGTGGTGCTAGCCAGTGACTGTCAGCTGAAGGTGGTGCATGCCAGTGACTGTCAGCTGAAGGTGGTGCATGCCAGTGACTGTCAGCTGTAGGTGGTGCTAGCCAGTGACTGTCAGCTGAAGGTGGTGCTAGCCAGTGATTGTCAGCTGAAGGTGGTGCATGCCAGTGACTGTCAGCTGTAGGTGGTGCTAGCCAGTGACTGTCAGTTGTAGGTGGTGCTAGCCAGTGACTGTCAGCTGGAGGTAGTGCTAGCCAGTGACTGTCAGATGTAGGTTGTGCTAGCCAGTGACTGTCAGCTGGTGGTGGTTTTAGCCAGTGACTGTTAGTTGGTTTTAGCCAGTGAATGACAACAAACTGGAGGATTCTTCCCTGGAGTTGGTCACCCAGTAGCAGCAAGAGGTTTCCCTGGATGCTTTTGGCAGGCAGCTTCTCTAGCAAATCCTCATGCCACACCCAATCAAATACTCCTGCTATGATAGTGTGTCCAGGCCATGGTGTAGGGAGTCCTGCCATTCCTTGGAGAGGAGCGATAGGAGGTCTGAAGTGGATTGTCCAGACCTAAAGCCGAACTATTGGTCTTAGAGGATGTGGGCTCATCCAGGTGGCAACAGATAACTTAACTACTAGGAAACCCTCTCAAAGACCTTGACCACCATAGAGGGTATGGAAATGGGCCTGTAGTTCTTGGAGTCTGACCTGGGATTCTTCTTGTGGGTGAGGACCACTTAAGCTTCCTTCCATTATGAGGGCCAGGTTTCATGGGCTGATATCTTCAGAACAATTTGCTATCTTAACATCTATCCCTCTCAGCAGATGTTCGACCTTCTCCCGCCTCATCTTGACTGTACATACAGTCTCGTCATATTCTTTCTCTGTGGTAGAGTCCTCCTAGGGCTGTCAACAGATATTTTTGTGGAGAACAGGTTAGCTATCAGCTCAGCTTTCTCTCTTCTGTTAGTGGCCGTTGTACCGTCTGGTGTAATGAGAGGAAGGATGGCCTCTCTATTGCTCTCACTCTCTCTCACATTCTCTCTCTCTCTTTCTCTGCCTCCCACCCAACCCAATCCCCGTTCTATTTCAGTCTCGGGTGCCCCCTGGCGAGGCAGGAATCATGGTATATTCATCAGCCTCAATCAGCCTCATTATGGGAACAACATACACTTAATCATCTCATCTAGCTCCCCTCCTCCTCTCCATTCTCTCCTCTCCTTTCCTCTCTTCTCTCGTCCTCTCTCTTTTTCTCTCTGATTCTTTCTTTTTCTCTATCTTACAATTCCTTGTACTTAATATCTCTATCTTACCTTTCGAGTTCAAGTTCGAGTTGGGGGGAAGGGGATAGGGAGTAGAAAAAGGAAAAATTATGAGAACAAATTTGGTTTAAGAGTAATGGGCTGCCTAGCTTTCTATTATTTATATGTTTAAGAATACAACACACAACCATGGCTCGAAAATAAGGTTGAAGAGGATGAACAGTAGTGTATAAGAAAATGGGAGTCTGCAGAAAACCAATCTTCCATCAGTAGTTGTAAATAGCTCTTCAATAGAGCAATTCAAGAAGATAGTTGATATTGTACACACTCTGCTATGAGTGTAGTGTAGTTCACAGTCTCTTTACACCTAGAGTATCTCCCGGGAGTGGACCGCAAGGCCTTAGAAATACTATCCCTTCTAACTCCTTGTAACTCCTCTCTTCTACTGTCCACCTCTCTTCTCTTACTGATTGAGGGAACACACTGAATCGGGCATGCCTTCAAAGGGAATGTTTCAAAATATGTTATGTGTTTCAGAATGACAGACGACTGTACAATCGCCTACAATGATAAATGGTACATCATTTATTGAACGATTCTGAAACACTAATGATATATTTTGAAACAATCCCTCTTACTACATGTTTCGAGTGTATGATTTCCATCAATTCATGTTCACTGTCTTATGTTAATCATAGAATAGTGTACCAGCTACGGGTGCAGACGATTGTATAGCAACTGACTGAAATTTCATATACCGGTAGCTAAATAGGTTCATGCAGGATGTCAAACCATAGCAATTTTGTTTGAAGACTTGAATGAATATGAGCAGGAATACAAGAAAATTAACATAAAATAGCATTCTTTTCGCCATGTTATCACTTCCAAAAACATTATTTGAACTAAAGCACACAACTTTACCTATACATATTCAATAATAAAGATTAAAAATTAAGGACTCGTCTTTCGTTTGACATCCTGATAGGGAGTTTGCTAGTCTCTAATTCCTATAGCCTATATAATAATATGTGTGTCTGTATAGCGAGTGGGATACAGTTACCTGTTCTGAAGAATGTTCTCCTGGGGTTTAAAGTATCCTCACAAATTATAGAAAGAGCTTCATAATTTACCCCATTTAAATGTGGCGAACCACATCACCAAAGAGGAGTCTGACTGTTAAATTACAATATTAAGGGGCGATGGTTCACGTTTTGGTCGATTGTTTTAATGTATTTATTATGTTTCTAGTTTCTTCCCTAGACTTCCATCAAGCTTTAAAAAACATCCATTAGATCCCCCTTCTAGATTAATTTGTAAATTTTTCGGTAGAAAAATTTCCCGGCCAAAGGCCGGTTCTTCCAAAATTACAGTTTGCCAGGAAAACAATCAACACCAAAATAGCACGAAAGGTTTTTTAATATTGACAAAGAAATGGGGCGAAAGGTCTTAAAATCGCCAAACTAATGGGCCGAGCGTCATAAAATCTTAAAACTAATGGGGCTAAACATGAGGGAGAAGGGGATCTAGAAAAACTACCCTTCTCCCCTTAAATGAGGGATCGTAAATACCCTGGAGGAGAAGGGGGGGGGGGGGGGGGGATCTTTAGGGGGCCTTTCATTGAGATATGAGTGTAGTGTGTCTGAGGCCGGTATCACACGAGCACTTTCTTTCCTGCAACTTATTTTTGGCAATTCTGTGTTCTCTCTCTCTCTCTTTCGAATCAGTAAATAAGTGTAATTTCCCTTACCGACTAGTTTCCTTCTATAATCTATAAAAACTTTCCTTGTGGACATTTCTTGACCCATAAAGGTTACAAGTCATCCTATTTTCCGGTACGGCTTTTTAACCGGAGGGTGGGGAGAGAGCCTTCTACTTTATTATCCTATTCTTCTACTATAAACTGTCCCTATTTAGTAATATTAAGGCCATACCACCTAGTAAGGACCGCAAGGTATGTGTGATCTGAGTAACTGTGTAGGCTAACACTCACTCTGTCTCTCACTCACACACACACTCGCTCTCTCTCATGTAAATTATGGCCTTCTTTCAGCTTGTGTTTATATCTTCCCTTGAGGTTCTTGGACTTGCCCCAATACCTGCGTTATGAGGGGAGGTCCACATGGCCATAAGGGGGATGTAGTCGCTTTTTACGGACTTCTTCTCCCTCATGTTTAACCCCATTAGTTTCCATATTTTAAGACGTTCGCTTCATTAGTTTGGCAACACTATTTGTCCCATTTCGTTGTCAATTTTATGACCTTTCGTGCCATTTAGGTGTCGATTTTTTTCTGGCGAGCCATAGCGAGCCTGTAATTTTAAGAGGAATTGGCCTTCGGCCGGGACACATTTCTACCGAAGAATGTACACATTTATCTTGAAAGGGGGTCTAGATTTTTGTTTCTAAGTTTGCTTGAGGTCTAGCGAGGAAAGTAAAAATAAATTAATAGACGAATTAATATACCAAAAAACTAGCCACTAGCCCCTTAAGCATAGAGATTAAGGGGAGGTTTTTAGTTTGGTCCCTAGATATCCTTCAAGCTTAAGATTACACTTCCATGAGCCCCTTTCAAGATAAATGTGTAAATTTTTCGGTAGAAAAATGTCCCGGCTGAAAGCCGGTTCCTTTTAAATTACAGGCTCGTTATCGCTCGTCAGGATAAAATCGACGCCTAAATGGCACGAAAGGTCTTAAAATTGACAGAAATGTGTTGAAAGTTTTAAAATCTTCAAAATAATAGGGCAAACGTCTTAAAATTAGAAAAACAATGAGGCTAAACATGAGGGAGAAAGGAGTCAAGAAAAAAATCCCTCAAGTGGAAATCTCCCGTTAAACCACCCTGTACCCTGACGCACGCCATCGGGGCACCTCAAAATACACAGAGCTCAAGCTGAATAGATCTGTGTAGCCTTTAATCTCTGTTAAGCCGGTATTACACGAGAGCTTTTATAGTCAACATTCGATGATCAAAAAATTTCTGGCAACATTTCTGGACTATTTTGCACTGGTATCGGAAATTAGACTGTTGCTAGATGAATTTAGGTGACCCAAATATTTTAAATGTTGACTTCATAAGCTGCAAGACCAGTGTGTTGAGGATAAATGCTAAGTGAAAAAGCGCTCGTGTGATACCGCCTTTACTGACTACCGAAACTGCCCGAATGGCTCTATTGACGTATAATTAACTCGCTGTTAACCCCTTCTGTACCGCGACGTATTTTTAACTTTATTTTGGCTATTATTTAACAGGCTTCGAACTATATCACTTAACCTTTTCTACTACCACAGATCCTTCTTAAACTGCATAACATCGTCTAAATGTGTACCTAGAATATAATTACAAAGACGTCGCCGGTACAGAAGGGGTTAATAGTTGTTTCTCGTAGCAAATACCGGTACCCCAAATGCCTGCCTTTGACTAGTATCCGTGTACCGTACTAGAGGGTTACCGTTAAGGGGGGCCACCTGTTTTTGTTCTGTCCTTTTCTATCTTTCTCTGGCTTGTATCCATTTGGCCCCATTCAGCCTACTGTTTTAAGACGTTTATCCCAATCCAGGTGTAATTTTTTTACTGGTGAGCGGTAGCGAGCCAGCATATTTTTTATTTTTGTTTGACAGCAGGCTAAATTTGTACATTTTTCGATAGAACAATTTCTCCGGCGAAGCCGGATTTCTTCATATAATACTGGCTCGCTATCGCTCGCCAGGAAGAAATCGACACCTAGATGGGGATAAACGTCTTAAGATAGTTGGCTGAATGGGGCCGAATGGATACAAGCCAGAGAAAGAGAGAAAAGGACAGAAATAAAAAAAAGCAGGTCACCCCCCTTAAGGGGAGATGGGCTCATATATATCCTAATTTATGTATATTTTTATTAATTTATTAGTTTCGTCCCTAGACCTCCATGAAACTTAAAAATCACCCGCCCAAGACCCTCCTTCAAGATAAATGTGTACATTATTCGATAGAAAAATTTCGTGGCCCGGTTTCTCTTGAATTACAGGCTCTCTATTGCTCGTCAGAAAAATTGGACACCTAAATGACACCAAAAGTCTTAATATTGACAAAGACATGGGGTGAAAGGTCTTGAAATCGCCAAAGTAATGGGCCGACCGTCTTATAATCTGAAAACTAATGGGGCATGAGGAAGAAAGGGGACCAGAAAAACGGCCCATCTCCCCTTTAAGTTCGACAATGTTTCCCTGGTGCTGCTGATGCCGCTTTTGAATCTGGATGTTCAACTTGCGCGAATGACGAAGATGGTGCTTCGTGAGGTTTCAAGTCTAAATAGCCGCAACCAGAACGGCCACAATCTCCTAACTTCACCTGGAGAGGGGTGACAATTTGTCTCTCCTTTTCTCTCTTTCTCTGGCTTGTATCCATTCGGCCCCATTCAGCCTACTGTTTTAAGACGTTTTATCCCCATTCAGGTGTCGGTTTCCGGGTCGGCAACTCATCTAGGGGAGACAACCTTATACAAATCCGGGTGGATGGGACTCGTCAGCCTTGTTTGGCAACCTGTCTAGGGGAGTAAACCTGATACAAATCCGTACTGCTTACCTAAGGGTAAGGCAGGTTAGTGGATGGATTAGCCGAACATCACTGTAGAAAAATAGTGCTAACAAGATACACAGAGGGCCTCGGAGTCGGACGGATCCTAAATTGAGTGGTCAATCCTGTAAGTCCTTCACTAAACTGGCTCGGGTTATCCCTCTCATAGGGAATAGGTCCGCTTGGGGGCATTCTGTGTATGGCCACCCTCGTAAGGGGAGTAAGGCGTCCGGCAATAGATAGATAGATAGGTGTCGGTTTCTTCCTGGCGGGCGATAGCAAGCCAGCATTGTATGGAGAAATCCGGCTTCGCCGGGGCTTCGCCGGAGACATTTTTCTATCGAAAAATGTACAAATTTAGCCTAGCCTAGCCTAGGCCTAGTCCAGATTAAGTTAGGATAGGATATTTTCCCAGAAGTCCCATTTATAGTTTGTCACTAGGTTAGGGTAGGGGAAGGAGTATTTTGCCCCCTGATGGCAATATTATGATGATAATAAGTCATGGGGGGTGAGGGGGGCAAAGCCCCCCTTAACCTATTCCTGTATTCCACGGCAGTCATACTAGACGGGGACGTGATCTTTAGCATGCGAGTAGTCTAAACAAGGCAGGCGATACGTCCGAATTCCTTCATCTTTACCTAGGGTACGGTAGGTTAAAGTAAGTTAGCCTAGGTTAGTTTTTTTGGTAAAAGTTGTGTTAGCGGGTGTACCGCCCGCTTTGTTTACATAATCGCACACTCGCAGTTACATTTGCGTCTAATTTGATTGCTGATATTTGCCCCTGCTCGTAATATAGGCCTATATGAGGATGGCATTCTGTCCTGGGGGGTGAGGGGGGCAAAGCCCCCTCACCAACTAATCTCTCCATAAATCAAAGTAAAATGTATCAAAAAGTCTCTCTAGGCCTAGACACCATGCTGTATATATTATTTATAAGTGCTTGTTTAAGATGGTGAATGAAATAGGCCGTAAAATCAGAGAAGTTTCAGGAGAACCCCGGGAAACCCTCTGGCTCAAGCAAAGACTAGGGATGGCTATCCTCCGGGGCAATGCCACCAGCGTCATGAGCTCAGTTCCACAGGACTGGGTCATGCCACTGTGTGAGGCCCGGGCAGGAGTGGTGTATCCGTAGTCTTTCCACAGTAGGGTAAAACAAAACATAAACTTTATTTGTATGTAACATGTGTGATGCACATAAATAAAAGGGGATGTGTCGGATGGTTGAAAGCCACAGTTGCTCGCGCGTTTGGGGCTAGCAACACGTATTATGAAAAACATGTATCCTCCTTGTATCCTCCTTCATTCACTGTCCCCCCCCCCCCCCTTCACTCACTCAACCCCACAATTTGCCGGAGGATAACAGGTTTTTCACAATACGTAGACGGAGGTCTTTTAAAAAACAAAACAATTTTTTTTTTAGACCTGCTCTAACGTGGGGGTCCACGAATTTTTATAAGTGACTGTACACCCTAAATAACGGCTCCCACTATCAATTTGTTTCCGCTGTTGAGTGTTAGTCGAGTTAGAGTAGCCCCCGACCTACCCTAAGTCAGGACATCCTAACTGGTCACAAAATGGCTGCCCACAGCTTCTGAGTATGCCGTCTTAACTTGTTTTGAGTATAACGTAATAAGCGTACTGGAGCAGTTAGAGCGCCCTAAGTGAGATAGGACGAAATAGGATGTCCTAAATAGTTTGAGTATCCGGCCCCTGATCTACTGTAGTCTGTGGCCCAACGCATCCTAGTGCGTATCGTACCAACAAGGCGATTATAGGTGGGGATGGCGATAGTCTAGACTTTCATTTAACCTATTTAATAAAGTATGGTACTGTCTTATAGGCTGATGTGGTGCAGATAGGTTGTGCGGGGGGGACTTTGTTGAATCTTGTTGAATTACTGTTAGCAGTATATACAAAATACAAATCAGCTGCAGTGATGAAATGGTGGGGCAGTGTTATGGCAGGACTTTAATTTGCTAAAGTCCAACTGCTGAAAGGCAACCCCGTATGTGCCATTACAATGTAATGAATAAGGATGTTAAACCGTCAGTTAATTAGCTAAGTCCCGTCAATAAAAAGTGAGCAATATACTTTTTTGTCTAACTCTAGAGGTATAGCCTACAGCCATAACACTGCAACGGTAAACAAAATACATATGCATGAGAATAAAAGGCCATGAATCTGGAATCCGTAGTTAATAACTTTTAGGGGTGCAATGTATATTATATAACTGGAGGAAGAGGACTAGAAGTACACAGCCACGGTATCTAGGTTTTTTATATGGTGCAGAAGGTATGCAAACATAAATTTTGAATCTGCCTTATCAAAGTATTCGTAAATATTAGCAATGGAGTTGATACATAATTACATATATGTACAATTTACCAATGAGGTAAAAAAACAGAACATGGAAACTGAAGGGAGAGGGTGGAGCATGGGAGGATAGCTAATATGTGTTTGAGTGGTGTTAATAAGTTCTGACATTAAGGTAGAAATATATATATATTTTGTTTTTATAAAAAGACCTCCGTCTACGTATTGTGAAAAACCTGTTATCCTCCGGCAAATTGTGGGGTTGAGTGAGTGAAGGGGGGGACAGTGAATGAAGGAGGATACATGTTTTTCATAATACGTGTTGCTAGCCCCAAACGCGCGAGCAACTGTGGCTTTCAGAAATATCTATCTTAAATATTAGAGATCGAGGAATCTATGCTACTTACTTCATATTTATTTGTACAGAGATATGCAAGGGATAGATGTATGTATTGTTAAAACTAATTATTTAGTAGGGATCTCAAAGAGGGAGAACAACAATATTAGCGTAAAGTACAGTCTACGACAGAACTTGTTGTCATGGCCTGAGGCAATGTGTTCGTTCACTTATCTTTTAATAGATGGCCCTTTAATCGCTTCTAATAAAAGGGGGCGGGGTTAATATAGAGGTTGGAAGGAGGAGGAGTCAAACGTGTGTGTGTGTTCTAGAACAGCACGCAGAATAAGTTTATTTTAACATAACACACAGGCTATATTATGAGATTAGCCCAGCCGGATTACAAATAAGTAACACACATCAGGTGTTGCGTTATTTATGGAATTTAATATACAAATAATCAAGTTTCTATCCTTCGAACTTCCCATTCCCCCCTCCTCGCCTTCTCTCTGCTGCCTTCCCCTATCTCCCTCCTTCTCTCTTTTTCTCTCCCCTTTCTCTCTCCTAACCGAGTATATAATATTCCTCATCATCGTGTTCAAAGCTGTCCATAAAAATTACTTTGGTGTTTTAATAATACTGTTCTTTTTACCTTTACTGATTCTCAATTATTAACTCGTATTCTATTCTTTACCTTATACAATGTGTTATAGAAAATAAATAGATATGCTCCGTTGCAAAACACTCAAAGTTGCCAACCTTGGCGTCCTGGTTAGTATGAACAGTCGTTTAGAACTTTAGATATATACGTAATTGAAACGGGATGTTACAATCCACGCATCAAGACAAGTTGGATCACATTGTAATCTAGCTTGGACCAAATTATAACCAAATATATACTGTATATATCATAAAGACAAGATAATATATTTTGGTCTACTCTTAACTCATTCAAATCCAACTTCACTACTGCTACTAGGGGGGGGGGGGGGGGGAATCCGTCGCCGCCCTAATATAAGTTGAACAATGTTTTAATCAGCTCCAACGAAAATATAGGAGGTAGTTGATGCAGCTTGTGGGTGGAGATCATATTGATTGAATAAATATAAATTGTAAATGTTTACATTTAAGGACCCTTTATATATATTATATAATGTGTATGTGTTCACCGTAACATAATGATGGTGAAATAATACTAAAATGCCCCAGAACAAGAAGCCCACCACAGAAGCCACGAGCGAACACCACACCGAAACACCCGGAAGAAAGGTCCACAGAACGAAAGGACCAGCTGACCAAGCCAGCCATTTCAGACAGGCCCAAGCCCGCAGGGCTAAACAGCTCCAGGACGCACCCATTTACCTTTTCTAAACTGACCATTTTCCACACCTCACGTACACTAACCCCCTCGTGTCCTACACTCCTAACTACAAAGATGATGAACAGGAATATACATTCATATTAAAAACACCCATGCCCTGTCCCGACGTTGAGCCAATGCCAACGCATCAGACAGCCATAATTATATCTATGTATGTTCTTACATCCGAGAAGTAGATGTTATATATCTTAGAAGCTAAAACACCCACGTTTGTCCCTAGACCTCGTATATCATTTTCCATGACGAGTATAGATATATGTAACCCGTGCTCAGTCGCCCCTTGCATTGTTCCTCTAGTAACTAAGTCTATAATATTAACTGCCACCAGCATTGATACGACATAGCGGCACTGTCCTTGCTACAAAGATGATGAACAGGAATATACATTCATATTAAAAACACCCATGCCCTGTCCCGACGTTGAGCCAATGCCAACACATCAGACAGCCATAATTATATCTATGTATGTTCTTACATCCGAGAAGTAGATGTTGTATATCTTAGAAGTTAAAACACCCACGCTTGTCCCTAGACCTCGTATATCATTTTCCATGACGAGTATAGATATATGTAACCCGTGCTCAGTCGCCCCTTGCATTGTTCCTCTAGTAACTAAGTCTATAATATTAACTGCCACCAGCATTGATGCGACATAGCGGCACTGTCCTTGTGTCGTATTGTGCCAAGTACAGATCAACCAGGTTTCATCACCTAATTAGGACGACGACTATAATGTCATCGTTCATCGATGTATGCAATCCTTAGGTTAAGTATTTTTATCCGCCATTGTGTTCACCTTTTTCCATTTACTTTCCACAATTGTCATACGTCTTCCCCTTGCCTCCTTCGTATCCACAGTCCACACTACGCCAATTTACTTCGTGTCTTACACCTCTTACCCCAACCAGAGATTGTATAAGATAACCTGGTTACCAGTATCTGTCATAAGTACCCCGAAACAATAACTAAGTACCCCTACGAACTGCCGCTGTTGTTGGTATTTATATTTAATAGAAAATGCAGTTCCCAGGGCCAACTAATAGTATCCATAACCCTCGGACTGATCACATAACTCTATCTTTTCCAGATTCCTATACCACCCCATAGTTGCATTCCCCGGTAGCATTTGGCTAACGTATTCTACTGCCTTTTCAAACTTCCATATCAATTGTAGCCTAATGCCACCCCCATGCCCAGGGACCTTAGGGGCAAAATTTCCCTGTAGCCCTTGAACTCTCCCCCCCCCTCTCACAAAGACACCCGCGCTTCTCGACTCTTGTCCGACCTAGCCTCTCTCTCATACCTCTTGAAGATCCTTGAATTGTCCGTTGCTAACGCTCTCCAACCTTTTATATATATACTCCTATCCAGCCTACCTTCACTTAGTAGGCCAGAACAACATTAGAACTTTACTAGCCCCTTGCATGCCATCTATTCTCTTACAACCCATTCACAACCCTGCACCCAATGGTCGTCGGTGCGAGGCTAGCCGCCCCGCCAGTAACTAACTTCTATTGCCATACTTCCAGATAAATGTGGCAGAGTTAGCAACCCAGTCTCCACCACATCCAGCAAACCCTACAATTAACAACCAGCCGAGTAAAACCAGCTAGCTAAGGCACCTTCGGTTTTGGTATTAAGGACACCCACATCTGTCTCATACACAGAGGGTTATTACAAACACTGGTGATATGGCAAGCCCCTAGCCACAGCCGCCGGACGACTATCACAGAGAGAGGGCGCCCAGCTCCCCCTTTTTGCCCACCCGAGGAGGGAGACCCCCACCCCCGCGGAGGTATACCTGACCCCTGTTTTGACTTTCGAGTCATTGCCAGGTAGCACAGGAATTCTTCCTATCAATGAACTAACTGTCACGGGTCAGACCGTGACTGTGATTATATACTATAGGGTTAGGTATATTTCTCAAGCGCGGGAAAAATTGGGGAGGCGGGAAGACCATAGGAAATTACAAGTGGCGACCGTGATACAGGACCAGTTTCTGATGTAGATGTACGGGATAATGAAGGATAGATTGTATAATTGTGTTCATACAAAAGTAGCCCCACGCGGGAAATTTTCTTTTCTTTTTTTCTTTCCCCTCGTGGTCAAGTCACATCCTGGGAGCGTTGGTGAACCTCCTTGTGTAAACAAGTTAATTCCTTTTCCCATCGCTTGCGCGCCCCACATTGTTTCATAATATTTTAGTTCTACGATTCGCTTTGAGAAGTAATTGTGTCCCAGAATATTTTTTTAGCTTGTCTATAATTGATCTCTGTTGATTTTTTTTTTGTGATTGTCGCTGTGATTTTATGCCAAGTGAATAGTTTCCTTTAATTTCGTTCGTCATACGCAAGTGCTGTGATCGATCGTTTAAGAATAGAGGGAAGTGTTGTAATCCGATCGAGTCGTTGTTGTTTCTCTTATTTCGGTGTCTATCTTAGGCAGTAGGTGTTATGTGGAATAGTTTCCTTTAAATTCGTTTATCATACGCAAGTGCTGTGATCGATCGTTTAAGGATAGAGGGAAGTGTTTGTAATCCGGCCGAGTCGTTGTTGTTTCTCTTATTCCGGGATCATAAATCTAGACAGTTTCAGTTATATGGGTCAGTTGTGTGCCGGGCGAGATTTGTTTGTTTTCTTTGATTGTTCTATTCCTCTCTTAAAAATCTGTTGTTCCTTGTCAAGGACAAGAGGGAGAGGGAGGGACGAGCTTTGGATAGGACGAATACTAAATAAGTGAGGGATTGCGTAGCAGCAAGGGTTGGGATAGAAAGGGAAGACCATAGGAAAAGTTAGAGGTGACAGAGAGAGAGCGTCAGAGGAGGCTCGATGCTGCTTAAAACTTAGGAAAAGTGTGGGATGTGTGTGGTGGTGCCAGATGTCGCCAGGGGCGCGGCTTAGGCTCGCGGAGAGTCTGGGTGCTGTGGTGAAGAGCAACAGTGCATATTGCTAGCCAGCATCAGGTGAAAACTCGGGAAGGCCATCGTTGAATGAGGTCTGGGGCGTAAGTCGGGTTAAATAGTGGGGAGACTGATGATAGAGGGAGTCAACAATAAGTAGCTTGATATATAATACGGGAGGGGAGGGGATGAAATGTTGTTTGTTCGCTTTTATTCTGCCGCTTCCAAATTTTATACAGGTACTGAGTCAGCCAGGCGTTCGTCGGGAGATTGGAGAACCCACGGCAGGAATCCTGGCCCTCAAGAAACGACGCTCAAGGATCCCTCATCAAGTCAAAACAAATGTTTATACCCAGCAGTCCATAGAGTTGAGCCGATTTGTTTTTTTACACTGTTTCTTCACATACCTCATTTAAACCGTGTCTCACAACATCTCTTTTTACATGACATTAGCTGAGCTTAATTGTGTGTTCATTGTAAATGAGTGGGCAAAGCCACTAGTTTTCACTGTAAAAATAAGTGGGTTAACCACCAGGTTTATGTCGCTGGCCGTGAATGAGACCTCAGGAGTTTTCCCCTTTCAGTAGAAATTTAACGTAAATGCAAAGGGTTTTTTCTACTCAAGGGCGATCATTTAATGCACCAGCGACAGGTTAGACTCACACTACAGTATGGAAGACACTATGAATGACACCTGAGTGATTTTAGCAGAGCAAAATCAATGTTAGTAGGGGGGAATGTCACGGGTCAGACCGTGACTGTGATTATATACTATAGGGTTAGGTATATTTCTCAAGCGCGGGAAAAATTGGGGAGGCGGGAACAGCTGTAGAGAAGAGGGGTGGAGGCACAGGCATAGGCCTGTGTACCGCTAGGCGCCTCGCGTACACGTGTGTGCGTGTGTGCGTTCTTGCTTGTGAGCGTGGGTAGGCCGCCGTTACGCGTACATGTGTGTGTGCGTTCATGTTGTAGGCGTGGTCATAGGGAGTTCCAGTCTTTTCATTGGCACCAAATTCAAAATGTGATGGGGGAGGGGAAAACCGAGGTTATATAGGGGGCAGGAATGCCCAGGACAGGTCTTATTCTCCTCCTGCCCGACCCCAACGAGATAGTCCAATTTTGTTGTGCCCGCGATGAATGGGTCGGCAGGGCTGCGAGGGCACCTCGTGCCCTAATTCAACCATAATCAGGTGAGTCCAATTCAGTTAGACAAGTGTCAACGTTGATTGAGATATCCAGAGTGATGTGTGGTGGTGAGAGTGATGTGTGGTGGTGTGCTTGTGTGCGTTGGCCAGTCACCAGGACTGAGCCAGACCGTGCACATGGCCAAGGTTGTGACGCCGACCGAATTAGCTTATGCTATGGCCGAGAATGGCAGGTGTAAGCATGACCCCACAGAGGGCTTGCTAAAGGCTAGGGATGCCCAGGGCGACATAGTTCTCCTGCGGCGATATCCCACTGATTTAGCTATGCACGTGGCCAGGGGTGTGTGTGGATGTGTGCGGGTGTGGTGAGTGACGCCGTAACGCTTAACCCCACAGAGGGTGAGGTTACCGCTAGAGGATAGTCGGCTTGAAGGGCTTGTCGTACTGCCCGTTTTGAGACTCTTTAATTAGACAACTCTCATTAGTCTAGCGAGTCACGTGTGTGTGGATGTGTGCGGGTGTGTGAGTGACGCCGTAGCATCTTAACCCCATAGAGGGTGAGGTTACCGCTGGAGGATAGTCGGCTTGAAGGGCTTGTCGTACTGCCTGTTTTGAGACTCTTTAATTAGACAACTCTCATTATTCTAGCGAGTCACGTGTGTGTGGATGTGTGCGGGTGTGTGAGTGACGCCGTAGCATCTTAACCCCACAGAGGGTGATGGTTACCGCTAGAGGATAGTCGGCTTGAAGGGCTTGTCGTACTGCCCGTTTTGAGACTCTTTAATTAGACAACTCTCATTAGTCTAGCGAGTCACGTGTGTGTGGATGTGTGCGGGTGTGTGAGTGACGCCGTAGCATCTTAACCCCACAGAGGGTGATGGTTACCGCTAGAGGATTGTCGGCTTGAAGGACTTGTCGTACTGCCCGTTTTGAGACCCTTTAATTAGGCAACTCTCATTAGTCTAGCGAGTCACGTAACTGATGTGAGGAGGTGAGAGAGAGAGAGAGAGTGATGAGTGTGATTGACGGGTACTGTGAGTGTGGGAAAATCTCGTACCTTATTCGATCATGCGGTCATTTGCTGGGCTCGACGATTTCAGTAACACAGTAGACTAAAGGGTTGGTTGATGTGAGATTTCGTGTGACAAGCAGTAATCAGTATAATGATTTGGGGTAGGTAATCTTAGGGGTAGTTATAATACTGGGTAATTGTATTTAGGTAAGTGGATTAGATAAGTGGGTTAGATTGAGTGGCTGAGTGTGTGAATGAAATTGTCTCTTTGATTAATGCAATTTCAGTGTCGCTATTCAATAAAACCATTTTAGTAGGAATGTTTGTTTCTTTAATTCTTACTAACTTTAAGAATATAATTATTGTCAATATATACCTATCATTACAATAAATCTGTGTACTCTATTATCCCGCAAGCTGGGAACTGCAATTTTCTTTTCAAATATATTACTGCATCAAGTCAGTATAGATATAAATGTATAGCATGTTCTGGGACTTTTGTTGCCATAATTTCACAAGGGATATTTGTCTATTTTTGATCTAAAGTAACGACACTATCAATTATAGGTTTATTTCCTAGATAATGGGCAAGTGTTACAGTAACCTATTAGTCTTATGATCTATTACAATTGGCGATCTGGACACGATTACTATTACAATTGGCACCGGGCATGATCTATTACACTAACCATGCATGACTAACACCTTTACTAACCTCTATTTACTCACAATAAACCATTTACCTTTCTTGCATGCTCTGGTCACTAAATTAGCACCTCAGCTATACCATAGAATGAAGATTGCACAATCTAAGAGAGACGCTCCTATCACAGCTGTCCCCATCCTCCTCGCAAAGTAGATCCAGTCTCCCTCCCCTAAATACTTCCAGTATAGCCAAAATAGTACCTCTTACTAAGGCTCAGTTATATGAAAATATAAAGGCTTCCTATAGCCCTGTGCCACAACAGTAAATACCATCTTACCTAGTCCCCATATCTATTGAGAGCTCAATTAAGTCCATAAGACTCGAGATCCCTACTGTCTACAGGGTCCAGAACCGAGCCTATAAATCTAACTCCCGCCCCCAGTCAAATCAGTTGAAAGCTAGACACCAATCAGTGGTCACTACCCTGCAGTTTACCTCTAGCTCTGCCCTTGTGTTGTTCCGGAGTTGAGAGATTCCAGATCCGGCAGACTCCGTGGCAGAGAAGACTGATAGAAGCATCTATCCATGTACAAGTCCTAACGTGCACCTTATAACCTTCACACAAATTCGTGGGTATATAAGTGTGTAGCCAGCAACGATCGTCAAGAGATCCGACTTGAGAACTTCCTACATTTTGGACCATCTGGACGGCCGAGGAACCAGTCGTTAGCCCCCAACATCACCGGAAGCAAGATAACCAGGACCAGATCTACCCATACTATTCAAGATTCATGTTGCTAGTACTAAGTGTTATAGTACTAGCTTGATACTCACTTATTAACTTTCTATAAAGTGGCTAAGACCTTGCCCAGTGTAATTCATATTTAACCATTCCATTTGGGACGTACTAAGCGATCAGTGCTCTTTAAATTAACAGGCGACCTTGACTCTCGTAATTACCTTATTCAGATATTAAAACTCTAGTGATATCTAACGTTCGCCCACTGATTTGTGTTCTACGTATTTCTGCCATAAGAATATAAAACTTAGTTCAGTACCCCCATGAGGTTACTAGAGATTCCGTGTTCTACAATATACGCGTGTCTAATCCTAACTGTGAGTTGCTACTTGGGCACGCGACCAGCCAGCAAGACGTCAAATCCGTGACATTGAATTATACGAATATATTGAGGTCTTCCAGTAAAATAAAAACTTGCTAATTAAACCCGTGATCAGAAGAATATACCTGAACGTTGGAAGTGGGAGACTAGGCTCCATCCAGATCCGCTAATGCTAGCAGTTCCCTTCTATTATTTGTTTTGTGCGAAAATAACTATCTTTCTATGCTCTTTATTTATTTACTTCAATAAACGTGAACTTGTGTCGTGTTACCGTGTGTTTATTTTGTGTTCTCCATTCCTCATACCTTGTATTGTGCATGCAGCCTTATATACCCAGTCATTCAGAACTCACATTACCCAAGTTAAACCTGTAGAAAAACAGGGCATAACAAATACATATTAAATTAAATTCAAGGTAACATACACAGAGCTATAGTATACTTTTAATTATGTTTGGAGGATAATTTAAACAATTCGAAGTAAAAATATAAAAGCCTAAACAATTTACAGTATATCAACTTTAAAACAACATAACCAGATTGCTTGGATTATCGTTAATTGTTCAATTCGATGACTTACTTTATGTTACTTTTATGTTATCATGTGTGAGTGATTTTTGCCCATTACGTTGTGTGTGATATGCGTTTTATGTTATCGGGTGTGAGTGTGTGTGTGTGTGTTTTGTATCCTGGGTTAGTGTTGGTGTGGGTGGGTTGGTGCTTGCATGTGATGGACAGAGGAGAGAAGTTGAAGCGCCGTCTCCCCAAACATTACAAATTGTGGAGGTCATAATTATATGTATTATTCAACTTATTCCTTAAGCCAACACAAATAACTTTAATCCTAAGTGTTATTGTTACACTTAATATATATACAAACAAATATAGACGTGTTCTTCGGGAATCGTAGCTTAAGTAGGAATAGGATAACTAGCGAGGCAGGGAGCAATAGATGTTGTTCGCCGCCTCGCTAGTTATCCTATTCCTAATCAATATATGTTTGTTATTTTAGTCATCCCTAACATTTATTATGTATATGTAAATTCAAAACAATCGCATAGTATTAATCTGCGTATTTTAGAGGGTATGATTTACGTCAGAGAGAGAGAGAGAGAGAGAGAGAGAGAGAGTTGGGGTGAAAGGGAGAGGGGGTGGAGGGGGAATGGGAAGTGCGAACGATATAAACTTGATTGTCTGTATATTAAATTCCATAAATAATGCAACACCTGATGTGTGTTACTTATTTGTGATCCGGCATGAGCTAATCTCATAATATAACCTGTGTGTTATGTTAAAATAAACTTATTCTGCGTGCTGTTCTAGAACACACACACACACACACACACACACACGTTTGACTCCTCCTCCTTCCAACCTCTATATTAACCCTCTCCCTTTTTATAATAATAATGTATACACCACTATTGTCCAACATCATATGGCACCACAGACACTTTAGACTTGCGGGTGCCAGTGGCACCCAGGCCTGTGGAGGCAGCAAGTCCTTCAGTTCACACCGACTCTCACATAACCAACAAGCGTCTCGGCGCTCCTGTACTCAACCCTAGCCAATAAAGGATTGAAGAGTACTGGTGTTATATCTCCATTCATCTTTATTATATGGCGCAGTGTATATCAGTATCTGAACCTACATGGAGAACCTGCACTACCTAGCTGAGGCTGCAGCCGCTGTGGAAGCCGGCTTGCAGCCATGCGGCCCTACCCTGCTACATCTACCTCCCAACCGGTCAAGCCTTCATTGCCCGATGCCCTGTCTCCACACCCATCCATCACCTACTTGAATGAAAGGATCGACGCCCTCCAATCGAGTATCGCCACCTTTCTACAGCATCACCAGGACCAGCATCACCAGGACCACCAGCCTCCACAACTACAACATCGCCCCGCGACAGCTCCACCACCGCCCCGCCAGGATCTCCAGCCCCACCAGCCTCTACAACATTAGCCCCAGGCCAGTAATGTTATCCACCAGGCTGACCCATCCTTTGCCTCACACCCCACCAGTGATACACTTATTCACCCCTCTACACAGACACCCACACCTCACACATCTTTCCATGTGCCAGTGCTACCCCATACATCTCCCCATGTCTCAGTGCCCCACCATATGCCAGTTACCCATGTTTCAGTGCCCCACCATATGCCAGTTATTCCCCACATGTCTTTGTTACATATGAACATGACTGATCCCCTTACCCACCCTATCAAGAGCGAACATCCCACACCCTCCCCAACTGACGGCCAGGCCCACACTGGTTGTCGGTAGCGACGGTCGGTATTACGGCGGCCATTATGCCCCCCCTGGCTATCGTACGGCTGGCACCAACCCTCACGGCGCAGCCTCTTATGCGCATGACGTCACCCATCACACGACGGCCCCTCCCCCTGGATATCGTACGGCGGGCACCAACCCTCACGGCACAGCCTCTTATGCGCATGACATCATCCTGCACCCTACCACCACCACCACCACCACCACGGCCCCGTCCCACCCCGCCCCGGCCATGATGTCCGGTTATCGTACAGCTGGCACGGACCCTTACGGCGCGGCTATCTACACACCTCAAGTCCCTTCCTATCCAGCCCAGCCCCGCCCCGCCCTGCCCCGCCGGGCTGCCCCTATGCGGCCCCAGGCCGCTTTACATATGCCGGGACACGCCCTACGCAAATTCTGGGCTGATTGGGAGGTCTACAAACGGCTTGTCCTTCTACCACCTCACGAGGCTACCATCGAGCTCTACCAGACGTGCGACCCTGCCCTTCAGAGCGCCATATTTGCTCACAATCAGGCGTTCTCCTCATTGCCAGAAATCGACCTAGCAACTCTCATCACACAACTCGTCCACCGACAACGGAACCGCGCAGCCGCTCGCCACCACTCGCCACCACTTCCGGTCTCTCCTCCAACAACCTACTGAACAGATCCGGGACTACGTCACATGTATTACGGAGGCCACTTTGGACTGTGGCTTTACCTGCCCCTGTTGCCACACTGATGTCTCTGACGAACACATACGGGACCAGGTGACTATCGGGATTAGTGATTCGTCCCTTCAGCAAGATGTTTTAACTAAAGACCGCACCCTACCTACCTTACAAGATGTTATCAACTACTGTGTGGGGTTCGAATCTGCGGCACTCGACCAGACGGCCATGCAACCGGGGGTACATGCTGTAAAATCACCATACCAGCGTCTCAAGAGTACTTACCCACGCCCCGCCCCTATCCAGACCCCCGCCCAACCCACTCAGTCCCCGTCGCCCGCCCCACCACATCCCCACGTCGGCCCCACTTCATCTCCCACACGTTGCTCCGGGTGTGGCCTATCTTCACATTCACAAGCCCAACGATCTTCTAAGTGTCCTACATGGGGCAAGACCTGCACGGCGTGTAATAAACCTAACCACTTTGCCAAGGTTTGTAAATCCACATCTTCTCAGTGCTGTGGGTGCGGCCTATCCACACACTCTCGAGCCGAACGCCCATCCAAATGCCCTGCTTGGGGCAAGACCTGCCCGTCGTGCAACAAACTCAACCATTACTCCACAGTTTGTCACTCCACGCCCTCACCTTCATCCGCGGCTGTTATCATTGGTACCATCAAGCAGGCTGTTAACAAACCACCACCCGCACGGCTCCCCTCCTTGCCCATTACCATTTCTACTGCCATGTCGCCCCACTCTCACCCCACCAGCGTCACTGCCCACCCTGACACGGGCGCCCAGGTATCTGTGGCTGGTTTTCAATTACTACGGGCACTGGGCCTCCAACGCCACCACATACAGCCTACTCACCAACGGATCACGGCCGCGGGGGGTCACACTCTCCAGGTCCTGGGTTATATGCCGACTACCATTACCGCCACCGACGTTGCCGGCACCCCCTACACTACTGATGATGATGTTTTTATTATTCAGGCACAGTCACCGTTATTTATCAGCATTTCAGCTTCTAGGGCACTACATATCATCCCTCCCGACTTTCCCACACCTACCCCCTGCATGGCCGCCCACACCGCCCAACCACCACCCACCTTGACCAGGACCCCTCCACCACACCGGCCCACTTCCCTCCCCTTCCCACCTAACGACCTGCACCTGTACGACCTTCGTGACTGGTTCTTGTCACAGTTTGCATCTTCAGCATTCAACACCACCAGCGGCCCACTCCCCACGATGTCTGGCACTCCCATGCACATCCACATCAAGCCTGGCGCATCTCCACGTGCCGTACACACCCCTGCCCCTATACCATATCATTGGAAGGCCCAGGTCAAAGCAGATCTCGACAGGGACGTCGCACTGGGCATTATTGAGCCTGTCCCCATCGGTACCCCTACTACCTGGTGTTCTAGGATGGTGGTGGTCGCCAAGAAAACTGGACAACCCCGCCGTACAGTTGACCTGCAGGCACTCAACCACGCCTGCCTTCGGGAGACACATCACACCCTGAGCCCATTCAACTTGGCCCAATCCATCCCTGCAGGAACTCGTAAGACGGTCCTAGATGCCTGGAATGGATACCATGCTGTTTTACTCGACGAATCCAGCAGGGAGGCTATGATTTTTATCACAGAATTTGGCCGTTACAGGTATATCAGGGCCCCTCAAGGTTACTTGGCAGCTGGCGACGCCTATACCCGACGATTCGACGCAATCATACAGGCTGTCCCTCGTAAGGTGAAGTGTGTCGACGACTCCCTTTTGTGGGACTCTTCAGTCGAGGAGGCCTTTTGGCACACTTTTGATTACCTGGTCCTCTGCACAACCAACGGTGTCACTTTCAACCCTGACAAGTTTACCTTCGCCGCCCCTTCAGTTGACTTCGCCGGACTCACCATCACAGACACTGGAATTAAGCCATGCACGTCCATGATTCAGGCCATCCGTGACTTTCCCACGCCCACAGACATCACGGGAGCCCGGTCGTGGTTTGGTCTCGTTGAACAGGTCGCCTGGGCCTTCAGCATCATACCGGAAATGGCGCCCTTCCGGTAACTTGTGCAGTCCAAAACCCCCTTCCACTATGATGAGGCACTCGACCGTACCTTTGCCACATCTAAGGACCACATCACACACCTGGTTGAGGAAGGTGTCTGCTCCTTCGAGATCGGCAGACCCACGTGCCTCGCCACAGACTGGAGGAAAACCGGCCTTGGCTTCCTCCTACTCCAACAACATTGTTCCTGCCCCACCGCATCTGCCCCCACCTGTTGCAAGGTCGGTTGGAAACTTATCTTCGCCGGCTCCCGTTTTACCACACCTGCGGAGTCCCACTACGCACCCGTCGAAGGCGAGGCTTTAGCAGTGGCTGACGCCGTTGACAGATGCAGAATGTTCGTCCTGGGCTGCCCTGACCTCGTCGTCGTCGTGGACCACAGACCTCTACTGCACATCCTTAACGACCGGTCCCTTGACAACATACCAAACCCTCGCCTGTTCAAGATTAAGGAACGTACCCTACGATACCAGTTCACCATTCAACATACGCCTGGCAAATGGCATCGCGGCCCCGACGCTGTCTCCTGCTACCCGACCCGGCCCTCCGCGGACGCCCATGATGTGCATAGTGCGGCCGCCAGCGAGCTCGATATCCACTCCGTTGCCTTGGCCTCCCTCACCATGCTCGCCGCCATACCTGACCCAGTTGTATCATGGTCTGACCTTAAATCTGCCGGCCAACAAGACAGCGAGTATACCTCCCTTCTTCAGACCATCCCCGAGGGCTTCCCGGACTCCAGAAAGGCGACCGCCCCACAACTACGACAATTCTGGGGTGTTAGAGACCGCCTCACTTCCGTCGACGGGGTGGCCCTCATGGATCAACGACCAGTCATCCCCCATCATCTTCGGTCCAGAGTTCTCGAGGCCCTTCACTCAGCTCATCAGGGTGACTGGCATGAAGGCCCGTGCACGTGCGAGTGTTTACTGGCCAGGTATTGACAAGGCCCTACGCAACTGCCTGGATACCTGCCACTACTTCCGCGCCCACGCCCCGTCCCAGCCGAAAGAGCCACTCATGTCATCTGACCCACCCCAATGGCCATACGACCAGGTTGCCGCCGATTTTTGTCAGCACCAGGGCAAACACTACCTGGTCTACGTCGATCGCTTCTCCAGCAATGTCCACATCTTCTACCTGCCACCAGGTAAATGTGATGCTCACCACCTCATCTCGGCGTGCCGTACCCTCTTCACCCACTACGGAGCACCCCGGGTACTGGCGAGCGATGGTGGGCCCCAGTTCACAGCCGGGGACTTCCAAGAATTCCTGGCACATTGGGGTGTGTCACACCGGGTCAGCTCTGCGTTCTACCCTCAGTCTAATGGCCGCGCCGAGCTGGCTGTTAAAGCAGCCCGCCGCATCATCGCGGACTGTACATCCCCTACTGGCTCCCTCGACAACAACGCCGCAGCCCGCGCCCTCCTCCAATACAGGAACACACCCCTCTCGACCATTGACAAGTCACCAGCTCAACTTCTCTTTGGCAGGACCCTACGGGACCACGTCCCCTGCAATCCCGCACTTCTCCACCTCCACCCCCACTGGCTTCTCTCGGCCGAAGCTCGTGAGGCAGCCCTTTTCCACCGTAACGCTGCCCTAGCCACATACTATAATGCCTCAGCCCGGCCTTTATCACCACTCCACATCGGTGACCGGGTCTCCGTCCAGAACCAAGGGGGCAACAACCCGACACGGTGGAACAAGACTGGCACTGTAGTGGAGGTGCATCCACACCGCCAGTATACCATCCGGGTGGATGGGTCGGGGCGAGCCACACTCCGCAACCGCCGCTTCCTACGCCAGCTTCGCCTACCGCCCTCCACTCAACCTACACCGCCCGACTCCACCATCGCCTCGTCAGACGCCAATAGGGGGGGGGGGGAGATATAATAATAATGTATACACCACTATTGTCCAACATCATGTGGCACCACAGACACTTTAGACTTGCGGGCGCCAGTGGCACCCAGGCCTGTGGAGGCAGCAAGTCCTTCAGTTCACACCAGACTCTCACATAACCAAAAAGCGTCTCGGCGCTCCTGTACTCAACTCTAGCCAATAAAGGATTGAAGAGTACTGGTGTTATATCTCCATTCATCTTTGTTATACTTTTATTAGAAGCGATTAAAGGGCCATCTATTGAAAGATAAGTGAACTAATACATTGCCTCAGGCCATGACAGCAGTTCTGTCATAGACTGTACAATGCTCCAATATCTCAGAAAGATAGTTTTTCCAGGTGTCTTAAGTACTGGTAGGTCCTGGTCCTCTTGCCTCCTTCCTCTTCGTTGCTTCTCTGGAGTCGTCTGGGTTGGTAGTCGTGGCGCCTGGTTCTCGCTTTATTTCTGATGGGCTGATTGGTGAAGGTGTTGTGTGCCTGTGGAATAGCAAGTTCGCAGTAACCTGGGTAAGTGATGCTGCAGCAGTGACCTGAGTAACTGACACTGGTTGTTCCACCTTAGTAAGCGTAGAACGAGGGGGAGTCTGGGTAAGCGATCTCCCTACAGCCTGGGTAAGCGCTGGAGCTGAGCTGTTGAGTAATTGCCACATCCTGGTCTTTACCAGTTTCCGGTGCTCGTCACCGGGGGGCGGCTTCTGGGAAAGGCGGGCAGGAGTGCTCCTTATAGTAGGGCTGAAGGTAGGTCCTTCTACTATGCAGGTGTTAATTAAGTGAAGGCCTAATGCGAGGTGGGGCAGGTAGCAGAAACTTTTGTTTTATACTGGCTGGCTAGAGAGGGAAGACTGTTCTGTTCCATTCTTAATGGAGGAGGCGGCTGAGGGAGACTGGCATTTTTGGGGTAACTTATGCCCTTCTTTGTTGGGGTATCAGCCAGGATCAAAGACAGGATGTCCACCAAAGGCATGATGAGGTTGCAAGGGCGCCGGCAATGCTGGTAGTAGTGGCCTGGGTTGGTTGGTGGTGCTTGCAGGTGTGGTGGCAATCGTTGAAATATTGCAGGCTGTTGCAGGTTTTGGCATATCAGAAAAAGTAGAGAGGACTGCATACCTTAAAATGGTGTGTGGCTTTTATCTTCACAAGCCACTCTTAGCACTGAATTATACCCCACACTTAATCCTATGTTGTGTGGCTTTTATCTTCACAAGCCACTCTTAGCACTGAATTATACCCCACACTTAATCCTATGGGATTATCCAAACTATCCTGGCTTACATAGGAACAATGTGCAGAAGAGGAAAGAGAAGATAATGATAATAATGGACAGTGATGTTGTTTTAAAGGTTGTTTTTGTAACAAATTATTCAATGCTCATCTTAATATGTACTTTCTTCTGCAGTTCGTCTCGAGAGATGCGGAACCTGGCTGAGAAGATGCGTCGTGACAAGATGAACAACTACATCAATGAACTGGCCGGCATCGTGCCCATGGGGTCCGGGGCCACCAAGAAGATAGACAAAACGTCCGTCCTCAGGCTGGCTGCTAACTATATCCGTATGAATAAAGGTGGGTGATGATCGGGGAGGTAAAGTACAGTTACTATTAGGATAGACAAGACCTCCGTCCTCAGGCTGGCTGCTAACTATATCCGTATGAATAATGGTGGGTGATGAGCGGGGAGGTAATGTACAGTGACTATTAGGATAGATAAAACCTCCGTCCTCAGGCTGGCTGCTAACTATATCCGTATGAATAATGGTGGGTGATGAGCGGGGAGGTAATGTACAGTGACTATTAGGATAGATAAAACCTCCGTCCTCAGGCTGGCTGCTAACTATAACCGTATGAATAATGGTGGGTGATGAGCGGGGAGGTAATGTACAGTTACTATTAGGATAGATAAAACCTCTGTCCTCAGGCTGGCTGCTAACTATATCCGTATGAATAAAGGTGGGTGATGAGCGGGGAGGTAATGTACAGTGACTATTAGGATAGACATGACCTCCGTCCTCAGACTGGCTGCTAACTATATCCGTATGAATAAAGGTGGGTGATGAGCGGAGAGGTAATGTACAGTGACTATTGGGATAGATAAAACCTCCGTCCTCAGGCTGGATGCTAACTATATCCGTATGAATAATGGTTGGTGATGAGTGGGGAGGTAATACATAGTTAACATGGATTAATATGAGGGCATTTTTGGCAATATTAGAATCACAATATTTTTTCTGGGGACATTTTGAAACTATTATTGCACTGGTATCGGCTACTAGACTTGGCTAGATTTTTATAAGTGAACAAAATTAGTATGCAAATATATTTCAGAAGCTGCCAGACCTGAGTCGTGGACACAGTTGCTGGATAAACTGCCCGTGTAAAACAACCTTTACGCACACAAATTCGCGAGCATTTCATGTTTTCAATATGCAAGTATTTATTTACATACTGTAGTGTGAAGGTAATAATAAATAGGCCTACACAACGAAAGATTGCTGAGGAAGTAAAGGCTTATGGAATAGGGGGATCTATATTAGGATGGATAAGATCATGATTAATTGGTAAAAAGTATAAAAGGGTTATCATAATGCTATACAATCAGAGAGGGGTGTAGTGAACAGTGGAGTCCCACAAGGATCTGTTTTAGGCCCTATGCTATTCGTTATCTGTATTCATTAAAAACCTTGATGTAGGCATAACTAGTACAGCAAATTTGTGGATGACACTATAATAGGGAGATTTATTTATTCAAATCATGATATTCAGTCTCTCCAAAAACATTTAGATCCACTAAACGAATGGGCAGTAAATAGCAGATGAAGTTCAATGTAGATTTTATTGTAAATTTGGGAAATCGATAGATAATGCAGAATATAATTAGATAATATAGATATTAGTAAGTCTGATTGTGAAAAAGATTTGGGAGTCCTCGTCAGTAGTGATCTGAAGCCAAGAAACCCATGTATCAACGTGAATAACAGGACAGCATATTATGTTGTCTTGAAACTTTACCTGACATTAGTGAGGCCACATATGGATTATGCTATTCATTTATGGTGTCAATATTACAGAATAGACATACATTCCATCAGTCAGTACAACGAAGAATGACGAATATTATACATAATATCAGAAATCTTGCATGTGAAGAAAGAGTAAAACAAATAAGACTAGTATTTCTTAGAGAGACGCAGAGTTTGAGGGGATATGATAGAAGTGTTCAAATGAGTAATTGGGATTAACAAAAGTGACATTGAAGTTGTACTGAAGCTCAGTGATAACGAAACGACTCGAGCATATGATTTCAACTTGGATAAATTTCGCTTCAGAAAAGATATAGGGCCTAACCTAGGCGCGTACCAGTACCGTACTGGTTTAGTAACAGTTGTAAATATGTTAAACAGGCTAGTGGCTACCGAGTACTATAGAAGGATCAGGAACAATAGAGAGCTTCAAGATAAAGTTAGATAAGCATATAGACGAGATGGGCTGGATGTGAGAGGGATCTGCCTTGTGTTTGCTAATCGACCTTCTGCAGACTCCTGTTTTCTTATGTTCTTATAATATAAATTTTTAAATTATTTACCGGTAATAATACATTTATCCCATTAGTTATAGTCCCGAAGGTTATATTTGCATAATGAAATACAAAAGAAGGTCCTCGAATATTTATGAGTGACCGCACAGCCGAGTTTACAAATTCGTTGAAAACCTTGATGCACAATCCAGAGAAGAACACGATAATTTGAGCATTACATGGACTATAGATAATGGGCAATAGGTAATGGGTAATTATAGACAGTTATTCTAATAAATTGTATTTTTTTAGTAATTACATCAGCGTATTGCGAATCAAAAATGTTCATGATTGGGAGGCTTATGGTCCATTGGAATTACGCTGAATATTCACAAATCCTCGAGTCAAAAAATGTGTTGCTAAATATGGAATGAAGAATACAATTGACGTCGCATTTTAAATTACGCTCGAATTTGTTATGCAAGAGCAAGAGCTAACCCGGAAATAGGAGGGACCCTTTAGAGATCAGACCCAGATTCACTAACGGTCGTAGCGTGCGATGTCGTACAGCAACCTACGATCGTTCCTAAGGGAGTGCGGAAGGTGTATTCACGAACGCATCGTTGAGCTCCCTTACGGCTCCCTTTCGGTTATTTTCACCGAGGCTTCTCTTGACCAATCAGGCGCTTGGCCTTTGTAAATAAACAATATGTCACCTATATGACCGAAGCGCCAAGAAGAACCTAATATACTTTAATTTATGAGCTTGTCATTGTTTAGCATGGCTAATTAGATCCACCACAGCCAGCAGGAAGAAGAATAGAGTATCTTGTGAATTGATGATAAGAAATTAGTCTAGCTAGGCTACAGGGAAGTCTGTTAGTGGCCCAAGTTAAAGGATTTTCGACGGATTGATCATTGATAATCATATGTTAGGCTAGTTGGGAGTGTATTATTTATACCTTAACCACAGTATATTGTTCTACTTTACCATGTCTACACCTAGACAGGGCGAGCCAAACCAAAATGCCAGACTTTACTATGTCTATGCCTACACAGGCAGTTCTAGCTAAGCTAAAATGCCAGACTTAGCCTAGGCCTAATATTTCAAAATAGGCCTAGGGTATTTTTTTTTGTATTCACAACACCTCAAAGCCTATCTACCTTTTCAAAATAGGCCTAGCATAGGCCTCCTCAATCTATTATCCAACAGTTGGCCATGGGAAATAATGATAGGTTGAGGGGGGCTTTGTCCCCCTCACCTCCCATGACTTATTGCCATCATCAAATATATTACCAGCATGGGACTAATAACAGCTAGTTAACAATGAGGACGGTACGCCTACAACCACCATCTTAACCTGCTAGGCTTCTACTTTACCATGCTTAGGCTACACCAAGCTAGGCATTGCTAGCCTAACCAAAATACCATACGTAGGCCTAACTTTTCTAGCCTAAATAGCCCTAACTTTTTCAAAATAAACGTAGGTTATATCCTAGGCTAGGCTAAACAAAAATATTCACAACACCATATAGGCTAGCCTATTATTTGTTGTTTAGACTATGCCTAGGGTAATTCTTTTCATAATGTTTTTCCTGTGATAATTTCAAATTTGTTGAGGAAATAGGCTACCCTAATCAAACCCAGCTAGGCATTGCTAGCCTAACCAAAATACCATACATAGGCCTAACTTGTCTAGCCTAAATAGCCCTAACTTTTCAAAATAAACCTAGGTTATAGCCTAGGCTAGGCTAAACAAAATTATTCACACAGCGTTTATTATTTATTCATTTTTTAAGCTAGGCCTAGGGTAATTCTTTTCATCATTTTGTTCCTGTGATACTTTCAAATTTGTTGAGGAATAGGCTACCCTAATCTAACTCAGAGGTGGTGGGGAGTTGGAATAAAACATTTCCGCAATAAATGAGGATTAAAATCTACTAATGGTAGGTTACGTGTTGTCGCAGCACATGCATTTGTGCATCAATTAACCTTGACTAGGTCTAGGCTGGCATATGTAGGCTATTCATAGCTTAATTCGGCCTGTCATAACACATTAAGGATACAAATGTATTCATACTTTGTATTAAATGCATTAATGGTGTTGTAAACACAAGTTAACAATCATATTGCGCTATTATTGCCTCAATAATGACTTAGTGTGTCATAAAGAGTTATACTGCAGACGAATTTGTTATGGTCGCGGGTTGTGTTATCGATATTTGTGTACCTATATCCGGGTCAAATTCATGTAAGGGTGGTCTGGACCACCCTTTGCGAAAGGGGATTTTAGGGGCTTCCTACGATCAAAGATGGCCGCTACGACGCTTCGTGAATACCAGCGTTGAGACGTAAGGGAACGGTAAGGGAGTTTTCGGATCGTACGACCGTTAGTGAATCTGGGTCCAGACCCAGACGTCGGCCAATCTCCGCCATAATGGTGCCACAGGTGTCATTAGCCTATTTTTACCCTCAGATATGGCCACATCCATATTAAACATTAATCAATACTGGTAGACGGTATATACAGTAGTGTGGTCTTTGGTTCTAGATTCTACATGATCAAAACATTTAATATTACCCTGTTTGGGTAATTGGAATATAGAAACACAAAACAAAAATACAGCACCAAACTGGCGTCCTAAGAAAAAGATAGCCGATCTCTCTTTGTATTGGATCTCTTAAAATTTAAAGTGAAAATTTGGCCTGTATATTTGGAAGAACAGGTCTAGTCATGTATTATTGAATATATAAACCTGTTTTAAAGGAGTCACTTATTACTGTGATCTAGAAACCCTCCCACACTTGGATAAGTTTCTTGGAAACATATTACCACTACCATTCACTCTCAAGTGCTAATTGCACTACCGCCAGACGATTCACGTATGTTATCATCATGATTTATTTCACAATGATCGCCTCTACATGCAATGTATTATACATCCAAGAGCAAGACCGTATATTGTATAGCCCGAATAAAAATCGCACTTTCCAAAAATGCAATCATATTTTGTCTATCATCAGTAGTTTATATTATATGAATATAATAACACAAGCGTATTTGCTCGCCGTTCTCGGACTTGCACTCGTATTTACTAGTGTATATAATTTTAATTTTATTTCCTTCTAACATGTTTTTGAGCTATAAATTAGAGAGATACATATAGCTCATGGTATGAGGAATCGAATAGAACAAACCTGAAGTCCCTACTCCAAATGTTTGATTGTATAAGAATATTTATAAATAGGTATTTATTGGACATGAATAATAACACTCATAACGGTTATATATTTATACAAGTTATATGGTAGACGGATAGATATTAGCTAACATTATATACTGTATATATATTAACAAAATATATTCTACGGTATGAAACCCTATCATATAGTATTTTAGATACACTAACCTGTAGTCCAGGCAAAATATCCAACATGTTCAAAGGGACAGCCAATGCACTGCTCCATCGGCCTGCCACCCTTCCTGAGAGTGTTAAGTTGTTTATGGTTTGTATGTTAAGCCGCCGTCACACCAGCATTTTTATTGGTAAATAGTATCGAAGTCTGGATTACATTGCAATCTATGACATAATTTTTGAAAAAAAATATCTTATTTACTCCTACATTAGATAGGACTATACCAGATAATAAGCGGCAAAATTCAAAATACAATCCTGATAGAAGTAAAAATTATCAGTTAATAGATCTGTATTTTTGTAAATTTATTATTTTGATATTGTAATTCCGATACAATCTGCTACTAAAGTGCTCATGTGATACCAGCATAAATTAAATGAGTTTACACATTTGCGTTAATGTTGGTGAAATTCGTAGGGACTCAAACCTTTATGAGAGAGTTAAAGCAAAGCAATGTATGGATCTGAATGATGAGGCCAAGGATTATTAAGCAAAACTAGGGGATTCGGGGAAGCCGATACTGAAGACTGAAAACGTTGTGTGCGATCCAGAGTACGTTTTTAAACTAATTTATGAACACTGTAGACAGTTTTTCAATGCTGCAGCCAAACTATTCCACCAATTTCTATTATTTTGGTACCAAAACATTCGGAATTGCGAGCCTCACCCAACTACGCAAAAATGGCTTTGGTCATCTGTGTACTTTTCAAGATATGGATTATTAAGTGAATTAGAGTTTTTTTTCAAGATTGCTGAAAAAATACATGTGCAGAGCAAAACCGTCCTTATATGGAATAAAACACTCAATATTCTGTGTAGTTAGTTAGTTAAAATAGGATTTTAGAGGCTATCGACCCATGAGGATCATTAACCCTTCCTCCCCGGGCAGCATTTATAGATGCCGATAGTCCTATCCGGGCGATCTGTCCAAAAAACATTGTATGTAAACATTATTTTGTTATTTTAACTGCTAGAGAATTCACAAAAATCTCAAAATGTAGCGCTTACTTGTATCTGTAGACTGGCATTGAGTAGAGCTCTCTAGGTTAACTGGTTCAGGTGTGATGACGATTTCCGTGGAGAGAGTTTTGGCTGTTTTTCCGCGGATTTAGCAATATCGAACACTTTGCAAGACAAATTTTCACTCTAACTGGCAATGGCAGACAAGGTCGGACTTCTTTTTGTTGTTGAGGCTTGGCGGCGCTCCGATCGGCTTTGTTTACAAACGTTTCGCCGTGCGGCTTTCAAAGCACGCTTAAGGAAGCTTTCAAGCTTACGGATTATAAAAGGACACCCGGGCTCCGGGCCTTCACAAGGTGCGTCCTTTAAAAATGCTGCCCGGGCAGGAAGGGTTAAGCCCACCTTAAGGTCAGGAAGAACATAAGACTGGAGTCCCCGAGACCCCCAAGTTTATACCCCCAGGTATACTGGGAATATAAACCCGGTGGTTGTCCTGATCAGGAACCCCAGATGTCTTCCTTAACTCATATAACTGCGAAGCCGTGGTAGTTCAAACCCTCCCGCCAAGCGAAGCTATTGGTTCTATTCTGACGAAAATCGTCATATGTAACATATATATAATTGGGCGGATGCCCAACCCCGAAAGGGGTTGAAATAGGGGAACTATCCCCCCGCCAAAGGCGGCTTTCTAGGGCCTTTCGTAGCTGATGCTGAGAGGATTGGGTTCTACTCATGTGGTGATGGGCTGGTCTATCAGAGTGAGAACTGAGCGATCTCTGCCATACCCATAACTTATTCTGACTGTTCCTTTTACATATATATTTTCTAGATCTCAAGTGACGGCGTCTCTTCCGTGGATTGACCTACCAATCTGCCAACCTAGCGGTTGGCAGATTAGAAGCCAAAGTGTCACCTTTTTCCTTTGCCCCTCAACTTTCTCTTCATAATTGCTGAGGGGCACAGGGCCCTGGGTGGGGCTTTGGTTTCCCGGGCGTTTCCGCACCCTCCTCAGCTCCCCGCCATGGAGTGGCTTCGGTCACCCAGGCTTTATTGTGGTAGGCAGGGAGGGTTCTGTGGGGGCACTCGGTTATGGCCTTGGCCTTGCTCGGGGCCTTGGGGCTGTTCGGCCAGGCAGCCTGGGGAACAGCAACAACAAAAAAACTTATCCATATGTGCCTATTTTGCTTTTAATATGAACATTTAAGAGCAATAAAAGAAGTGGGAATTGCATTTGGGGGGTGAAAAAAACGTATTATTGCCGCAAGGTCGTATCATGAGGCGAGAGCAGGGGGGGCGTATATGTTCTCTCTACAAGCTCTCGATCGATACTGATGAGTGTGAGTACAAGTCTCTGTGTTGTAAGGATCTCTTGCTGCCTCAGCCGTGTTAAATAGACCGGGAGGGGGAATTTCGCGCCGAAAATAACCCGATAAAAGGGGGAATAAGAGGAAACATAGCTGATAATTAAGGAGAGGGAAAAAGGAGAGGAAGGGGGGGGGGGGGGAGACACACATGTAGGTGTGGTAGCAAGTAATGGAGGGGAATTATCTCACCTAAATCACAAATTGGGAGGTTTGACGTACCTCCCAACCTACCAAATAGGAAAACCTACTATTTGGTAGTAGTCTTGGAAAATCCAACGTCAAGGCTATTAACCTAATTGCAATGACGACTTGTCTATTTTGACTGCTATGTCGTCATTCCAACCGCGGTTAAAAAGAAAACGTCTAGAGTCTACTCCTTATCTTGCTCTAGGAGATGTTGTACATTAACCAAAACTACCACCGAAGGTGAAAAAAGCATAGAAGAGAAGAAAAAGGGGTTTACCTTAGTTACCGCTTAAGGCCCATCCCGTGTTCCGTCATGTGCAGATCCCTGTCGAACGTGCGCATGAGCGACCCTCTCTTGTCATCACATCTCACGTCAGCAGAAGAACGCGGATGGGCAGGGGTCCGGCGTGAGGGAGGGTATTATGTACGTTGGATTTTCCAAGACTACTACCAAATAGTAGGTTTTCCTATTTGGTAGGTTGGGAGGTACGTCAAACCTCCCAATTTGTTAGTAGTCTTGGCAAATCCAACGTCAAGGCTGCATAACAAATAGGAGGAGGACATCCAAGCCCAACCTACCAAAAAAAACAATGCATAAAACAAAATTATGAATGACAAAGACACAATTTAAACAAGAGAGTTTAATAAAAGAGTGAAAAACTGAGGAGTAGCTAAAAAGAACAGTTTTAACACATGCCCGTCATTCATAGTAATGCAAAAACATAGACTTGTCTGAAACCAAAAAGGTACTGTACCCAAAATCCCTTTTCTTCAAAAACCAACAAAAACACTGAACACAAGAACAAAACACAATTTTCAATGTGGCAAAAACACTTCTGTACTGGAACAATACATAATCCCAAACTTGCAATCCAGTGTTGCAAACCCGTACACCCCCCCCCCCCCTTTGTCAAATAAAACAAAGGAAAAGAACGAGGGACAAGGGGGGAAGACCAGGGATCTTCGCCAGAGCACCAGGAAACACGACCCCCGAGAGCAATCACCGGCCGAGGGGGTCGAACACTGGACACGGAGAGGTAGGAGATGAAGGAATTGATAGAAGACCACAAAACCGCTGAGGCGATGGCAGGTAAGGATCGACGTGGCAGGAACCGGAAGGAGGCAGCAAAGGATCTGACATCGTGCGCAGAACCCCTACAAACAGGGTGACGGGCACGAACGGTCCGACAAACGTGGCGGCCCATCTGCACCTGCGAGAGCCTCTCACCTGTCCGAGGAGACACCCACACAGCAGTACCCGAAGGCGGCGCCACAGACGCAACAGAGGAGTGCAAGGCTGACACCGGGCACAACACATGGCGAGGATGCCCACGCTGTAAAGCCTGAACGGCGAAAGGCTGGAAAACGGGGGCCTCCCTCCCATGCGTGGTAACAAAAGGAGGGGAGGAGGCGAACGAGACGCCATGCAAGGACGGGGAGAATCGCACGCAGTCCCGGGGCCGTGACAATGCCGCTAGTGCAGACACCCGATCCCCAGTGGCCAGAGCGACAAGGAAGAGTGGACGCCCGAGCAACGGAACCGGCGTAGCGGCCCTTGTATACGTGGGTGAAGCCAGAAGGACCAGAGCCCGCCCCAGATCCCACTGCGGAGGAACCTGGCGCGGAGGCGGTCGATCCCGGAAGGCAGCCGTCAGGAAGGAATCCAGCTTCTGTGGCGGAACGACCAGCCCAGCGACGGACCCAAAGACCCCCCGGACGGCAGACAAGTGGGTACATATAGCGTCAACTTGAAAGTGACGTGTACGGAAGAGGTGAAACAAGGAGCGTAGGACGAGGGAAGGAGAGCCAACTGGCAGGCGAGTGGCCTGTAGCCACCTAGTAAAAGACCTCCAGCGGGACCCGTAAGTCCCCCAAGGAGAAGACGGCCAGGAACGCTGCAGGAAGTCAGTCAGGGCCCGGCCGGGGACCGGGAGCCACCGTGCCTCATGAACAAGCGCGATGCGAAGGCCAACGAGGTCCGCAGGTCCCCAACCTAGCCCAAGTGGAAGCCAGAGACAGGTAGAGGGACCGGACTCGGGCACCACCGCGGCAACCGGGCGTACCAAGCCCGTGCCGGCCACAGAGGCGCGAGGAGCCAGACGCAGCCGTGGTACAGCCGCAGCCTCGCGAGGACTGGGCATATCAACAGCGCGTCTGGTGGCGGAAAGATGTATATCGACCGCCACCTACCAGGCTACCATGAAAGCGTCCGGACCCCCCCCCGGGGCGCGAGGCCGGAGGGAGAGGTCCAGTGGCAACTGGCGCGGCACCCCCGATGCGAACAAAGCGACCTCCGGAACACCTCAGGAAGCCGCGAGGTCGGCGAACACAGTCCGTATCATCGCCCATTCTACAAGAATGCCCTGCCCTCTCGACAGGGCGGCTGCCCACAGGGTGGCAGGCCCGGGCAGGGAGGAGGCATGCAAGGAGAAGGGGTGTCGGTCCGCGAGGAAAAACAACTCCACCGAGACCCCCAATAGAGTCAACGACCTGGAGGAAACAGTGGACAGCTTGTCTGAGTGTCCAACCCGAAGGCCACCGACTTACCCCGAAGGGCCAGCGCGTGGTCCCACAGGAAGAACAAAGGAACCAACAGTCCGAGGGCATAGACGGGTAAGTGGAGGGAGACCCACCCATCTGCCGGGAAGTGGACGTCCCAGGTTCGATCGGGAACCTCACCCAACCTCGCTCGACGTATCTGTGGCTACCCAGACCGTCGGCGGGGGGGGGGCGGTCCAGGGCACAGCCGCAGAGAGCGCGCCCCGAGCAACCCAGCGACCGAAGCGTCTGCGAACGGTACGCGGGAGCGGCAGGAGCCGATCCATAGGGGCAACGGAAACACCGCGGTGCCCATGAGGAGGAGGCGGCGTAGCCAGAGGCACCCTAAGGGAAGGGGCAGAGCAGCCCAATACAGCGAACCCACGAACGAGTCCCAGAGCCACCCCGGGAGGGAGACCGAGTGCAACACGGCGAAGACCTTCCACCGAAGGTGCACCGCGGCCGGCAGACCCCGGGTCACCGTAGCGCCGGACAAAACCCATGCGAGACCGACCCATGGCACGACACGCGACGGGGTCAAGCGTGACTTGGGAACATCGAAGGGGAACCCTAACCATGCGATGTTGCGAACGACTGTGAGGGCGTCGCCTATGCACAGTCCTAGGGCTTCGGAAACTACCAACCAATCGGCCAAGGAAAACAGGATCTGGAGCCCGCTCCTGAGGAGAGGACCCAGAACCTGCCCCACCAGTGCGGAGAAGATCCGCGGCGCGATGTGGAGACCGAAGGGAAGGCCGTCGAACAGGAACACACGATCGGAAGTCCGAACGGCCAAGAATCGCTGGAAGCGAGGATGGAGAGGAACGAGCCAAGACGCATCCTGGAGGGCCAGCGACACTACCCACGACAGAGGGCGCAGGGCCAGGCGTACCAGGGGTACCGGCAGCATCCGAAACCGTGTGTGCACGATGTGCCCGTTGAGGGCCGACAGATCCACCACCGGTCGCATCGCGTCGCAGTTCGTCTACGGTACCAGAAAGACACGGGAGAGGAAAACCGGGTGACCGGCGGTCAACTCCCTCGACGCTACCCAGCTCGGGCATGGAAGTGAACATGTGGGCCACCTCTGAAGAGATAGGCCGGCGTCAGTGACAAGAGCGGAGTGGGGGTCTGGACATCCACCTCCAGGTGAGACCCCTCCGCGCAACCCGCCGCCCCCAACGTCCCTCGCGGCCACCGAGGGGCGCAAGGGCGAAAACAACCCGAGGGAGCACCCGAGAGGAGGGGAGCGACCCGGTCGGCCAGGCGAGAAGGAGAACAAGGAGGCCGACCCAGAGAACCTACACATTGTGTTGACGTGGAGGTACCCCCGGTACGGGCCGTGCGGGCATGACCGCCACGTTGACCTCCTCTACCCCCCCCCCAACCTCGTCGAAAAGGGCGGGCCACCCCAACCCCTGGCCGTCGAAGGGCGGCCGGAAGTGGAAGGCCGGCCAGCCCAGACACGGCGAGGATGAAAGGGGGCAAGAACAGAAGTGCGAGGCGGAACCGACGCACTGGCCTGCAACGTCCCAGTCCTGCGCCTGTGCAAGGCGGCAGCACGTGCAGCAGCACCCTGAATAGGACCGGCAGAAGGACGGGACTGAGAAGACCCCACGCGCAACACAGCGCGTCGGTGCGTGTCGTAAGCAGGGTCTGCAACGACACAGCGCGTCGTCGCGTGTCGGAAGCAGGGGCCGCCGACAGAGAAGCGTAGCATTCCCAAGCATCCTGCTCAAAAAACCCCGACGTATATAGTGCAGAGTACAACAAACCCTGACGAATATCCAAGGGGGCCGGCCGGCAGAACGAGGACCGTACCGTCGGGCGTTGCCGAGTTGCCGCGCACAAAACCGCCTTCAGCTCGGGAACCAAAGACACCGCGAGCCGAAGGTGGATCCGCTGAACGCGGTCCAAACCCTCACGAAGATCGCCTGGCGCAGGCGCCTCGAAAAGCCGCAGGTGGTGAACAGACGTCTGGAGGGAACCGAAAGACAAGACAATAAGTCCGTCACCCTCTGTCGCAAGGGAAAAACCTTGGCGACAGAGGGCTGATCCGGGTGAGAGAAGAACGGGGTAGCAATAGAACAAAGGTCAAGAACGGGCGCGCTTATCCAGGACCAGAACGCGCCATCCAACCCGCCGACAGACACAAGAGGAGGCAAAATCCGGGGGAGGGACTGAAGGAGAGCCGTCGACGGATCGGTTGGTGAAGTCGAAGACCTTAGCAAACCAGGCCTCCAATGGGAGAGGGTGACCGAGCATGATGGCTAAGCCAGGCGTACCGGCGTCGCACAAACCTGTCCCATAGGAGGACAGAGCCAAGGACTGAACAGCCGGAAGGATGTCAGGGCGGCTGAAGTCTGACCAGAGCGTAGGCCTGCAGAAGGGAGGGGGACCGTAGCAGGGGTAGGTAGGGTGAGGCGCTGAGGGTGTGTCACCGCCAAGAAGCGCGAGAAGAGGGAGTCTTGCATCGACTCCAAGCGCCCGTCGATGCGTGACACAACCCAGCCCTGCATAGGCGACAATCGATCCGAGAGAGGCGAGCCCCCCCAAGATTGGTCGGCCCGCAGGGGCGAGCGTGAGCGGGAGCGAGACCCACGACACGAACCAGCAGCGTCGCGGCCCAAGGAAGGCGAGCGACGACGGTTGTGTCGCCGATCACGAACGGCCGAGGGGGAAACAGCACCATCCCCCTCTTCCAGCGACACGTCAGCTCCTGAGAAAGGGGACCCCGAAACCTCTCGAAACCCCACCGAGGCAAGAGGAGGGATACCCCCCTGGCGAGACGGTAAGTGAAGGTCAGGAAGAGAAGAATGAGGAGGAGCAGGATGACGGGAGTGGGAAGGCTGGCCGGGTGAAAGGAGGCCAGAAGGAGCCGCGGGGGGAAACAGAGCAAGGATCCCCAGGGCTGAGATAACAGGGCGGCCCGACACCGAGGCGGAGGAGGGAGGGACCTCCACCGTGGAACGAGACCGTGAAGGAAGAATAGGCACTGAAGCAGGTGAAGTAGGAGAAGCAACGACATCCAGGCGGACCCTCCTGGACAGTGTAGGAGGGAGCAGAGGGCCAGCTACAGCATGAACAACCGCACGCGGAGAGGACAACGTAAGAGGAAGTCGTCTGGGCTGGGGAAGCGGGCGGAAGGTAGTAGAGCCCCTATCCGTAGAGGCCAGGGGAGGGCGCACAGGGGCAGAGCCGCTAACCCCAGCCTCAGGGCGAGAACCATGACGAGGGCGATGGGCGTCGTCAAGGCGATCAGGAGGACGACGAGGGGCAGTAGAGGACGGACGACGAGGCGAGCGAGAGCGTGGACGGAGCTGGGGAACCCCCCGACGATGGGACGACCGGCTGCGGGACCCAGGGGAGAGGGCCAGGTGAACGGCCTTCAGTCGGGTCAGGGATACCCAGGGCGACGTGGATCCGGTCGGCAACAAAGGCCGGGGAACGGTGGCCCACAGTCCTAATGTGGCGGGAGACCATCGTCCACACCGACGGAAGGGAAGCAGAGGCCACAGCCGCCGCCGAGGAACCAGGGCCATGGTGCAGCACATCCACCAGGGCCAGACACGTGCCACACAGAGCAGGGAGGTAGGCCGTAGAGGACACACAGAGCGAGTGGCGCAAGCAGGACTTGTGGCTCTCCAAGCACGGGGAGCGACAACCAAGGCGAAAGCAAGGCAGCCTACCTGCACTAGAAAAACACACACCATAATCAGCACGTTGAAGGAGTAAGTGGAGAGAATGTCCAAGAAGAACCAGGGAAGGAGCATGGGGAAACAGGAACACACATGCAAACAGGTATCCGTACTCACCCTAAACTGGGAGCACAGAGGTAGGTGAGGAGGGCGCCCGAGGCGGAAGAGCACTAGCAGAACCTGCAAAGATGGAGAAAGTGTTAACCACCACTCAACATCTTACATGCAGGGCCTATAACACCAGTAAAGTGCATACACCAATATAGTATCAGGCAACAAGATGACATCAAAAAGGTCAATAGTGAAAGCCAACTACTACCGCAAATTTGCGGGCCAATGGAGGCATAACCGTACCGACTCCACTCTCCCGCAATTTTGCGGGACCCCCCAACGATCTCCGCAAATTTGCGGGGAGCCGAAACGTCCCAGAGGACCGAATCGAGCTCCCGCAAATTTGCGGGACCGGCCGAGATGGTCCGGCGCCGAAAAAAGCGAGAGGAGCGTCTAGGGAATACCAATAAAGGCCACAAAAAATGCGTCATCTCCTTATGAACTCCAAGCAATGATGGCCATCAAGCTGAGCAGTGTCTTCCTTGAATTTATCCTGACTCAACCGGTAAAGGGAGAGGCAAGGAAGACACACCAGGGGAGAGGAGGCACATCCCCCAGGAACCACCCAACCCACAGAGATAGAGCAAAGCCCATGAGGAGAAGTGGCAGGGAGGGTGGTGTCGCACAAACAGGGGCCCCCGTGGGGTACCCCTGGATTGGGCAAAAGACTATGAAAGGATGGAGGTGAAACAGGAAGAGAAAACAAAAACCAGTAAATGAAACTGGTGAGAAAAAGGGTGGCCTAGCCGTGAGCAGAGAATGTGTCAGGGGCGAAAAACCCTGTGGTGTGAAGGAGGGGCCCCCGTGGGGTACCCCTGGAGTATCACGAACCACCTGTCGCCCAGGCCCTTGAGACACAGTGAAGGACTCGAAAGGGGGGACTCGGGAATAACGCTAATAATGCGGCCGACACAAACTCTACAAACAGCACCGCCACCAACGAAATCTCAGATTGTTTACCAACGGTACACCTAGGCTATGAAAAAATGAAAACTCATAGGGGCATAGCAATTCCTGAATGAGAAAACGAGCTAGGCTAAATTAAGCTAAAAGCTAAACTATGCCCAGACTAAGAGGAAAAAAGAATATGAAAAGAGAAAGAATGAAAAACATATACGAGGAACGCCAGGCGCCCCCGTACCTTCGGTAGGCTATTTCCACACGCGTCTCCATTATACACACTTAGGAGCCCATTTACGTGTGCCCTAGATCACGTAACATCTGTCTAACAAAAAAGAAGGCCAGATAAGCCGAAACGAACCTAAACAGGGTGAATTAAAGGAGCACAACAAAAGCGACTTCATTCAATGGAGCGCGTGAAAAAATTATGACAAGAGAGGGTCGCTCATGCGCACGTTCGACAGGGATCTGCACATGACGGAACACGGGATGGGCCTTAAGCGGTAACTAAGGTAAACCCCTTTTTCTTCTCTTCTATGCTTTTTTCACCTTCGGTGGTAGTTTTGGTTAATGTACAATGTCTCCTAGAGCAAGATAAGGAGTAGACTCTAGACGTTTTCTTTTTAACCGCGGTTGGAATGACGACATAGCAGTCAAAATAGACAAGTCGTCATTGCAATTAGGTTAATAGCCTTGACGTTGGATTTGCCAAGACTACTAACAAATTGCTTTGTTTTGAATGCCACTACCCCAGTGGCATTCAAAACAAAGCAATTTGTTAGTAGTCTTGGCAAATCCAACGTCAAGGCTATTAACCTAATTGCAATGACGACTTGTCTATTTTTATATTTCCAAGGTTCTTTTATGCTCTGGATCGATTGAGGATGGTCGCAGTGCACTAGAAAAACCTCTATTGAGGACGGTTGCCGTTTTTGGGTTGATCGCGACCAGAACTGGAGCCTCTGTACAAGAACCCCAGTCCCTTCTCGATTCTGTGTAGATCTTTTGGGGTTTTAATAGCCAGTGCCACTGCTACATTGACCCTTATTTATTGTATGAGTTTATATTGTTTGTTTATGTTTGTATTTGTGTTCCTCCCTCCTAACTGTACTTTTGTTCCATAGTGTTGTGTGATGACGATGAAGGTACAGAAAGCAGCAGCAGTAACAACAGTAACACTACAAGTGTTGGCAGCGGTGGGAGGGTGGGACAGATGCTGGGGGGTACTGTGGCTCACAGCTTGGCTGAGGTTAGTTTAGGTTACAAGTTTAATTATCTCACTTAGTATCATGCATTTGATATTTCCATTTTATTCTCTATTATTTACCTCATATTATGCACCTTTCATTTATTTTAAATCTTGAGACTTCATTTATATGCTTATTTTGCACTTCTTGTGCAATTCTTTGATATTTCAACTATTTAATTACTTAATTATTGTTGCATGTAATTATTTTTGTTTATAAATAAAGTGAGTTACGTGACAAATATATAATATTTATGATTTTGTAAACTGTGAAGATAATAAATTGTCAATAGTTGCATTAAATTTGAGATATGCAATTTATGTGACTGACTGAATAACAGATGCTATAGTTGACAAAGGGAAGTTGTTGTTGTTGTTCCCTAAGCTGCCTGGCCGAACAGCCCTGAGTCCCTGAGGAAGACCATGGCCATGATCGGGCTTTCCCACAGAGCTCTCATTGAGTGTAGATTGTGTTGTTGGCGTAAGTGGTTGTGTGAAATGCAGTCTTCTATGATGTGTTTAATGGTATGGGGTGCTGTGTTACATCCCGGGCAGGCGTCGACAACGGAGTCATCCAGTCTCTTCTGATAGCTCAGGAGAGCTGGATGGTGTCCGCATCTCAGCCTGGCCAGGTGGACTCTGTCCTCGCGAGGGAGGGAGGATTCGGAAGGATGGATTTCGGGAGGTCGTGCATGCAGCTGCGTGTTGTCTGTGAGTGAGTGGATGGATTGGCGAGAGATATGAGTATGGATGTGCTTCTGGAAGTTGGTTCGGGGTGGGCAGGGAGGGAGAGAGGATAGTATGTGTGTGTGATACCGTGTGCTGGGTGTTGTTTTGATATTTCTTGGTGTCTGTGGGTGTGTTGCCATGTAGTTTAGTGGGTGGTCTTGGTTCGTGGAGGCTGCTGCCAGGAATTGAGTGCCTCTCATGTCCAGATGGTCTTTAACTTTGAGGATTTTGGTTTCTTGATGTAGGTGATCTGTGGGTGCAGTAGCTGTGCAGCCTGTAATGATCTTCAGGGCTTTATTTTGAATAGTCTGTAAGGTCTTATGATGTGTTTCAGCTAGGTTAGAAGCCCAGGCTGGGCTTGCATATTCCATCACTGATCTTATGTATTGTTTATATACTGTGGTGGTAGTTTCTTTGTTGTGTCCAAATTTTGTGTGAGCAAGTGACCTGAGGGCGTTAAGTCTGGGTGTCAGTTTCTTTTTAATGTTTGTGGTGTGCTGTTTGAATGTCATATGAGTATCATATGTTACTCCTAGGATTTTGTGTGTGTGTGTATGTGTTAGGGGTGTGTTGTTTATGGTGAGTTGAGGGATGTATTCGTGTTCTCCTGTCCAGCTTGTGAGCAGGGTTGCGGTGGATTTGGCTGGGGCTAGATTAAGTCTGTTTGTAGTGCACCAGCCATGTAGTGTGTTGAGATAGGGTTGAAGGAGATCTGTTGCTCTTTTTGGGTCATGGTGTGTGCATGTGAGTGTTATGTCATCTGCATAGGAGGCTAAGTTTATTTGGGGCGTATTGGGTGTAGTTATATCGTACATGTACAGATTGAAGAGTGCGGGCGATAGGACGGATCCTTGTGGGACTCCGTTTGGAAAGTTTCTGATTTTAGATGACTGACCGGCAAAAGATACGTGTGCACATCTGCCTGCTAGGAAGTTGGCCAGCCACCTTTTTGTGTTGTTGTGCATGTCTGTGTTGTAGATTTTGTTTGTTAGGTTTGTTTGTTAGGTTTGTTAGGTTTGTTTAGGTTGTAGGTTGATGGCATCGAAGGCTTTACTAATGTCGAGTGTGGCTAATAGTGATCTGTGTGGTGGTCTAGCTGAGTTGATGCCATCAAAAGCTCTTTGTGTAAGGTCTGTGAGAAGAGTGTTTGTGGAGTGCAGTGGCCTAAAGCCATGTTGTGTTGGAGCTAGGGGTAGGTCGGGTGTAATTAGTTGTAATACTAGGCATTCCATGACTTTGGAGGGGGAGCAAAGGAGTGTGATGGGGCGGTGCGAGGAGGGTAGCGTGGGGTCTTTGTTGGGTTTGGGGAATGTGATGATGATACCATGCTTCCAAATGTCTGGTATTGTGTTGTGTGAATAGCTGTAGTTTGATATGTTAGTGAGTGCTTGTATGCCTTGTGGTCCCAGGTGTCTGAGGTGTATGTTGCTTATGTTGTCTAGGCCACAGGCGGGTGAGTGCTTGAGATTGTTGATGATATGCTTTGTCTGGTGATTGGTTAAGGGTGTATAGTCAGGTTCTGTGGGGAATTGTCTCTTACGTCGGATGACACGTCGGTCGTCTTTGTGAGGTTTTAGGTGGCTGACATGTGAGAAGTGATTGATGAGAGTGTTTGCTTGTTGTTTACATGAAGGAGTAGAGTCTGTTGTTGTGATTGCAGCATGTGATTGTGTTGTGTTGCTGTTGGAAAGTGTGATTCTGTTTAGTGTTTTGTAGAGTTTTTTGGGGTTTGTTTGTGATCAAGTGTTTGTAGGAAGTTATTCCAATTTAGGTTTTGTTGTTCTTGTATTTTGTTGTTTGTTTGGGTGTTGAGTGCTTGAATTTAATGTGTGATGTCTTGTGTGTGGGGTGCTGGGGAGTGTTTCAGTGTGTCGCGTTGTCTGATGAGGTTTTGAATTTCTGGTGTGAAGTTGGGGTTGTGTCTTTTTCTGTTACCTCTTGGAATGTGTTTCTTGTCAGCGTTTTGGATAGTTGTATTGAGTATGTGTACATTGTTGATGTTAGTGATGGGTGTACTGTTTAGAGTTGTGAAGTGTTGTTCTGTCTCATTTGTGAATGATTCCTAGTTAGCTCTTTTATAATTGGTGTATGTGTGTTTGTGGCTAGCTGGGGTGAGTCTGGTTTTGGTGGTGATAATGATCGGGAGGTGGTCAGAGCCTAAGGTTCTGACCACCCGCCAGGATGTTGTGGGGGCGAGTTCTGGGGAGCAAAAGGTGATGTCTGGAGATGATGGGTTATAGAGGGCTTGGTGAGGAATATGGGTATGTTGATGGATGTCGTTAAGGATGATGAGGTTATCTGTTTGGTTTTGTAGTACCAGCCCTCTGTCTGTGTCGGGGTTGTCGACAAACCAGGCCGACATCTTGGCGTTGAAGTCACCACCCAGGATGATGTCTGGGGTGTTTGTGATGTGTTGTAAGTGTGGTCTGTATTCATTTGGTACTGTAGGGGATGTTTGGGGAGGGATGTATGTGTTTATGATGGTTATGTTGGAGTTGTTGCCAGTGCGTATTTTAATTTATTGTATTTCTGTTGTGTTATCATTTGGGGGGAGGAGGGATTTGGTTTGTACACTGGTTACTATGTATGATATTTCTTTGTGTACCAGGGTGATGAGTCCACCGCCCCCGCCAACAGCCCGGTCTTGTCTGATGGTGGTGAAATTATGAAATGTGGGTGTTTTTTGTGTTGTGCAGAGTTTTGTTTCTTGTAAGATGGCAATGTGTATGTTGTGTTGTTTGATGAAGTGTGAGAGTTTGTGTTTTTTGTGTTAATGCCATCTATGTTCAATTGGAGAATGTTAATGTTATGTGCACGATGTATGTTGGGTGCTGCTGCACGAGGGGGGGGGGGGGGGGGGGGGGGGGGTGAGGGAGGGGCTGGGGATTGGGATAGGTGAGGTGGGGGGGGGGATTGGGGAGCAGGAGATGGGGGTTGGAATGGATTAGGATGGGGTGTGGTGTGTTGAGTTGAGGATGTGGATGGTATGGGAAGGTTAGGGAGGAGAGGTGGACGGGTTTTAGGGGGGGGAGGGTACAAAGGAAATCAAGCAACAACAGGTCTAGTGACCCTTCTAGGCTACTTGTCCTCCAAAACACTGAGGATCAAGTGTCCAAACAGTGGTTTAGAGTGGGTAAGGGAACATTGGAAAGGGAACTACTGCCCTGGAACTAATGTCCATGGCAGGACTAGGAAGTTAGTAGGGGACATATGGGTTAGTAACTGAGGGGAGGATAAAATAAAGTTATTCATTTACAAACACAGTCAGTCGCGGGTTTGATGCGAGATATTTGTCTAAGCGGAGTTTAAATGAATCAACGGTGCTGCAGTCTATAACGTCTCGGGGAAGCCCATTCCACAAGTTGACAACTCGATTGAAGAAGAATTCTTAGATTCGTGTGAGTTAAAAGATTTACCAATAATTTTGCAACCGTTTCCCCGCGTGTAATTAGATTGGTCGATAGTGAAGTACTTACTAAAGTTCATATTGTCGATGCCTTTGATGATTTTGAACACTTGAATTAAGTCACCTCTTAATCTGCGCTGGGTTAAAGGAAATAGATTTAATTCTCTAAGACGCTCTTCGTATGGTTTGTTCTTTAGGCTAGGTATAATTTTGGTAACTCTACGTTGAACTCGTTCTAGCTTGTTTATGTCTTTTTGGTAATAAGGGCACCAGCATTGAACGCAGTATTCCAGAAGAGGGCGGACCAAGGAATAAAGTGGAAGAGTGGATGATATTGGAAGGCTAGGTGGGTTGGGGAGGAGAGGTGGACGGGTTTTAGGCGAGGGATTTGACTGGGAGAGGGAGGGGCATGAGGAACAGGTCCAGGTGTTCGTGTAGTGTTTCTTGGAGGCAAGTGTTGTACAGGTGAAGTGGGTCCGAAGGGAAGTTGTGTTGATTGGCACGGTTGTGTTGATCGTTAGTTGATTTTTTAATTGTTTAATTGACAGACTTTTATTAACGGAGGGATTTAATAGAGTTGAATTAGGATTCCATTAGCTAGGGCTTGATATGACATAATTTGACTTAAAAGTAACTTTACTTTGAGTTAAGTTGACTGGGATTGAGTTGACTAGGGTTTAATTGAATTAGTTGATATATTGACTACTAGACAAGGATTTTAATCTGTTAGGAGTTTAAGTAACATATATTTATTCTATTAAGGTTTAAATTAACCAGGTGATGAATTTATGGTAATATTGAATTAACCCACAGAACCCCAGCGACGCACTGTTTGCGTCCAAAATGTTTGTAACGCTAAACCCCAGCGACGCATACGTATGCGTCAATGTTAATTACTCCGGTCCTATGGCACCTAGAGGGCTCAGATTTGTATGGGAACTGTGTAAGTATCCCAAACAACAATGCCGATGGTTGAAAACTCTCAAAGTCCAACCTCGTGCGCGTGTGCGTGAGCGCGCAAAAACCTGTTTTTGGGTGTTTTTGCCTAAACATTTCCCCTCTGGTAAATCCGACTTTCGCACCGTAGGACCCCTTAATGACCTAGGGGATCGTTTTTTTGTGGGTTTTCCTTCATTCCTAACCCATTCCTGGTGTTTTCTGGAAAAAACGTTTTTTTCAAAACCTGCCGGGCCTGGGCGGTACATTTATTTTAAATTGCCTGGGACTCAGCGGGTTAACTGGTTTGGATTAATTGAAGTTTGAATTAACCGGAAATGCATTGACTTGAAGTTGATTTGGCTAGAGATAAAGTTAACCAGGGATTGAATTTATATGGGATTAAATTGTTGATATGACCTAAAGTTGGATTGATAAGCTTGGTTAACCAGGGATTCTGGTGACAGGTTATGTTGACTGGGGATTGATTTGTCCTAAAGTTTAATTGACTTGAGCTTGAGTTGACAATGATTTGAACCAACAGAATGTTCACGTTTAACCCCTTCAGTATTGTAAGCACTCTGCAGCTTGGGAAGAACCTATAAGAATCAAATAGGTTTAAACTGCCTCAATAGGGAAAAGGACATTTTGTCCTAATTATGTGAATAATGGCTTCAAAAGAGACACAATTGCTCGTTGAAGCCATCCAAAAGCTTACATTTGCCCTTTGAGGTCCTTCAATATTAAAATATATAATCAGGAATTATTTTTGATGCGCTTAGTGGGCCCGGCCAAGGAATTTGGATGGTCATGATGTATATGCTCCACTTCTAGCCATCAATCACACAATTCAGATAAATTGTCAGGGGACGTGAGTGTCTATAATAAATTATCTGATGACTTAACAGATAGATGCTTCCTATACTAAAAAAAATAATAATAATAATAATAAAACAAATAAACAAATAATAAATAAATAAATAAATACAAAATCAATAATTAAATAAAATTAAATACTGGTCGTAGTCAAAGTATATGGAACAAAGGCATCACCATACTGAAAGGGTAATATTGACAGGTATTAAGTTAGGCAGGATTCGCACTGACCAAATATCAATCCTTAAAATAATGATATGTGTAATTGAACTAACCACATATCCACTCTGAAAATAATTATGTGTGTGACCAAATATCCACTCCTGAAATCAGTACAATATTTCTGTGTGACCAAATATCCACTCTTGAAATAACTCTGTGTGACCAAATATCTACTCTTGAAATAATTATGTGTGTGACCAACTATCCACTCTTGAAATAATGATGTGTGACCAAATATCCACTCTTGAAATAATGATGTGTGACCAAATATCCACTCTTGAAATTATTCTGTATGTGTGTAATTGAACTAACCACTCTTGAAATGTTTGGATTTGTACAGGCTGTGGGTGGATTCCTGTTGGTGGTTACATCAACTGGCAAGATTGTCTTCATCACAGAGGCAGTCGATCAGTTCTTTGGTCACAGCCAGGTGAGTGGAGGAAGATAGGGAAATTAATGAGTGATGGATTGATTTGTTCATTCATTTATATCTAAATAGGTACGGTAGATGATTGATTGGTCGATAGATTCTTCATTGCTATCTGGATAGGTAGATGATTGATTGATTGATATATTCTTTCATTCATTGGTATCTGGATAGGTAGATGATTGATTGATTGATATATTATTTCATTCATTGATATCTGGATAGGTAGATGATTGATTGATTGATACATTTTGTCATTCATTGATATCTGGATAGGTAGATTATTTATTGTTTGATTGGTTGATTCTTTCATTCATTGATATCTGGGTAGGAAGATGATTGATTGATAGATTCCTTCATTCATTGATGGCCTGGTTAGGTATATGATCGATTGATATATAGGTAGGCAGGAAGATAAATATATAGAAACATTTATTAATGATAGAATAGTCATTGATGGAGATGGATTGATTGAACAATTGGATTTTCCTAACTATAACCAACCCTTTAGGCTTTATACAGATATGTCACTAGTCGGCATTGGGGCAGTTCTAACTCAAGTTTGCGCAATAAAGAACATAATTATAATTGCTTCTGCCAGCTGCTCACTTAACTCAGTTGAAACCAAATGAGAATGCCCCAGGTTAATCTGGGGTCTCCAATACTTTCGATCTTGCCTCTTTGGGGCAAAACTCGTTATCATCATTACAGACCATCATTCCCTGCAATGACTAAGACAATCTCAGACATCGACTGCCCTCAATATATGCTAGCAAGATATGCTTGAGGAATACAAATGTGATATCACCTAACTCCCAGGACAAATTGCACACATATGTGGACGCTCTATCAAGGCTACCCCCTACAACACCTGAGCCTCCACTACTTAATAGCAAGCATATATACACTGATGAACAGGGGGGGGGGGGAATGCCCCCATTTGTTTGTCCCCTGGTTGCGACTCGTCTGACCCTTTCTCTATCCTAATTTTCAAGCCAAAAGTGGATGTTGTGTGTATGTGCACAACAAACTCACTTGCTCTCGTGATCCCAACTTCGACTCTTCTGAATTCTCAACTTTATGGTTCAAACTTTTCTGTCACTCTCTTACTATGTGATGTCTATCTTTCCCCTAGCTCTGCTGACTATCCCAAATTATTTGACTATCTAGACTCTAAAGGGGAACACATCCTATCTATCTCTCCTTTCCCAGAAATCTCCATCTTAGGAAATTTCAACGTTCACTCCCGCCAATGGCTCTCCTCTCTTTCCATTGACCTAGCTGGTGAACAAACTTACATCTTTTCTATCCTAAATGACCTGAACCAGTTAGTCCAGCAACCCACCCGTATCCTGGATTGATTCGGAGATCGGCCCAATATTCTTGACTTTTGCTAAACTCTAACCCTTCTGCTTATACTGTAAATCTTTTCTCTCCTTTGGGCTCCTCCAACCATGAACAATTATCTCTGTCACTTGTTTATCTCTCCGGTACAGCCAAGCGCTCCTCCCAGCCAGCAGCGCTTGTGGCACTTTGTCGCTGCCGACTGGGAGGCTCTTCGGCTGTGCTTCTTTGATTTCCCATGGAATTACTTTTACTTTCATGACCGGGGACTCTCAGAGAGTGTTAAATGCATTACCAAGGTGGTAATCCTTTCGGACATGGAGGCATACATTCCATTTTCTTTCTCAGTCTAATGCAAAAACATCTTGGTTTACTCAAGCTTGTTCTACTGCTGTACGCAGTAAGGAGAAAGCATTCAGACGGTACCGTCGCCTACAAACTTAAGAATCTCATTCTTCTTATGTTTCTGCCCGGAATGAAGCCAAATCTATTCTTCCACTCGTCAAACATTCTTTCGTCAATAATAAATGCACTAAACTATCCAACTCTTGCTCTTCCCAAGCTTTCTGGCATCTTGCCAAAAACCTCTCCAACAATGTTTCTTCTTTGACTCTCCCTCCTTCGACTTTCCCTCTTTTTCACTCTGACGGAACCACTGTCACTTCTTCCTCTGCCAAAGCTGAACTCTTCGCTAAAAACTCCACTTTGGATGATTCTGATGCTATTCCTCCCTCTCAACCCCCCTTTCTCCTACTAATGCATAACATCATAATCTCTTCTAAGGATGTTCTTTCTACCCTCTCTGGGCTTAATACTAAGAAGGCATACGGACCGGATAGTGTTCCTCCTGTTGTACTAACAAACTGTGCTATAGCCTATGTTGTTTTCCACACAGGTTGATCTGTTGGGCCATAGTGTGTACAACGTGATCCACCCAGATGACCATGATATATTTAGGCAACAGCTGCACCCCAAAGGTGAATGGCTGTCATATATGTTGTAATGTTTCTTTTAGGACCCACTTAGTTATTTGTATTGTAAAGACAAATAGATTCACAAACCCGCCTATTTATATATATTGTTATTTGTTAAACTCAAGTTATAGGAGATTATTCTGGTGGTTTGGTCATATGGAGTGCTTGTCTTTGGAGGGTAAGAGAATTATTTGAAATAGTGAGAGTTAGTTGGCATGGCAGATAGTTAGGTAAGATCCTGTGTAGCGGGAGTAACTGTATTTCATATTCCCATTTAACTAAGAATCTTTATTTATATCCTCATATCTCCACTACTTATTTTCTTCACTTATCTCAGCAATATTAATCCCAATAGGTGGGTAGGGCATGAAGTATATCAGTGAAAGAGGGGGTTGAAATACGGCGATGAACTAGAATGAAGCCATTTTGATAAACACAGGCAAGATGACGTGTATCCTTCCTTGTGATTGGTTGAATATAGTGACATCATCTGCCAAGGCAGCGATGACGTCTTTACACCCCTCTCAGCCAACAAGGCAGTGATGACATCATTACACCCGCTTAATCTTACACCAGCAGTTGATAATTTTCACACAACTTGTATTATAATGTCATTAGTGAACTGTGTAATTTACATCTTGACACAGTATTCAAACTGTTTCTATTTATCCATACTAAGTATTCCAGCCCCCTTCTACCCATATTTGGCTCGTGACAGGTAAGGTTTAATCTGCGAGGGCGATATCGTCTAAAGATGAACTGATGTATTTGGACCCTACCGCACCAGACTCTTGAGCGGTACCGTAAGGTCCAATCTATGAGGGCTATTTCGTTTAATCGGAAGGGTATACCAGAAGTCGAGTCTAGTTCCCCTTCCAGCCCCTGTTAATGTTGTTGTTGTTGTATCCCACGGCCAGCTGTAGGGTAAATTGGTTTGTTAATGGTCGTTGGATACAATAATAGCCCCCCTCACTCCCCATGACTTATTGTCATTGTCATATATATTACCAGCAGGGGGCAAATAACAGCAGGCCATGGGATGATTTCGTAAATATAATCAAATTTGACGCAAACGTAACTGCGAGCATGCGACTTATTACAGTATGTAAACGAAGTGACAGTACGCCCGCTAACATTTAATCCTTACCAAAACGGACACTAGATTTTCAGTGTTCATAATTTTGTTCTTAAATTGTTGTTGTTCCCCCAGGTTGGGTGACCACAACCGCCTCAAAATGAATGTCTAGACTAATTTTGACTACATCGATTGTATTACATTGCACCACTTTCCCCGTCAATTTGTTCAGACTGAGAATGAGATCATTCGATAGATAGATGCGCTATTAATGAAATAATGTTATACATTTCAGATTATACCACATTACTATACATCATATCTCTTATTATGTAGTCTGTGCAGTAGTTAGGTAGGTAAATATAGCATTATTGGAGACTTCAATTGTGATTAAGTAGAATTGAGAGGATTAAGAATATATTAGTTTGGTTAATTGCCTTACATTTGAATAGAATATGTAAAATAGTTGGAGATGTCTACAACAGTGTCCTTAGTTTACTATGGTTGGATGAACAAAAATAGTAAAAGTGATCAGAGAAGGCATGGCTGAATGGTTATAATGTTAGTCTAGTAATCATGAGGTATTTATTTCAAATCACAATTTATCAAGCAGATATGAAGTACAGTAATTAATATAAAATAATTCAATGTGCACTGTATCTACTTAAGTTTGACTAGTTTACCATAAACTTAAGTGAGTGTCATAATAAAACACTCTTGCTGTTTCCAATACACTATAGGTAGTGCCAACGAACTTGACAACAAAGTCTTGATCTCTAACCTCTGTAACTCAAAAGGGCCTAGAGCAAATTGGCTGTAAATATCCACACTTATTTCTTGGTGGACTCTCCCCATATGATATACATGTCTGCCCGAATGCATCAATAAATTTTGAGTTACAACTTTCAAGAAGTTAACGGGTCAATATTGTTGTTGTTGTTGTTGTTTTTCCCTAAGCTGCCTGGCCGAACAGCCCCGAGTCCCTGAGGAAGGCCATGGCCACGATCGGGCTTTCCCACAGAGCACTCATTGAGTGTAGGTTGTGTTGTTGGCGTAAGTGGTTGTGTGAAATGCAGTCTTCTATGATGTGTTTAATGGTATGGGGTGCTGTGTTACATCCCGGGCAGGCGTCGACAACGGAGTCATCCAGTCTCTTCTGATAGCTCAGGAGAGCTGGATGGTGTCCGCATCTCAGCCTGGCCAGGTGGACTCTGTCCTCGCGAGGGAGGGAGGATTCGGAAGGATGGATTTCGGGAGGTCGTGCATGCAGCTGCGTGTTGTCTGTGAGTGAGTGGATGGATTGGCGAGAGATATGAGTATGGATGTGCTTCTGGAAGTTGGTTCGGGGTGGGCAGGGAGGGAGAGAGGACAATAATTGTGTGTGATACCGTGTGCTGGGTGTTGTTTTGATATTTCTTGGTGTCTGTGGGTGTGTTGCCATGTAGTTTAGTGGGTGGTCTTGGTTCGTGGAGGCTGCTGCCAGGAATTGAGTGCCTCTCATGTCCAGATGGTCTTTGACTTTGAGGATTTTGGTTTCTTGATGTAGATGATCTGTGGGTGCAGTAGCTGTGCAGCCTGTAATGATCTTCAGGGCTTTGTTTTGAATAGTCTGTAAGGTCTTATGATGTGTTTCAGCTAGGTTAGAAGCCCAGGCTGGGCTTGCGTATTCCATTACTGATCTTATGTATTGTTTATATACTGTGGTGGTAGTTTCTTTGTTGTGTCCAAATTTTGTGTGAGCAAGTGACCTGAGGGCGTTAAGTCTGGGTGTCAGTTTCTTTTTAATGTTTGTGGTGTGCTGATTGAATGTCATATGAGTATCATATGTTACTCATAGGATTTTGGGTGTGTGTGTATGTGTTAGGGGTGTGTTGTTTATGGTGAGTTGAGGGATGTATTCGTGTTCACCTGTCCAGCTTGTGAGCAGGGTTGCGGTGGATTTGGCTGGGGCTAGATTAAGTCTGTTTGTAGTGCACCAGCCATGTAGTGTGTTGAGATAGGGTTGAAGGAGATCTGTTGCTCTTCTTGGGTTATGGTGTGTGCATGTGAGTGTTATGTCATCTGCATAGGAGGCTAAGTTTATTTGGGGCGTATTGGGTGTAGTTATATCGTACATGTACAGATTGAAGAGTGCGGGCGATAGGACGGATCCTTGTGGGACTCCGTTTGGAAAGTTTCTGATTTTAGATGACTGACCGGCAAAAGATACGTGTGCACATCTGCCTGCTAGGAAGTTGGCCAGCCACCTTTTTGTGTTGTTGTGCATGTCTGTGTTGTAGATTTTGTTTGTTAGGTTGTGGCGGGGGATGGCATCGAAGGTTTTACTAATGTCGAGTGTAGCTAATAGTGATCTGTGTGGTGGTCTAGCTGAGTTGATGCCGTCAAAAGCTCTTTGTGTAAGGTCTGTGAGAAGAGTGTTTGTGAAGTGCAGTGGCCTAAAGCCATGTTGTGTTGGAGCTAGGGGTAGGTCGGGTGTAATTAGTTGTAATACTAGGCGTTCCATGACTTTGGAGGGGGAGCAAAGGAGTGTGATGGGGCGGTGCGAGGAGGGTAGCGTGGGGTCTTTGTTGGGTTTGGGGAATGTGATGATGATACCATGCTTCCAAATGTCTGGTATTGTGTTGTGTGAATAGCTGTAGTTTGATATGTTAGTGAGTGTTTGTATGCCTTGTGGTCCCAGGTGTCTGAGGTGTATGTTGCTTATGTTGTCTAGGCCACAGGCGGGTGAGTGCTTGAGATTGTTGATGATATGCTTTGTCTGGTGATTGGTGAAGGGTGTATAGTCAGGGTCTGTGGGGAATTGTCTCTTACGTCGGATGACACGTCGGTCGTCTTTGTGAGGTTTTAGGTGGCTGACATGTGAGAAGTGATTGATGAGAGTGTTTGCTTGTTGTTTACATGAAGGAGTAGAGTCTGTTGTTGTGATTGCAGCATGTGATTGTGTTGTGTTGCTGTTGGAAAGTGTGATGCTGTTTAGGGTTTTGTAGAGTTTTTTGGGGTTTGTTTTGTGATCAAGTGTTTGTAGGAAGTTATTCCAATTTAGTTTTTGTTGTTCTTGTATTTTGTTGTTAGTTTGGGTGTTGAGTGCTTGAATTTGTTGTGTGATGTCTTGTGTGTGGGGTGCTGGGGAGTGTTTCAGTGTGTCGCGTTGTCTGATGAGGTTTTGAATTTCTGGTGTGAAGTTGGGGTTGTGTCTTTTTCTGTTACCTCTTGGAATGTGTTTCTTGTCAGCGTTTTGGATAGTTTTATTGAGTATGTGTACAGCATTGTTGATGTTAGTGATGGGTGTACTGTTTAAAGTTGTGAAATATTGTTCTGTCTCATTTGTAAATGCTTCCCAGTTAGCTCTTTTATAATTGGTGTATGTGTGTTTGTGGCTAGCTGGGGTGAGTCTGGTTTTGGTGGTGATAATGATCGGGACGTGGTCAGAGCCTAAGGTTCTGACCACCCTCCAGGATGTTGTGGGAGCGAGTTCTGGGGAGCAAAAGGTGATGTCTGGAGATGATGGGTTATAGAGGGCTTGGTGAGGAATATGGGTATGTTGATGGATGTCGTTAAGGATGATGAGGTTATCTGTTTTGTAGTACCAGCCCTCTGTCTGTGTCGGGGTTGTCGACAAACCAGGCCGACGTCTTGGCGTTGAAGTCACCACCCAGGATAATGTGTGGGGTGTTTGTGATGTGTTGTAAGTGTGGTATGTATTCATTTGGTACTGTAGGGGATGTTTGGGGAGGGATGTATGTGTTTATGATGGTTATGTTGGATTTGTTGCCAGTGCGTATTTTAATTGATTGTATTTCTGTTGTGTTATCATTTGGGGGGAGGAGGGATTTGGTTTGTACACTGGTTACTATGTATGATATTTCATTGTGTACCAGGGTGATGAGTCCACCGCCCCCGCCGACAGCCCGGTCTTGTCTGATGGTGGTGAAATTATGAAATGTGGGTGTTTTTTGTGATGTGCGGAGTTTTGTTTCTTGTAAGATGGCAATGTGTATGTTGTGTTGTTTGATGAAGTGTGAGAGTTCGTGTTTCTTTGTGTTAATGCCATCTATGTTCAATTGGAGAATGTTAATGTTATGTGCACGATGTATGTTGGGTGCTGCTGCACGAGGATGGGGTGGGGGTGAGGGAGGGGCTGGAGGTTGGGATGGGTGAGGTGGGGGGGGGGATTGGGGAGCAGGAGATGGGGGTTGGAATGGTTTAGGATGGGGTGTGGTGTGTTGAGTTGAGGATGTGGATGGTATGCGAAGGTTAGGTGGGTTAGGGAGGAGAGGTGGACGGGTTTTAGGGGGGGGAGTGGATGATATGGGAAGGCTAGGGGGGTTGGGGAGGAGAGGTGGACGGGTTTTAGGCGAGGGATTTGACTGGGAGAGGGAGGGGCATGAGGAACAGGTCCAGGTGTTCGTGTAGTGTTTCTTGGAGGCAAGTGTTGTACAGGTGAAGTGGGTCCAGTTCCTGCATGAATTGCAGAGAACTGAACCCTTAGTGTGGCGACTCGAAGTGATGGGTTTTGAGCAAGTTGGACATATGTATGTGTACGTGGGTCCTGGGTTGCTCTCAATGTCTCCGGCTAGAAGAAGTCTTCGAGAAATGACAGCCGGAGAGTCATTTCTCGGTGTAGGAAAAACTGTGTGATGTGTGTGTGTGGTGTGAGAGGTGTGGAAATTCCCGGCGCGACCGAAGCCACTCCAAGGACCCGTGCCCCCAGGGGGGGGGGCAGGGGATAGTTGTGACGGTTTGGCTCCCGAAACTGCTCCCCGCGGCCGGCATCCGGTTGTCCTCCACTGGTCGATTGATCTTGTCTCCGGCCGTGGAGGGTCGGCAGCCATCCGCGGTTGGCAGCTCCGGGAGGTGGTCCCACGGCGTAGACGCCGCCACATCAGGACCGGTCAATATTGTTGTCAAGTTTGCTGGCACTAACTATAGTTCCTCATGAGTTATCTTCAAAACTCAAGCATATACTGTATACAGGTAGTGAGATGTATTTATCTAGCTGGCAGCCCAGTTTGAATGAGTGCAGTGTTTTGTTGAAAGCCAAGCATTATGGATAGAGTGGACTATATGTTGAAGTAGTGGTTTAGTGATAATTTACAAGCATTGGAGTTCAGCTAATGAGAACATTCTACGTATTCCAGACAGCAGTCGGCGATCATTTTTCTGCCGCATGATGGAAAAATCTTTGTCGAGGAATGATCCAGGCCGGTATGAGATCATCCACGTTGTTGGCCAGTTACGCCCCATTCCCTCCACTGCCGCCACCACCACGGTGTCACCACAGACTCCCGTGGCGGGGGATGCAAACACCTCCAGTGGTAAGTTAGATATGCGCAGTTTTTAGTTTCTATTGTAGCAAGAAAGAAGATCAATGATCAATTTATACCATAAAGCCTTCCTATGGCACTGTTTTGTTGTAGCACTATTGTGGCTGGTGTGGTGCAGATATCTACTATAGATACAGGTGCTGCAGGGGGACTTTGTTGAGTCTTGCTGAAGCACTGTTGACATAATTATAATGTAAAACTTGAAAAATAAACAAACCAAAACTGGGACGACACAAGATAAACGCAAAAGAACTAATCAAAATCGCTATGTGGAAACAACGCTTAATAAAATAAGATTTGAAATAAAAGAACACAATACCAACATCAGCCACAGTGATCACAAGGTATGGCAGTGGTAATGCAAAATGTTATTGTACTGCAATTCAACTGCTGAAAAGCATTCCTTCTGAACCATTACAATGTAATGGAAAAGGACATTAAACCATTGTATGTTTAAGTAAGAAGACTGTATAAGTAACCACAGGTAAAATAATATAATATCCAATAATAAACAAGGATTCACACAAGGTCTTCTGAATTAAGTTTTATATTATTATTGTAGAACAATAAAGTCCTGCCCCAACACTGCTCCAACATGCAAACACTGTTGCCGACACAGGTGTGGTGCCAAACGGGGCCCAGGTAAGACTCAGTCCCCTGTGGTACCTATCCGCACCCCACCAGCCTCGGCAGTGCCATACCAAGATAGTGCTAAGATAAAGACTTTATTGGCTAGTTGTTGTTGTTGTTGTTGTTGTTGTTGTTGTTGTTGTTGTTGTTGTTGTTGTTGTTGTTGTTGTTGTTGTTGTTGTTGTTGTTGTTGTTCCCCAAGCTGCCTGGCCGAACAGCCCCAAGGCCCCGAGCAATTCCAAGGCCATAACCGAGTGCCCCCACAGAACCCTCCCCGCCGACCACAATAAAGCCTGGGTGACCGAAGCCACTCCATGGCGGGGAGCTAAGGAGGGTGCGGAAACGCCCGGGAAACCAAAGCCCCACCCAGGGCCCTGTGCCCCTCAGCAATTATGAAGGGAAAGTTGAGGGGCAAGGGAAAAATGTGACGCTTTGGCTTCCAATCTTGGTAGATTGGGAGGTCAATCCACGGAAGAGACGCCGTCACTTGAGATCTAGAAATATATAAGTTAAAGGAACAGTCAGAGTAAGCTATGGGTATGGCAGAGATTGCTCAGCTCTCACTCTGATAGACCAGCCCATCACCACATGACTAGAACCCAATCCTCTCAGCATCAGCTAGGAAAGGCCCTAGAAAGCCGCCTTTGGCGGGGGGATAGCTCCCCTATTTCAACCCCTTTCGGGGTTGGGCACCCGCCCAATTGGCTAGTAATGGCTGTTGGTCCACAAGTCTATCGCCATCCCCCCTATTAGTCGCCTTGTACGACACGACACGCAGTAGGATGCGTGAGGCAATATATATATATATATATATATATATATATATATATATATATATATATATATATATATATATATATATATATATATATATATATATATATATATATATATATATATATATATATATATATATATATATATATATATATACAGTATATATATATATATATATATATATATATATATATATATATATATATATATATATATATATATATATATACATATATATATATACAGTATTTTGATTCAATGCTTTCCTGCTTCATTCCCACAACACAAGAGGGTGATACGATCCTTGTTATGTTTAAACCCAGTGGTTGATTTCTCAGTTGCGGCACAGACGAGTCGAGGTAGGAAGACAACGCCATGGTACCCATTGTTTCTGTTATCTTTCTCATTCTCTCTTATCACTGTCTTACAGTACATCTTCCATATTATGCTTTTTTAATTTTATTTTTCCAACTACTCCCTCTCGGGCAGAGGCTGAGAGCCTGCACATTCACCGTTCAACACGGTGAAGCCTGTGAGGTCTTGTTACAGCCTAGGAAATGAGACAAGTGAAGCACGAGCTACAACCAGCCCTCGCCAACCTTCCATCGCAGATGCGCGGCTCTTGGTTGCCTACTCTGGCTCAAAGCAGTCCAACTTCTGAGGCTGCTTCGCCTTTATGCTTCACTGTCTCACTTCCTAGACTCGGACCCTCACTCTCAGAACGCCACCTATTGAGCAATTAACTCGCTAGGCATTGCCCCCCTGTAGCATATTTTGAATATGGGAATATTCATACACTGCTATTTAATCAGGGAACAATGAGGGTATTTTTTTGGCATTTCGGTGGGCTTTGTGGTAATGCACTGATACTAGGTACATCACAAATTCAATCCCAATAATATCTTCCCATTAGGATGCACATCCCTCTGTGGTTACCATACACTCCTCTTGCCCCTTTTCCTAAACAGGGGGACTATTATACCTGATTTTCAGTCTTCTGGCACTCTTCCCTTCTCCCATGCCAGTCTACACATTATTCAGATCCATTCAATCACTACCCACACACATCTCCACACTTCAGCATCTCGCCACACACTTCATCCATCCCCGATGCTCTACCCATCTGTAATTATGTGTTTTGTTTATTAGACTATACAGTATATGAACTCCTTATAACAAATTGTTGACTTTCCTTAGATCGTGAATCTGATGAGTACAACACAGACGATGACGACGACTCCATTTCCCTCCGTGGTGCGGCCGCCCGGCAGCGGATGGGAACACACATGTTGGTGAGCTTCGTTCGGGTGGTGAAGGATCGACCCATTACAGAACTTTCATTAGTGGAATCCACGCAGGACGAGTACATCACCAGGCATGGCATGGACAGCAAGATTCTCTACACTGATCACAGGTTAGTACATCACCAGGCATGGCATGGACAGCAAGATTCTTTACACTGATCACAGGTTAAGCTATAGTTTTGTTTAGTTTTTGTTGTTGATCCCCCCAGGCTGTCTGACCGAGCAGCTTCAAGGTCCCGAGCAAGGCCAAAGTCATAACTGAGCCCCCCCCCCCCCCACCCACCCACCCACCCACCCACCCACCCACACACAGTAATCGAAGCCACTCCCAGGCGAGGGGCTGAGGAGAGTGCACAAACGTCCAGGACAAAGCCCTGTAGCACCTTAACAATTATGAAAGGAAAGTCGAGGGGAAAAGGGAAACGTTAAAAGAATTAGAGTTAGCCTGGAGTACTGCATGCAGTTTTGGTCACCATAATGATATACAGGATGGGGGAGAATTCGGTTACCCACCTACCAGACTTTGGCAACGCTGCCTCTTGATATACAGGTATTTGTATAGCCAAGCAGTAGTCTGTGTGTACCACATAATTGATTATTTATTATAACAAACAATATCTTCACAACAATTGTATGCTTTCCCTTTTACATTACCTCATTAAATGCAGAAAAAACGGTAAAAGCTACTTGTATTTTTAAAGTTGGTGTTGTTGTTGTTCCCTAAGCTGCCTGGCCGAACAGCCCCGAGTCCCTAAGGAAGGCCATGGCCACGGTCGGGCTTTCCCACAGAGCTCTCAAGGAGTGTAGATTGTGTTGTTGGCGTAAGTGGTTGTGTGAAATGCAGTCTTCTATGATGTGTTTAATAGTATGGGGTGCTGTTTTACAACCTGGGCAGGAGTCGACAACGGAGTCATCCAGTCTCTTCTGATAGCTCAGAAGGGCTGGATGGTGTCCGCATCTCAGCCTGGCCAGGTGGACTCCGTCCTCACGAGGAAGGGTGGATTCAGAAGGATGGATTTCGGGAGGTCGTGCCTGCAGCTGCGTGTTGTTTACGAGTGAGTGGATGGAACGGCGAGAGATATGAGTATGGATGTGCTTCTGGAAGCTGGTTTGGGGTGGGCAGGGAGGGAGAGAAGATAGTATTTGTGTATGATAGCGTGTGCTGGGTGTTGTTTTAATAATTCTTGGTGTCTGTGGATGTGTTGCCATGTAGTGTAGTGGGTGGTGTTGGTTTGTGGAGGCTGCTGCCAGGAATTGAGTGCCTCTCATGTCCAGATGGTCTTTGACTTTGAGGACTTTGGTTTCTTGATGTAGGTGAAGTAGCTGTGCAGCCTGTGATGATTTTTAGGGCTTTATTTTGAATAGTCTTTAAGGTCTTATGATGTGTTTCAGCTAGGTTAGAAGCCCAGGCCGGGCTTGCGTATTCCATCACTGATCTTATGTACCTATTGTTTGTAAACTGTGGTGGTGGTTTCTTTGTTGTGTCCAACTTTTACAACTTTTACAACTTTTAAAGTTGTAATACAAATAAACTTAAATTAATAATTTTGAGTATAAGACAAATTATGCACAGTAATATTATACTGTACAGTATTTAATTTTTAATTTAGGCAGATTTGTATTATTTTCCTAAATTTTCCGTAGTTGAAAACACTTGCACGAAGTAAATAAATATGTCCAGAATACGATGGTGTTTTATAGAATTTCTGTAAATGTCTTCATTTCCAATATGTCGACCTTATAGTATAGCCTACTTTGATAGAGCGTTATATCATATATATTTACCTCCTAATACGGATGGCCTCCTAGGCTCCAAATTGTGCTTGCACCGTGGAGGATGAATGGCAGGCCAGGTTCCCTTGCTTGAATTATTGTTTTTAAAATGTGCATGCACAGTGCCACCATGCATGAACTACACCGCACAGTCAGTGTCCACCTACCTGTCACAATGAAAACACAAGATTCTAAGGTTTCCGCCGCGTCTGAATCAGTGCCCACTGCCCCCGCATGCACACGAAAACAATGATGGAGACAACGCGGAAGGGATATTATTGTCCGGGAGGCATTGCACAAGCTCTAAAAGACCTAGAAATTGTTGGGGATAGTGATAGTGATACTGTGAGTGATATGAGCAGTGTCGCCAGCTCTCGTGTGTGCGGAAAGCGGAGCATGCGAACGCGGCCAAATAATATGTGGCAAATTCTCTCCACTCGCAAGCTTTCCATTCAACAACTGAGAGGTGTAGGGATGTCTAGTCAAAGCCATTCTCCAGACAATGGTAAGCCAAAGTTTTTGCCGTTTAGTAGAACATTGTAGGTGGTCAAATTATTTATATACAGTATATACTGTATATGTGTGTCAATATTATGTTTTTTCATAAAAACACCCAGCTACAGGGAAGCGCCGCCTGGGAGGCCATCTGTCCTCCTGTGATTAAAAGACATGAAACATCTGCTTGCATGTGTAGGCAAATCTTCATTACCTTATGCAAGCATTCTATGTGATATGATGATTCACAGTTCTTGTTGTTCCCCAAGCTGCCTGGCCGAACAGCCCCAAGGCCCCGAGCAAGGCCAAGGCCATAACCGAGCACCCCCACAGAACCCTCCCTGCCGACCACAATAAAGCCTGGGTGATCGAAGCCACTCCATGGCGGGGAGCTGAGGAGGGTATATATAGTCACATCACCCTTAGCTAAGTCCTTTTACGAGCTCTCATCCTATACCTTCTTTATTCTACCCTTATGCAGAGTCACTCATAAAGGTTTGTGAACCTCTCATGTTTTTCATTATGCTAGTACATTAAAACCTCGCCCAATCGGACTAATCGGGGGAGAATTCGATCCGGAAGTGCCCAAAGTTTGGATCTGTCAAAAGTCTGAACTTGATTCTCTGACTTCCGGAAAAGTCAGAAGTCTGAGTAATATTCCAAAAAAGATAATTAAATTCTGGACTATATTACTCAGACTTCCGAACTTTTCCAGATGTCTGAGTAAGGGTCCGAAATTAAATGCTTATCCGGAAGCCTTAGGTTTCACGATGGGCAGGCTCTGGATGGGCGAGGTTCAACTGTATATCTCACTAAACTGATTTGTCAATGTAAATGTGCATATATCAAATGTTGAACCATAGATTCAGTTTAATGAAAAACAAATTGCATCGAAAATTCTATTCAGTTGTTTGTATATGCATAAAGAGAAACATAAGAACCACAAATGTTTATGAGTGACTGTGCCTTCTTCCCCAATAACACTCTTGCTCTTTTTCACCCAGTTATCCAAATCCACTGTACTGCAATTGCATAACCTAACCATCTAATTTTTTTTTTTTTAAATGTTGTTTGGCAAGCTTTTTTGACCAAGTTGGTATTATGGAGGTAGATCATGATTCTGGAACATGACTGTACTTGCCAGTATAGATAATAACAATAATTATGGTACTTGATGATGAAGACAGTATTCAACCGTGTTTTTTATATATTTCAGGATCTCGGTGGTGACTGGGATGATGCCCGGGGACGTAATCGGCAAGTCGGCCTTTAGCTACATGCACCCCGACGACATGTTATGGTCCTTTGTGGCTCAGCGACTCAGTATGTACACTCAAAGTTTCATTGTTTTGGTCTCAAGAATATTAAAAGTTTATATATGTGTGTGTGTGTGTGTGTCTGTTAGTGTTTGTGTGTACATGTGTGTCTTTAGAAGCCTCAGTAGGTAGATTACACTTCAATTTTGGTTGTTTATCTTTGGAGTAGAGCATCCCCTACCTTCCTTAGCTCCTTATATTTCTTTTCAACAATTTCTCTATTCTTTGGAATCATGTTCTATGATCTTAAACTCAACTTAATAAACTTGACAATACTGGTCATGAGACTGAATCCGTACCTTTCATATGGATCACTCAGTCTTTAAAGTGTTTAAAGTGATCTCCAATCTCAAGTGCAATAGGGACCGACAAAAAATAGGCAAGTTCGAATGTTCAAGATGCGAAGTTAACCACGTATGGGGAACAATACAATCGGGACCGGCGAGTTGGTAAGTAACCCACACCAAATCTGACAATGGCCATTATTGATACCCTTAAATCAGACAAATAACATTTTACATACTGTAGTATATTTATCATTATAAATATATAGGATGGTAAAAACAGGAAGTTGTATTCACCTTATAATAGTTGAATACAAACTTAACCCACGTAGCCCGGATGGCCGCCCCGGCAGACAAATTGAATCTTCACCGCATAGCCCAGATGGCTGCCTGGGCTGGGCTGGGCTCCTGGAGCTATAACATGGCTTTAAAACCGTGCAAGAGAAAGTTTAGTTGTCATGATGGGCGGTCCGCAACACACACAATAACACACAGTCACAGTCACAGTCATATATATATATATATATTATAGGTTTGATTCCCGAAGGGAAGTAGAGATAACCTAATATTTAGTAGGGGCCCCGGAATCATTGACGATGTTGCCTATTAGTATAAAAGTCTCCATTCACACCCACGTCAGTCGTTTGAATCAACCGCCGCGAGGAAGAAAGAGATTCATCTTCATAAGTGCAACGCTACTTCTCTTATGGTGTCGTCATATTTATCGGGTACCCACTACGAAAAAACTTCGTAAAAAAAAAATAAGAGAACAAGGGAAAAGCATTTTCCCATCTTAACACTGTTATTAACACGCTTCCCACATTCGGTGGATTTCTCGCGTTGTGGCTTCTTGCCGTCTCTCGCCAAGCGCAACGATTCCTCCTTCAATGCTATATCAAGATCACTCAAAATAACAGCGAATGGGAAGGGGATGGTTAGGAGGGACATCGTCGTCAATGATTCCGGGGCCCCTACTAAATATTAGGTTTTCTCTACTTCCCTTCGGGAATCAAACCTATAATTTAATAGTGGCCCCTTCATCATTGACGATGTTGCCTGCATTCCAAGACTGGAGGGGGACATTCGCAGTATCACAAACTCCTAAAAACCGTATGGTTAAATCCAGAATTCTCATAACAGAAAAGTTCTTTGTATATTGTAGTTGTGCATACAACTTAGTACAAAATTATAGATAAGAGTGTGAGCAGTGCGTTGCTTCAAAGAAGCCTGCTCCAACAACAGAGTCCTCATCTATGAGGTGTGTGTTGTAAGGGGTGAGATAGAGTTAATTGCACAACCCTTCATCACTCCGAGCCGGAACCTGTGCCGCTTTAGCGAGGTTCGTGGGCGTAGTCGTATTGACACGTATTAACTTTACTGAAGCTAGTGAAACTAGCCAGAGACATATCGGAGTTGCCAGTCGATCTTTACTGATCATCTGAGTCTAGTGTAACTAGCCTGGGAACTTCGAAATTATATGACCGTAGGACAATTAATTCTTTATTATAAAAGACAAAACTGGACAGTTAGCTATTGGAATTATTTCCAGAGTTCTATAGTAGTCTAGTGCAACTAGTTGCGAAGACGGAAACACAATCTTTTATATTCGTAAACTACATGAGCTTTAATAAAGGTTTGGAAACTTAAAATGAATACATCAGGCTTAATAATTAAACAAATTTTCCCGAGCTTCTTAGCTCGTGCAAATCTAATTGGGCTTGGCCCGGCGTAAATAACGCCTAGCTTGCCCTGCATTAACTTGTAATCCTGTGGAAGGGGGTTCATCTCTTGTACTGGGATCCGCATCCCCCCCCCCTTTTTTCTTAAGCCCCTATTGGGCGTCCACATCTCAGTACTAACGGCTGGAATTACAAGTGAAACAACAAAAGGAGTGTGCCCTTGAGCAGACTAAAAGAAAAAAGGTCTGAGCCGTAAAGAAATCGAGTTTGTAACCAAAAAGGGAATAAACACCTGCAAAGAAAAAAGTCTGCACCGAGGGCGCCTCCTGTGACTACCACGTCCTCTGCCCACTTGGTGTGGAGCGATGACACGTAGGATCCTGGAAAAAAACTTAGAGAGTTAGAAAAACACCTGGCTATACCAGTTAGTCTGCCGGGGGATGTCAAATATTTCTAGTCTAAGAGGATCGAACAAGATACCTGGGGGGACATGAGCCGTAGAACCTGAATGGCCACGCCGACCCGGCTTCCCCCGGCAGTAAATGTACCTCAGTCTGAACTTTTTTGCCTCATACCACTCAAAACTCGTTCATGATTACTTAAAGAGGTCAGAGAAAGCTCCGGTTCAGTGCGGCTGGCCATATATTAAGGAGGGACAGGCGTCTAGTCTACGCCGGAGGGAAAACAAGGAGCCTGGGATTGAAGGGGAAAACTGTCACTTTAGAAGAGTGATTGTTTGCGGCAATTACAGAAATTATTTCATATGGAACAAAATAAGGGCGAGAGAGCCCATAACAGTTTTCATCTATCACATTTAAGAAGAAAAGTGGGGAGAAAGTAAATAACTGATTCGGCCTTAAGAGGTTATCGTAAAGTGGGGACCTGCCGCTAAGCTGTCCCTGACCCCGGTAAAACGTCTCGGTACGTGCGCACAGCTCGAATAAGCATATGGAAAGAGGACAAAGTCCTCTTTAATATTAGAGATGGGAATAACATGCCGCCGGGACGAACTTCCAGCCCCCCGCGGCGGGACTTTTCCCAAAAAGGGACCACCCCAACAAGATCTGCTGAGGGCTTTAAAAACTTGCGTAATCATGAAGTGAGCTTAGCGAGAGTGAATACTGATTCGTGTTGTACCGCACGTAACGTAAAGAGAGGGACATCCTGGGGATTTGACAAGTGTAACTGTATTAGAGACCCCTGAGGATACCGTCCTCCAACCCATCTAGATGTACTGACTAGTAGGACATCATCCTAGACATCCTGGTAGTCGCTTGCCAGCGGACGGTTGTCTGGCTTATAACCCAAGTGTGAGAGAGGCGGCCCTTCCTGGTGTGTGTCTGTTGCAAGGTTAACGGCGTACGCACACCAGACCTGGGCCGGGGATCGTGTGTGTTCCTCTGTGTAATTACTAGGTATCACATCCCTTATGCAGAGGGTTGTATCATTCTGTTATGCAACGCCAGGTGAGGCAAAGTCGCGTGACTTCCTTTCTGGCGAGCACATTGCGGTGACCGGCGCAGGCCGGTCGCGCAGAAGAGATAAGGTGGCGCAGCCACCCTTATGAAGTAACTCCTCGTCGAACCTCGGAACCCCATTGCACTAGCACTGCCGAGGGAGAGAGGGGGACGGAGGGAGGACACACGACCCATTCTTTAAGGCATTTTATATTAAATGTACTAGATAGTGGGAGAGGAAACTGTCCGTTGACCGCTTGGAGCCTGCGGGGAGATTTGATGGGGGTTCCCTACATGCAATATCCTCCTTACCTTCACATCTTCCTGTCTAGTTTAATCATGTGCTTCGCGGTGGAGACCAGAGAGAACCAAATCCTATAAAAAGCATTCATAGGTCCCCTGAGCCATACCGAGTCTGAGGAGCTGTCGTGACCTGACTGCCTCAAAAAAGGCTGTCCGGATTTCTGTGAAAGTTCTCGCCGGGGAAGGGAGGGGATATTAATGAGAAGCCTTAGCTAATTCCTCCTTCCGTCATGGGGGCGTAATCCTAGCATACAGGAAGCTAACAAACTTCCTGTGGGCCGTAACTCTGACGAGAAAATTACCTTTGGAGTTCAAGAGGTTCAGGAGCAACGAGGGGCAAAGGAAAAACCTCTGCAGTTAATTGAGGGGCGATGAAAAAATCAAAATAGGGAGGGGGACCCCTCCCGGTTGTTGTATGAGCCAGTCAAACTCAGTAATGGAGGTGAAACTGGGGACTGAGGGTTAGATGGAAAAACTATCGCAAATTGTGGGAGTTCCTGATCCCACGTTACCCATGGTCCATCGCCCATCCCACCCGGAGGTAAGTTCTTGACCGCTTATCCGGCGGGTATTCCGGGTATGTTGTCCCCGCCGCAATACCGTTTCCTGACCCTGACAACTAGCGTTCAAGCGAAAATATGACTATTTCCCGGCATAGGGACATGGGAGATATTTTAAGGCTTAGGAAACAATATTGGATAAAAACTGAGATGATCGATTGTAGTGCTATCGAGTCGATCTGATAAACAAACCCTGGGACTGATGCTACCAAGATCGCTCATCCGTTAGTGGTATGTAGACCGGGAGATAGTGAACTCCGGCGGGCTAAGTCCCTAGAGTTTATAGTGAGAGCAATTCTGCCTTTCACATCACCGGTCCTACTTTAGCGAAATAGATGAGGATCCTTCCTCGATTTCAACATTCAAGTGGGATTGAAAGCTAGAGGTAATTGAGTAATGAACTTAGGCCTCTGACTTAACATCCACTTTGGCCTTACTGAGTCCGTAATGATTTATTCGGAAGTATGCCTAACACGGGGCGAAGCGACTTTAATCCATGCAATCAGTGAGAAAAGGTCTACTAGGTATACCGTGTACACCATTGCCAACTCAAATCCGAAGGGTTAGACTAACCTTAGATCGCCAATCCGCCTCGACGGGACGCAGGGATCAGCCACTTATACATAGTGTTTTTGGGTGGACCTGAACCGTTCCCCCTAGGCCTGGAGTCATGCAATTGCAAGTACCTATAATAGGAAAAAAACCCACTAGATACCCAGCAAGCTGATGTCTATAGATAAGCTTGTAAAACGGTCCCTAAACCGGCAGTATAAATAACACATCGTACTTGTAAGAGTTATATCGTTAAATTACCGCTGAATGTATCCAAACTCTTTATCCGTAAGAACTCTTATCCTATTATTTTTATTAATCTCACCACCACACCCCCAATGAAATTAATTAAAGTATATATGATCCACCGGGATTCGAATTATAGATTCGTGAACAAAAGAAGGTAAATTTTTGTTTGCATCTGCTTGCTTCATTTTAGGATGAGAGTCGTCTCGCCGGCCGAGGTCTAGCGTAACCAACCGAGCCGTCCCGCCGGCCTAAGTGCTTGATCATTATGAGCCGTATGACTGGCTTAAGTAATCGCAGAAACCATTAAACGAGATACTGATCGACTTTTCTTAACTTAGATTTTTAAGGAAAGAAAATTTATGAGCCGTATGACTGGCTTAAATAATCACAGGAACCCTTACCCGAGATACTGACCGACTTTTCTTAACCCGTCCAGCACCAGCGACGCGTCTGGCGCGTCGGCGATGTATGTAACGCACAGCCCCAGCGACGCGTCTGACGAGTCACCCTAATTTCTCCGACCGTAACCTCAGGTGTAGCCCCTCGAGAGGGCTCAGATTTGTATGGGAACTGTGTACGTATCCCACGCAACCGTGCCGATGGTTGAAAACTCAAAGTCCACGTGCGTGCGCGTGAGCGCGCAATAACCTGTTTTTTGGGGGAAATTGCCTTCAATTTTTTACTCTTGTAAAATCCGTTTTCGGGGGCTCTGTAGGACCATTTTTTGAGCTTTTTGATCGGTTTTTCGTGGTTTTTCCTTCATTCCTAACCCATTCGCTATTGTTTCTGGAATAAAAACCATTTTTCAAAACCGGCCGGGTTCTGGGTGTACATTTATTAATAATCAGCCGGGGCTCGATGAGTTAACTTAGATTTTTGAAGGAAAGAAAATTTTACTTACCCTAGCCGGAGACCGAGGTTCCATTACACGGGAGTGTCCCTCGAGAAAGTTGTTCGGCGAAGCCTGGAGGGTTTTTGTATTGGGGGGGGGGTGCATGGGGGCTGAGTCATAACCAATGGCTAATTGCTCAGCTAAGTGGTGAGTATTGATTGCCGAGATGCAACGTTATCCCTGATTCTGGGGAATTTTTTGTTTTGAAAGTTAGCAACTGTAAACAATTCCCATACTGTGGTCATTTAGGTATCTATCGATCCTGGCCGCCAGGCCCAATTGATCTATACAAAAAACTCACCCAATCCGCACCAGGATCTATGCCCACCGGGCACTGCTGGGAATTCCAGAGGCAAACTTAGCTGCAGCCTGTCGTAATCTTAGAGTGCAAGTAATTAAAATGTTAGGACGCAACAAATGGGGGGTTCCGTGTGGGGGCAAAAGTAAAATATTGACTATACCACTGAACCCCCCCCCCCCTCCTTTTCTCCCTTCCCCACTGCGGGAACGGGATGGTCCCTTGCCGTGCTGATCTGGAAAGAATTTCCAGGAATCAATGCTCATAAGGATAACCTGAGAGGAGTTAATAACATGCTAGTACAAGTCCGCCCGAAAGTTAGAAAAACAGTCACTATTAGTCTAACCTTCGACCGGACCTGAGTCTGTCAAATATAGGAATTATTTGTAGAAAATGCCTACCTGTGACTAGCGTCACTGGCCCAAAAAACGTGTAGATTATAGCACATAATCTGACCTTCTTCACTGTATCGCCGCAGGGCGATGAAGCCGGAGGTCCTGGGTATAATAGACTCCCTCACCCTGGCGGACTCGCTGAGCGAGTAGCCGTTTTATATGACGAGGTTACCCGTGAAACGGGTTCGTGTCGTATGTCAGAGAGGGTAAGTCTTATTGTGCTCGGAATCAATCAGGGCAACTTCCCTTGGCGGGCCGAGTACAGGGGCCCTTTACCACTTAAAGAGCGGGGCCCGACTTAAGTCTGTATCTAAAAAGCAGCAAGTTAGGAGCATTATTAAGGCTTTTAACCCGTACAGCCCCAGCGACGCGCCTGACGCGTCGGCGATGTATGTAACGCACAGCCCCAGAGACGCGCCTGGCGCGTCACCCTAATTGCGCCGACCGTAACCTCAGGTGTAGCGACTCAAGAGGGCTCAGATTTGTATGGGAACTGTGTACGTATCCCACGCAACCGTGCCGATGGTTGAAAACTCTCAAAGTCCACGTGCGTGCGCGTGAGCGTGCAATAACCTGGTTTTTTGGGGTAATTGCCTTCAATTTTTTACTCTTGTAAAATACGTTTTCGGGGGCTCTGTAGGACCATTCTTTAAGCTTTTTGAGCGGTTTTTCATGGTTTTTCCTTCATTCCTAACCCATTCGCTATTGTTTCTGGAATAAAACAATTTTTTGAAAACCGGCCGGGTTCTGGTGAACAAACATTACAAAACTAGCCGGGGCTGGACGGGTTAAAGGGTTAAAATCGAGTGCAAATGGCCGGGAGCGCAGCAGGCCACACGGCCGACACCCAGGGCTTGCCGCCGCCCACTGACTCACGCTCCCTCTGTTCTCGAGAGGCCGGCAGTGTAGCCAGTAGTGAGCGTAGCTGGAAAAAATATGCCGCTATACGCTAAACTCCCATGTTGGTGGTACCACTGCATCAAAACGACGAGTGCTACGTAGCTCGTTCTGGTCTCATTTTGAAGCTTGTAGCGCCTAGTTTTTTGCTGATTACATTTCTTTTCATGCAGATACTTGATTGATCATTCAGGAGGGCCTGAATATGCCCAAAACCCCCCGCTAGACGAGGGTTAATAAGTAGCACTTCCCGTCAGGAGGCATGTAGGAAGCCCACACGCCGGGACATTCGGAGGGTTTGTTAACTATTTGTAAAATAGAACCCGGCAGCCTTGCTAAGCAAAAAACCGCCGGAAAAAACATCCACAATTGTCCAGAGGCATCGACTTCACACAGATGCCAATCTATGACCTGAGTCATCGTTGTTTAGGCCAGTTGGCGGCGGGTATCTGCGTGCAATTATAGAAAATTGCTAGCAGGCACTGGTACGTGTACACACCTAGCCGCCGTGAAAGACGGGGTAAACGCAACAAAGGGCCGTCCACACAGAAGACGAAGTGCCAGCCTATGACACGAGTCATTGTTTCGGCCAGTTGGCGGCGGGTATCTGCGTGCTTTTATGAAAAAATGCTAGCAGGCGCCGGTACTTTTACACCTAACCGCCGTGAAAGACGGGGTAAAGAACAATGGGCCGGGCGGCACGCCGAAATCTTTATCTCTGCCGGACATCCCTACTTCCGCCGGCCATACCAGGTTGCCGGAAGAAGGGAAAATCACAAAGATCCCACGACAGAGAAACACAACCACACGCCGGCACTGAACGGACTCCGAACAGAGGCCGGCGGGTCCAGAGAGGAGTTCACTCGGTGAAAAGCACAACAACGAGAGAAAACCACCCTACTCTCAAACCAACCCTGACGTAAGGACGTCTCCTTGGACTCCCAGGAAGTGTGCAACACTAACCCACAGGGAGCGCAAGAAACGGGGACACAAAATAATTCACACATAGAGAAAAATTTAATAGATTCCGCCAAACAGCTAACCTAAAGGCTTAATCATGAGAAATAACTTTCAAAATGAAAAAACACGAAAAAGCAGCGAAAGCAGAGCAAAAGGCTCAGAGAAAGCCCCCAAATGGGACCTCTCGGCAAACACGGACGCCAGAAAGTCCCACAACCACGTGTGACAACCGTAACCCAGTGCGTCTGCTAAAAGACAAAGACGGGGTCCCAAGACCCAAAGCTGAACTAAGGAACAGCTAGTGAAGAATAAAAGCCTCCTAACTAAAGGGAAAGCAAAAGAACTAACAAAGGCTCAGGGAAAGCCCTCAAATGGGACTTCCCGGCAGACACGGAACGCCGGAAGGTCCCACAACCACGTGTGACAACCTTAACCCAGCGCGTCTGCTAAAAAGACAAAAACGGGGTCCCAAGACCCACAGCTGGACAAAAGAACAGCTATCGAAGAATAAAAGAGCCTCCTAACTAAAGGAAAAGCAAAAACTAAGGCGCATAGCAATAATGAAAACCACGCGTGTGGCAACAAAAATGAACACAACAAGTAAGCGCCTGAAAGTACCCTAATTTTAACACTTCCTGCGGGCCAATAATAACACAACCCGTGCTAGCTAATCTAAACCCTTGCTCACTATCCCCCAGATATATACGAATGAGTAGGGACTCACTAGAGGAAAGCGAACGTCGAATGAAGCCGGAGCGCGGGGGCACTAGTGTTGACGGTTGGCCCGCGAGGAAGAGAAGGAGGAATCGTTGCGCTTGGCGAGAAACAGCAAGAAGCCACAACGCGAGAAATCCACCGAATGTGGGAAGCGTGTTAATAACAGTGTTAAGGTGGGAAAATTCTTTTCCCTTTCTTGTTCTCTTATTTTTTTTACGAAGTTTTTTCGTAGTGGGTACCCGATCAATATGACGACACCATAAGAGAAGTAGCGATGCACTTATGAAGATGAATCTCTTTCTTCCTCGCGGCGGTTGATTCAAACGACTGACGTGGGTGTTGAATGGAGACTATTATACTAACATCGTCAATGATGAAGGGGCCACTATTAAATATATAGTTTTAATAGCCTTTTTTACTTGATATTCTTGAGTTTCCACCAATCTCCCTCCCCTCCCTATAATAATAGACCATTAACAGCCTTTTTGACCCGAGCTTCTCTTCCGCCTGCCAGTAGTGTTGAGTGGTCCTTTTATGACCTGATATTCTCTAGTTCCCACCCATCTCCCTCCCAAAAATACCAGACCATTGACCGTATTTGTGACCCGAGCTTCTCTTCCCCTTGCCAGTGCTGTTAAGTGGTCCCCTTTTTACCTGATTAGACTCTACTTCCCACCCATCTCCCTCCCTAAAATATCATACTGTTAACATCTTTTTTTTTACCTGATCTCCTCTTCCCCCTGCCAGTGTTGTCTAGTGCTCAGGGTCAGGGTGTGGTGACCTATCGCCTGCAGAGTATGGACGGCAAGCACGTTAACCTGCGCTCCCGGGGATACCTGGAGGTCAACAAGCAGACGGGGGAGGTCGAGTCATTTGTCTGCATTAACACCGTCCTCAGGTGGGGTTTGCCTTGCACTATTATGTAACTTCACTTTATTATAGATTTGTCCTCATGTGGTTGTGCATAAATCTTTCTCTTCCACCTTCCCCCCCCCCCCCCTTCTCTCTCTCTCTCTCTCTCATGATAATAATACAGTAGTTATAATGCTTTTATAAATCTTTCTTTCTCACTCATTAAAAATAAGTTATCTTCTACGTATGTACCGGTTAAAGCTTACTGAAAATATATCATGTACTGGTGGATGGGACTGGTCAGCCTTGGTTGGCAACCTGTCTAGGGGAGTAAACCTTATACAAATCCGTACTGCCTTAGGGTGAAGCAGGTTAGTGGATGGATTAGCCGCACATCACTGTAGAAAAATAGTGCTAAAAAATACATAAAAGGCCTCGGAGTCGGATAGATCCTAAATTGAGTGGTCAATCCTGTAAGTCCTTCAGTAAATTGGCATAGGTTGTCTCTCTTACAGGGGTTAGGTCCGCTTGGGGGCATTTTGTGTATGGCCACCCCCATTAAGGGGAGTAAGGCGTCTGGCAATAGATAGATAGATAGATATATTATTTCTTTGTTCATAGTGAAAATTGATAACTGTGTAACCTCTTTTAATACTTTGTTTCCCTATCCAGTGTGAAGGATGCCAGTGATGAATTACTTAACCAACGTCGTATGCTGCTGCCCATGATTAGCGGACAAAACTCTGATGATTATCTCGGCACCATCTCTTCTTCGGTCAGTTACAGATAATACAGTACAGTATATACCGGTACTTTGTTTAACACTCACTGTAGGCTATACTGCAATATGCAGACTACATGGCCAAATCACCTCACACATAATATTAAACCCATGTGCACACCATGACTGTCCCACCTGTGGGTGTTATATATGTGTCACAAAAGAAAAAAATAATACATGTACTTTCAATGGCATGTAACTGATTGTAATTTTTTAATTATGACAAAAGCAGTGGGTTAATTGATGGGACTCATTTAGTCTTGGCAGCCTCAACCCGGGAAGCGCAGACCTATGGTATTTGAAACATCCCACCAGGCGAAGGTATTTTGGTTCATTCCTGACAAAAATAGTCATATTTACCATAAATATAATTATTACTTATTCATATGTGCCTATTTTACATTTAATATGAAGATATTAACATTTAACCTAAGACGTGCGCATGGGGGGTATGAGACACCACACACATGTGCGCACGTATTTGAGCTGTTCCCATCACTAACATCATTATTTTACCATAAATAGCATTAATACTTATCCATATGCGCCTATTTTAGGTTGATTATAAAGGTATTAACCTGTTACAGCAATAAAACAAGTGGAAACAGCGTTTGGATGGTCAAAATCAGCAATACAGGCCGGGAGTTACATAATGTATGGCTGAGGCAACCTCCCTCCCCTTATCTGGAGAGACACTGTTATGCAATAGTCTCTCTCTCGCTCTTTCCCACGCTTGGTAACAGTGATGAGAACGCCCTGCTACCAACTCGCTAATGTTAGCACGAAAATAGACCACAGAATAAGGGAATAACAGGGAAAATAGGTGATAACTGAAGGAGGGGAGGGAAGTGGGGAAGGAGGGGATGTGGAGGAGTGATATTTGGCATGGCCCAGGGGCCAAAAAAAAAAAAAAAAAAAAAAAAAAAAATGGGGGTGTTTTAATTAAATGGATTTGTTTAGGCCCAGGATCTTAAGAGTCTTCCCGCAGTCGCCCGGGGAAATTGTTAAGAGTCTTCCCGCACTTGCCGGGTTAAGAGCAATAAAATAAGTGGGAATAGCATTTGGGGGATGAAAAAGACATATTATTGCCGCCCGGTCGTATCATGAGGCGAGAGCGGGGCGGCGAATATCCTCCCTCTCCGAGCTCCAAAGCGTCAATTGACGCCTTGCAATACAAGTCTCTGTGTTGCAAGGATCTCTAGCTGCCTCGCCCGTTTTAAAGTGACTGCGTAAGGGAAATTTGCGCGGAAAATTACCCGATAAAAGGGGGAATAACAGGAAAAATAACTGATAATTGGAGAGGGGGGGAATAGGAGGGGGAGGAGGACACATATGTAGGAGTGGTAGCAAGTAATAAAGGGGAATTATCTCACCTATTCACATATTGCTTTGTTTTGAGTGCCAGTGTGGTGTTTTGACAGTTTTTTTATGTCCTGGCTCTTAAGAGGACCATCGCCTTTGCCCACCAAACCTCTTATGAGGAGCTTAGCCATTTCCGGGTTAAGGCACCAGCTGTAAGTTCCAGTAATGGTGATGATATTTTTTTTGGGTCCCATGGCGGTTAGGCCGCAACCCAATTGGGCTGCCGCCCATGTAGTATTCAGGCGCATCGCCCACTTTGTTTACATTACTGTATGCCATGGGATACAATAATGGGTTGAGCCTCACCCCCCCTTGACTTATTGTCATCATCATATATATTGCCAGCAGGGGGGAAAATAACAAGTACGCCGCGGCCCAATCATACCGCGCCCCAACCATGCCGCGGCCCGACCGAATGTACACCCTTTTTCTTTTATCACCATGCACTCCCTGGTCAAGAGCAGGGCTAGGATGAGTGCCCTGATGTACCAGAGACTTCAGTGGACATGTATGCTAATAAAAAAAATTAAGTTTTACCGCAGTCAAATGTCAATTTTCTGATATGCTTAATTGTTTGTTGAGCAGATGTTGCGTCATTCTCTCACCTTTGTCCAGTTTATCAATTATTTAGTTTTCCTTTGCTAAAGTCGAGCAAACTACACTTATCTTCTTAAATTGAGCGCCAGCCTTGCCAAACTTGCTGGGAAAAGTAGGAAGGAGCTTCATGCTGGAATATCTCTGGCAAAGTACACAAACGAATAAACACACAGAGAAGAAGCTTGTTGTTTGTCAGTCGGCGAGTAACAATGACTGAAGTAAGGAGAGGTGGGGTAAACTGTGCCCGAAAAGGACGCCATACCCAACGGGCATCACAATATTGTATCGCAGTGTGCTTGGGCAGCCCACCTTATTTGAAAATGTGCCTACTTAAATGTTTTTTAGGTTTCAAATATATTTTCAGCAAGCTTGGAAATTGTGAACTATCGTAACGCGAATTTGGGGGGATCACTGTACACTACAGTCGCCACTGTATTAGGGTCACCACCAGCAGTATAAATCACCAGTTTGTCTGTGTAAGCGATATTACTCATATATTAGGTTTATTGTATCAGCTCTTACGTAATGAATTGATAGTACTGTACATTTGAATTAGTGATTTAAAGGTTGATCTTTAGGAAGGATGGCAACTTTATTGTTATTGACATTAGTACCAGTGTATTGATTTTCATATTTTTCATTCCCCAGCTGCCACCTCAGATTGTGGACACCCTGAAGAAGATGATGAACCCAGAAAACATGAAGAAGATGATGAACCCCAAAAACATGGAGAAGATGTTGACAGCCGGTCTTCCCACAGTGGCAGGTCCTGACTTGAGCATGAACAAATCTCAGGAAGGCAGCAACCTCACTCATCATGAGGGACTTACAGACAATATGTCTCAGGGCAAACCTAAAAGGTTATGTGGATTTGATAGGACATCAGGTTCATCAGTTCAACAAGACTTTCAACATGACAGAGGCAAAGTGTTTGACAATAATCAGGGGTGTAATGTTTCTAATGAGACTAAGTCAAGTGATGACTTTTCCGATGTAATGACCAAGAAGTTTGATTTTGATCGAGAGCCCCACCAGTCATGTGCCAGCCAACAGAACAACATTATATCATCCCCACAAATGTGTTCTCCAACTGTGACAGTGCACAAGCCAAATGAAAATTATCTGTTGTCTGCTAATGAACAGCAATTTGGCAGCACAAATTACATGCATCAGAAGTTTGCTCATGAGCCCAGTTCAGACTGCTACCAGCAGAACATGAATAACTTGAAGTCACCAACACAAAGCTTCGACAGTGGCATTGTATCTCCCTCAGGATATTTTGAGTACAACCAAAAGATAGACAAGTCTCCCATGTCTATAAAACCCTGCTCACCTGGGCTATCTCCCATGTCTATAAAACCCTGCTCACCCGGTCTATCCCCCATGTCTATAAAACCCTGCTCACCTGGTCTATCTCCCATGTCTATAAAACCCTGCTCCCCAAGTACTGACTTGCTCTCTCCTGAAAGTCACGATCACAAAAAGAGGAGTCCTAACTATCCCGCACATGGAAGTCTTAGTCCCATTATGAGAGGGCCTACCACTCTCAGCCATTATGAATCAACAGGAGCACATCACGATACTTTCATAGGAACTAACTATCATAATCTGCCTGAAAGTAGTAATGATCTGCCATCCCCTGGGAGCTTATCTCAGAAACAACCCTGTACTGTATCACCAGGAACCATTAATGATAGAAAAACAAACATGGCAGCTTACCTGAATGACGGCCATGGGAATGAAGGACTTGGGACCCACAAGACTACAAATTATCTTCCAAATTGCAGCAATGATACTCTTCCTCACAATCAGACCTTTCAATCTGTCAATTCCATCCATACGAGTATGAATAACACAAAAGGGAGATCACCATATTACCCTCATAACCAGTTCTCTCCACAGCCTGGTGTGATAGAGACTTCACAACCACAGTACGCACAGCTACAGCTACAGTCACACCCACAACTACAGTCACAGTACTCACAGCCAGAGCGACAACCACAGCCACAACGAGGGTCTGGACTTAACAGTTTACATCCCAGTTTAGAAACAGATTTTGGTTATTCCTCACTTCAAAATTTTGATTTGTCAAGTCATCAGCTTCGCCATCTGCAACCCCGGTCCAAAGAGGATCACATGAAGTCATCTTTTTCTCCAAGAAATCAGAGTTTTTCTGCAGGTAAGTTTACATTTGGGTGGGTTGGCTAGCAACCCTCCCCTGAAAACAAGCTAGAGAATAAAAAAAAATTACTCAAAATATGGAGGCGATTCTTTCATGCCACAATTTCTGGTCTTTACACTGGAATATGCCATCAAACTCCCATACCTTTTGGTTATGCAGAATAATTTATATTAGTTAAGTTCTTTTATAGTAATGATTTGCTACATTAATGCACTAACATACAATGTATTTTGTAGATGTGAAGGATATGAGTCAGTTGTATCCTCCTGTGCCAACTGCCAACACCACCAACCTATCGCTACAGTGCAGTGCCAATTTACAGTTTAGCACAACAAATCAATGCTCAGGTAAATATATAGAATTATACAATAGCCTGGAATGGAGTGGGAAGGACATTCACATGCGTCAATACTTGAATGGAGGAATAATAGGCCTACCCATGTGGTGCTTAGAGAGTCTTCTGTCAGAGTTAAATGTGGCTTTCAAAAGTTCAGAGAGTTATTGCTTCTTTTGATCATGGTTTATACTTTGTGTATTGGAAGTGCAATGCTTTTGAAATGTTGCCGGTTTACGTGGAAGATATTTACATAATATAATTTAATAAAATGAGAATGCTGTGATGGATATGTGTGGTTAATTTGGAAAATAATGTAACTAATTAGTAACTAAGGAGATGGTTAGGTATTAAAAGTATCAGTGAAGAGGTGTGCATAACCTGGCTTGATTAGTTGGGCATGTGGATTGGTTGGATGATCAAAATTAAGTGAAGTGCTGCTGCATGTGTGTGAATGTGGAGGGACTAGCATGAAGGGTTAGACGTAGAAAGACGTGTGATCTGGTACTTCGTTCTGATCTCGGTATTAAACACTTGACAAGTGAGGCAGCCTGGGATGCCACCAATGTGAGTACCAATAAGAAGTAATAAGGATGTTTGTTATGAGAGAGGTAAGGTAGGAAGTGATGATAATGATGTGATATGGCTGATGTAAGGTATAAGTAAAGATAATGGTGAACAGTTTAAAAATATAGATTATAAATGATGTTGTTGTTGTTATTGTTGTTCCCTAAGCTGCCTGGCCGAACAGCCCCGAGTCCCTGAGAAAGGCCATGGCCACGATCGGGCTTTCCCACAGAGCTCTCATTGAGTGTAGATTGTGTTGTTGGCGTAAGTGGTTGTGTGAAATGCAGTCTTCTATGATGTGTTTAATGGTATGGGGTGCTGTGTTACATCCCGGGCAGGCGTCGACAACGGAGTCATCCAGTCTCTTCTGATAGCTCAGGAGAGCTGGATGGTGTCCGCATCTCAGCCTGGCCAGGTGGACTCTGTCCTCGCGAGGAAGGGAGGATTCGGAAGGATGGATTTCGGGAGGTCGTGCATGCAGCTGCGTGTTGTCTGTGAGTGAGTGGATGGATCGGTGAGAGATATGAGTATGGATGTGCTTCTGGAAGTTGGTTCGGGGTGGGCAGGGAGGGAGAGAGGACAATAATTGTGTGTGATACCGTGTGCTGGGTGTTGTTTTGATATTTCTTGGTGTCTGTGGGTGTGTTGGCATGTAGTTTAGTGGGTGGTCTTGGTTCGTGGAGGCTGCTGCCAGGAATTGAGTGCCTCTCATGTCCAGATGGTTTTTGACTTTCAGGATTTTGGTTTCTTGATGTAGGTGATCTGTGGGTGCAGTAGCTGTGCAGCCTGTAATGATCTTCAGGGCTTTGTTTTGAATAGTCTGTAAGGTCTTATGATGTGTTTCAGCTAGGTTAGAAGCCCAGGCTGGGCTTGCGTATTCCATCACTGATCTTATGTATTGTTTATATACTGTGGTGGTAGTTTCTTTGTTGTGTCCAAATTTTGTGTGAGCAAGTGACCTGAGGGCGTTAAGTCTGGGTGTCAGTTTCTTTTTAATGTTTGTGGTGTGCTGTTTGAATGTCATATGAGTATCATATGTTACTCCTAGGATTTTGGGTGTGTGTGTATGTGTTAGGGGTGTGTTGTTTATGGTGAGTTGAGGGATGTATTCGTGTTCTCCTGTCCAACTTGTGAGCAGGGTTGCGGTGGATTTGGCTGGGGCTAGATTAAGTCTGTTTGTAGTGCACCAGCCATGTAGGGTGTTGAGATAGGGTTGAAGGAGATCTGTTGCTCTTTTTGGGTCATGGTGTGTGCATGTGAGTGTTATGTCATCTGCATAGGAGGCTAAGTTTATTTGGGGCGTATTGGGTGTAGTTATATCGTGCATGTACAGATTGAAGAGTGCGGGCGATAGGACGGACCCTTGTGGGACTCCGTTTGGAAAGTTTCTGATTTTAGATGACTGACCGGCAAAAGATACGTGTGCACATCTGCCTGCTAGGAAGTTGGCCAGCCACCGTTTTGTGTTGTGCATGTTTGTTAGGTTGTGGCGGGGGATGGCATCGAAGGCTTTACTAATGTCGAGTGTGGCTAATAGTGATCTGTGTGGTGGTCTAGCTGAGTTGATGCCGTCGAAAGCTCTTTGTGTAAGGTCTGTGAGAAGAGTGTTTGTGGAGTGCAGTGGCCTAAAGCCATGTTGTGTTGGAGCTAGGGGTAGGTCAGGTGTAATTAGTTGTAATACTAGGCGTTCCATGACCTTAGAGGGGGAGCAAAGGAGTGTGATGGGGCGGTGCGAGGAGGGTAGCGTGGGGTCTTTGTTGGGTTTGGGGAATGTGATGATGATACCATGCTTCCAAATGTCTGGTATTGTGTTGTGTGAATAGCTGTAGTTTGATATGTTAGTGAGTGCTTGTATGCCTTGTGGTCCCAGGTGTCTGAGGTGTATGTTGCTTATGTTGTCTAGGCCACAGGCGGGTGAGTGCTTGAGATTGTTGATGATATGCTTTGTCTGGTGATTGGTGAAGGGTGTATAGTCAGGGTCTGTGGGGAATTGTCTCTTACGTCGGATGACACGTCGGTCGTCTTTGTGAGGTTTTAGGTGGCTGACATGTGAGAAGTGATTGATGAGAGTGTTTGCTTGTTGTTTACATGAAGGAGTAGAGTCTGTTGTTGTGATTGCAGCATGTGATTGTGTTGTGTTGCTGTTGGAAAGTGTGATGCTGTTTAGTGTTTTGTAGAGTTTTTTGGGGTTTGTTTTGTGATCAAGTGTTTGTAGGAAGTTATTCCAATTTAGTTTTTGTTCTTGTATTTTGTTGTTAGTTTGGGTGTTGAGTGCTTGGATTTGTTGTGTGATATCTTGTGTGTGGGGTGCTGGGGAGTGTTTCAGTATGTCGCGTTGTCTGATGAGGTTTTGAATTTCTGGTGTGAAGTTGGGGTTGTGTCTTTTTCTGTTACCTCTTGGCATGTGTTTCTTGTCAGCGTTTTGGATAGTTTTATTGAGTATGTGTACAGCATTGTTGATGTTAGTGATGGGTGTACTGTTTTGAGTTGTGAAGTGTTGTTCTGTCTCATTTGTGAATGCTTCCCAGTTAGCTCTTTTATAATTGGTGTATGTGTGTTTGTGGCTAGCTGGGGTGAGTCTGGTTTTGGTGGTGATAATGATCGGGAGGTGGTCAGAGCCTAAGGTTCTGACCACCCTCCAGGATGTTGTGGGGGCGAGTTCTGGGGAGCAAAAGGTGATGTCTGGAGATGATGGGTTATAGAGGGCTTGGTGAGGAATATGGGTATGTTGATGGATGTCGTTAAGGATGATGAGGTTATCGGTTTGGTTTTGTAGTACCAGCCCTCTGTCTGTGTCGGGGTTGTCGACAAACCAGGCCGACGTCTTGGCGTTGAAGTCACCACCCACGATGATGTGTGGGGTGTTTGTGATGTGTTGTAAGTGTGGTCTGTATTCATTTGGTACTGTAGGGGATGTTTGGGGAGGGATGTATGTGTTTATGATGGTTATGTTGGATTTGTTGCCAGTGCGTATTTTAATTGATTGTATTTCTGTTGTGTTATCATTTGGGGGGAGGAGGGATTTGGTTTGTACACTGGTTACTATGTATGATATTTCATAGTGTACCAGGGTAATGAGTCCACCGCCCCCGCCGACAGCCCGGTCTTGTCTGATGGTGGTGAAATTATGAAATGTGGGTGTTTTTTGTGATGTGCGGAGTTTTGTTTCTTGTAAGATGGCAATGTGTATGTTGTGTTGTTTGATGAAGTGTGAGAGTTTGTGTTTCTTTGTGTTAATGCCATCTATGTTCAATTGGAGAATGTTAATGTTATGTGCACGATGTATGTTGGGTGCTGCTGCACGAGGATGGGGTGGGGGTGAGGGAGGGGCTGGAGGTTGGGATGGGTGAGGTGGGGGTGGGGATTGGGGAGCAGGAGATGGGGGTTGGAATGGATTAGGATGGGGTGTGGTGTGTTGAGTTGAGGATGTGGATGGTATGGCAAGGTTAGGTGGGTTAGGGAGGAGAGGTGGACGGGTTTTAGGGGGGGGAGTGGATGATATGGGAAGGCTAGGTGGGTTGGGGAGGAGAGGTGGACGGGTTTTAGGTGAGGGATTTGACTGGGAGAGGGAGGGGCATGAGGAACAGGTCCAGGTGTTTGTGTAGTGTTTCTTGGAGGCAAGTGTTGGGCAGGTGAAGTGGGTCCAGTTCCCGCATGAATTGCAGAGAACTGAACCCTTAGTATGGCGACTCGAAGTGATGGGTTTTGAGCAAGTTGGACATATGTATGTGTACGTGGGTCCTGGGTTGCTCTCAATGTCTCCGGCTAGAAGAAGTCTTCGAGAAATGACAGCCGGAGAGTCATTTCTCGGTGTAGGAAAAACTGTGTGATGTGTGTGTTTGGTGTGAGAGGTGTGGAAATTCCCGGCGCGACCGAAGCCGCTCCAAGGACCCGTGCCCCCAGGGAGGGGGCAGGGGATGGTTGTGACGGTTTGGCTCCCGAAACTGCTCCCCGCGGCCGGCATCCGGTTTTCCTCCACTGGTCGTTGATTTTGTCTTCGGCCGTGGAGGGTCGGCAGCCATCCGCGGTTGGCAGCCTCGGGAGGTGGCCCCACGGCGTAGACGCCGCCACATCAGGACCTATAAATGATGTTGTGATAAGTGATAGAGAGGAAGTGATGATAAACTGGTTGTATGATCGATAAAGTTGGAAGTAATGATAAAATGGTTGTATGACAGGTATGAGGGTGGGTGGTGAGTGTGAGAGCAGGGGACCCTCACCATGCCACCACCACTACCCGGGGGGGCTGGGACCATCGCCCCTCACACCACCCTCTCTCATGGACACTGATCCGCCCATCAAAGTGGAGGACGGTAGAGTTAACCAACACTACCAGAGGGAATACCTGCACCACACACAACATGAAGGTACTGTACTTCGGTAGCGCGTCTGACTGCTGATCGAAGGGTCGGCAGTTCGATCCCACCTCATGCCATTGGTAGACGTCAAGAGTTTGGACACTCAGGTTTAACAATTTGTGGCGAATGTCCAGTAAAGTCCCTGTAACAAGGGCCCTAGCTTTGTCTATCAAGGGAGTGTACAGCATTAAAACTAAATCATCATCATCATCCAATGACTTAGAATATTTATAGTTATCCTTTTTCAGATCATCACTCGTATATCTGTCTATTTGTTGGAAATGAAGTCCTGTGTTTTGCACAAGTACACCTTGGGTGGATGGGACTCGTTAGCCTTGATCAGCAACCTATCTAGGGGAGACAAACTTATAAATATCTGGGTGGATGGGAGTCGTCATCCTTGGTCGTCTTGGGGAGTAAACCTTATACAAATCCGCACTGCTTACTTAAGGGTGAAGCAGGTTAGTGGATGAACTAACCGTACACCACTGTAGAAAAATAGTGCTAAAGAGATACACAGAGGGCCTCGGAGTTGGACTGACCCTAAGTTGAGTGGTCAATCCTTTCAGTTCATAAATAAACTGGCTCAGGTTGTCCTCACAGGGGACAGATCTGCTTGAGGGCATTTTGTGCATGTCCACCCTCATAAAGGGGAATAATGTGTCCAGCAATAGATAGATAGATAGACAGATACCTTGGTCATTTGATGGTTGCTCTTTAGGCCTATACTGCACAATCCTCCGCATCACCCCTGTCAAGTTCCCTAACCTTAAATCTTCTTTAGGCCCTCGTCTCGGGTCTTTCTCTATCTACCAAATGCTTGCTCTTTAGGCCTATACTGCACAATCCTCCGCATCACCCCTGTCAAGTTCCCTAACCTTAAATCTTCTTTAGGCCCTCGTCTCGGGTCTTTCTCTATCTACCAAATGCCGTCATTCCTGTTATGCTAAATAAACTGTGCTTCCGTCACGACTCCCTGCCTAGGCAAACTCTTCCGTCTCTGTCTCTCCTCTAACGTCTTCCCTTCTTGCTTGAAGTTCGCTCTCATTCAACCTGTCCCAAAGAAGGGTGACCGCTCTCAATCCTCCAAATATCGTCCAATTGCTCTCATTTCTTGCTTCTTTAAAGTTTTTGAAACAATTCTTACCTCAAAATTTCTTAAGCATTTACCTATACCCATAACCTACTCTCAGACCGCCAGTATGGCTTCCTTCGCTCTACTGGTGATCTTCTTTCTTATCCCACTAACTCTTGGTCATCCTCCATTCGGGACTTCAGTGAGACTTTTTCTGTTGTGCTAGACATATCGAGGGCCTTCGATAGCGTCTGACACAAATCCCTCATTTCCAAACTTCTCTCCTTCGGTTTCTATCTCTCCATTTGTGCCTTTGTCTCTAATTTCCTTTCTGGCTGTTCCATAGCTGCGGTTGTGTACGGCCATCGCTCATTTTATCAACCTATCAACTCCGGTGTTCCTCAGGGTTCTGTTCTATCTCCTATTCTCTTCCTATTATTCATTAACAACATTCTCAACTGCACCTCCAGCCCCATTCACTCATATGCTGACGATTCTACATTACACTATTCAACTAGCCTCCCTCATAACCACTCACAGCAGGAACTCCAAAATTCATGGAAGGCGGCCATAAAACACCTATCTTCTGATCTCTCTACTACAGTATCTCTAAACTGGGGTAGAGAAAACCTTGTTACTTTTAATGCTGCCAAAACTCAATTTCTCCATCTGTCCAGAAAACTATGACCTACTCTTCAACGACATAAAAATTAACGCTTTATCTTCTCTTAATATTCTTGGTGTCTCATTTTCTTCTGGTCTCTCTTGGAAAGATTATATTACCACTAAAACAACTTCCCAGAAGCTGGGTGTGCTCAACTGTCTCCGGGGGTTCTTCACCCCTGCGCAGCTTCTTGCTCTGTACAAAGGCACTGTGCATCCATGTATTGAGTATTGTTCACACGTGTGGGGAGGATTCTCTCACACAGCACTTCTAGACAAAGTAGAAAAGAAAGCCTTCTGTCTCATTAACTCACGTCCACTCACCAATTCTCTGCAGTAGCTCTCTCTTCGCCGCAATGTTACATCTCTCTCACTATTCTACCGCTATTACAATGATCAGTGTTCCTCAGAGCTCTCTGTGTATACCACCCCCTCTTCGTAGAGCACATAGCACCCATCTTGCAACACAATCCCACCCCTACTCTGTGCAGCTCTCCAACCCAAGAGTGAAACGTTATTCTCAATCTCAACAGTTGAGCTCTGGGACTCTCTCCTAGAATCAGTCTTTCCCTCTTCCTATGACTTAAATTGCTTCAAACTCTGTGTGTCCAGGCATTTTGGCTAAAATGTCCCTTGATTTTGGCCCTGTCACTCGTTTAACTCTGAGGAAGACACTCGCTACAGGAAGTTCTGCCTTTTGTCTCCCTCACTCACATAGGAAAAAAATATATATATATACTGTATACTGTATATAGTACTTCACTTGTATTCCCCTGTAGCCATTCTAATTGTTGTGATAAGCAAGCTGATTGAACAAAGGTACTTGTAAGCATGCTATTCTGCTCCAACTCATGGCTTAGCCTACTCTATAGTATTGCCTTATGCAACAGAAATACAAAACACATGAAGGAATCACACTACACCTGGATGATCATAAATTAACCCTGGTATTTAGTGAGACTGAGTTATGACAACAGATTCGGAGGAGCACATTTCCTTTCAGGTATTTAGTATTCATAGTCAATCACAGTCAATCTTTCACAAGTTATCCTCTTTCTTTGGCGCTTTCCAGGTGAATATCAGTAACTGGGTACTCTGTAAAGCATTGAGGGAGTGAAGGTGGTACATTTGGCAGTTAGATAACTAAATATAGAATTTACTTTTATTATACTAAGACAAGTTTTGGTATATATAGAGTAAGATACCCTCATATTGAACAATAATAAGAACAAGAGCTTTTCAGATATACAGTACTGAGATAAAAATAAAAATGTTCCATGTATTTTTTTATTTCAACTTTTTACTTACCGGTATTTATAAAACATTCATGACCTCAAGCATTCCTCATTTCAGGCAAACTACTATGATGAATGTGCATTGGATCGCTCTTGCCGGGCCTACAATGCAACTCCTCAACAAGCCTCATACAAAACTGCCAGGGATATGTGACTCATACTCCCCCTCCCCCATAAGCTAAGGTCCGGTTTGATCCTGTCAAATCCAGTAGGTCCTTTACATCTAAGTGAAATTCTATACAGGTAGAGATATGTTGCTTGGTATATTACTATACTGAACTTTTGAACATCATTTGTCATATACTGACGACACTTTTCCATCTGTATGCATCTTTCATGAATCTAAAAGATGCTTTAATATAGATTTATACTTCAACTACCTTGAAAGGCAGAAACAATATATGTGAGTGCATCTTTGCCTTCTTTCTCTACTGTATTTAACCAGAGAGACATGTGATTATAAACATCATGATTTACCTACCATCTGCTGTACAATACTGACTGAGAGAGATTACCTTCACCACACTATAAATGCTCAGGAAGGTGGAGGCATCGTCTTAGTTCATCAGTTCTTCTTTACTGTTGCTTTAGTTCAGTAGTCATATCACCACAATATTAAATCAACTAATTTATCAGCAGCTTTATCTTTAAAAATTGCCTTCAAATTTATTATTAGTAAAACTTGACTTCCATGTTGCCATACATTTCCCTAAAAGTGTAATGTGATAACAAATGGCTAAGCTCATACCATGTATTGATAAGTTTGAACAAAAAATAGATAGGCCTATATTTATCTTGAATTTTTAGGTTCGGAGATAAAGATCAAAGTTTTCTGCTATGATATTGTGTAAGTAAAAAAAGAAAAAAGGCATTAATGCTATTAGAATTTCCTTGAGTATAAAGAAGCTACTGGTTTTTGCATTACTGTATATTGTACCTTGCATTACATTCTTTATGACTGAGAGTGAGATGTGAATGATGGACTGTAAATAAATGTGTTGTGTGTCAGTGAAGTGGCAAATTTTAAACCAAATTCACTTAAATTTGGTCCAGTGTTTATATGCTGTACAGTAAACCCCCGCTAACTCGGACTCTTTTTAGTCGAAAACCCGCACTTCTCGGAATGGCATCGGCCTCTCGGAAATGTCCCTGTATATCTCGGAAATTTCCGAGTTGGACGGGATTTGTGTCCGGTTTACAATGTTCTCTCATTCGGTTTTAAGTTATTTTTAGGATGAATTGAAGCCTGTGCCTTTTAATTATTGTGTTAATATTAATTACTATGTACTGTACTGTCCCTGAAAACATAATTTGTCATTAATATGATGAATTTCACATGTTAAAAAAAAAAAAAAAAAAAAAAAAAAAAAATCAATTTTTTCTGACGCGGACTTTCCTCTTCTAATTTGCAGAGCTGGGCACTTCCGCATACACTTACGCAAAACGCCAATTTCGCCATGGCGAAAGTGTCATTTTGGTGGCGCACTTGCGTTGGTGGCAAAATGGCTGCCTATCTTCGCATTTGTAGGTCTGAAAGTTACCTCCATGTTGCTAACCTTGAGTCCGCAAAGTTTTAGCGCGTTTTTCAAAGGCACAAAGAGGCATAGATTACCAGACAGAAGCAGACAGCCTCCCGAGATTGTCTGGTAGTCTTTGGTCAGTTCGGCCAAGACCAAAGATTAACGGACTCTGGGGGTGTGGCCACCAGCCGGGAGGCAGGACTCTGGTGACAGTTTCAGCCACTCACAGCCTTCGTTACAAGGCATGATTCAAATGTTAGACAACTGAGGTGAGTGTTGACAGGGGTGAGTGTTGTAAATATTTTATCCTTCATATATTTAAAATTATTATTTTGAATGAATTAGAGTCCTTTGCATTCCTATAGGGTTGAAAAGTAATATTATTGTTTAACCTCTGAAGTGCGCATGGGAGGTATGAGACACCACACTCCTGTGCTGACGTATTTGAGCTGTTCCCATCACTAACATCGTTATTTTACCATAAATAGCATTAATACTTATCCATATGCGCCTATTATAGGTTGATTATAAAGGTATTAACCTGTTACAACAATAAAACAAGTGGAAACAGCGTTTGGATGGTCAAAATCGGCGATACAGGCCGGGAGTTACATAATGTATGGCTGAGGCAACCTCCCTTCCCACCACTTTTCCCCACGTCTGGAGAGAGACTGTCGATCGATACTCTCTCTCTCTCTTTCTTGCACTCGCTTGCTAACAGTGATGACAATGCCCTGCTTGCAACTCGCTAATGTTAGCACGAAAATATACCACAGAATAAGGGAATAACAGGGAAAATAGGTGATAACTGAAGGAGGTGAGGAAAGTGGGGAAGGAGGGGAGGTGGAGGAGTGATATTTGGCATGGCCCAGGGGCAATACAAAAAAAAAAAAAATTGTTTTGGGGTGTTTTAAATGGATTTTTTAATAGCCTTACTCTTAAGAGTCTTCCCGCAGTCCGCCGGGGGAACTCTTAAGAGTCTTCCAGCAGTTCCCGGGTTAATTAAAAAAAAAAATCTGAATTATGCTTTTTTATTATATATATTTAAAAATTAGGTCAATATACAGGAGGCGCTACAATATTGGTAAAAAATTAAGCTCAATAGCATGTGATTAAGCGATTTTTTCCCAAATTTTTGATGTAGGTGTCATTCCCAGGAAACTAACATAATACATATTATATGGATATTTACGTTTTAAGGGGTTGTTTACACTTCTTCTTTTTCGTCTTCTGGGAGACCTCTTTTACGTGACTGTCAGTCAACAACCGAGACATCTGGTGGCGAATGCAATGAACTATACTGGTGGCATCGTGGCCAAAGTAATCACCCTACCTAATTCATGCCAAGAGTACTCGAGTTCACTGACACGTGATGTCTTTATCGACCAATCAGGTGATGCCATGATTTGGAAAACAGGTGGCTCGGGATATAAGCTATCAGTTTGACTTTGGCCAGCTTGTGTAGAGGGTGTGAGCCGATCAAAGCTTTTTCCACCATCTTTAAAAACACTGAGGCTGCTTAACCCTTCGCTGCGGGTGACGTTCTGGAATGTGTTGGCAAGTTACAGCAATTTCCAGGCTTTAAAAGTCTGTAAAAAACGTAAAAATAGAGTGTCAGAGGGCGGGAGCGTGAGGGGCCCACTTCCGACCCTCAGAGCACCGAGCGGCTCACTGAGCTAGGCTGTGTCTCGCGCGGGTCTCTCTCTGTCTCTCTCACCAGTGTAGCCAAGCGAGCGAGTGTTACATAATAGCGGGGTTTCCGCGTTTCACTGGGACCACTGCGGGTGAACCAGACCACGTACACGGTCCGTTCTGGTGTCATTTTGAAGCTATTTTCGTCTATTTTTGGCAGAATACTCTTCATTTAATGCAGATGCTTGATTTATCATTCAGGAGTGCCTGAATATGCCCTAAATAGCTGCAGCAAAAGGGTTAAGACATTTTCGCCTTCCAATAAGTGTAAACTGTCCAAAGTGCAATAACCAGTGTTCCAAATACAGCCGACGAGGACAGCTGGTTTTGAAATGCACATACAGTTTTTTGACATGGAAAAATTTGAAACAAAAATCCACCAGCTGTTGACCAAGATGAGTGGTGATCGAGCCTCCAGCGGCCAGCCAGGCAACCACTCAAGCCAGTACCTCCTCTGTTCATTAAGGTTAGTTGGTTGGTTGGGACAATATAAAGGAGCCGGACCACAGCTAGCTCGGGAATCTTAATGGGTGATCGCAAAGTAACATAAAGTAAAAGATTTTTTTCGCATAGGTTTAAACTGGCATGCAAGGGCTATTTTTGTATCCTACGTACTGGGTACTTTGAACCCTTGGTAGCTGGGCATGCAAGGGCTAGTCTTGTATCCAACGTACTGGGTCTAGGTTAGGTTAGGTTAGGTTGGGTTGTTAGGTTAGGCTAATGTTAACCCCATTCTTACTAGGTTAGGTTAGGTTAGGTAAGGTTGTTAGGTTAGGCTAATTATTATGTTCTCTCCACCAACCAACTTTACTCCTAAACTCGATTAATGAAATTAACAAACACATGTGGCAGTCCGGGGATTCGAACCTAGGATGCTCACACCGAAAATCAACACACTTATGCATTGCACCACGAGGACAGTTAACCCTATTCTTACTTCGTTAGGTTAGGCTAATGTTAACCCTATGAAAAACCAAACAAAGATTTTATTAAGGTTACTGTGTAATTTTAACATGAAAATTAGTAAAATCCGAGCCAAGTTTCGTCAAAACTTGGCTCGTGTTTTCAAAATGTCGGGTTAGGCCTATATGGGTATGGAAATTTACAAAACCCGAACCAACATTTTAATAAGGTTACTGTTATTTTCATTTTTAAATTAGTTAAATCCGAGCCAACTTTCGTCAAAACTTGGCTCGGGTTTTTATGGGTCTGGAAATTGACAAAACCGAGCCAAATTTTGGTTACAAATGTGTATTATCGTGTTCTATATGCTTTTTACCCCTCAATTTCCCTGATATTCATAGCCCTCCCCACTATCGGGGGGGGGGGGGGCGTGTCTTTAGATTGATGGATAATGGGTAAATGCTTAATTCCCATTCAATTTCATCACTAGATTCGACTAAAACACCAAAAACAAAATCAAAATACAAAAAAAAAACCCCTGAAAAACACGTTGTTGCGTCTCCTGTATATTAACCAAAAATTATAGGTCTGCCATGAGCAACTTGCCAGTTTTTCAAAACATAAAAGCTCTATGGTCCACAGTGTCTTTGAAAAATGTGCTATCTGGTTCCCACCACCAGTGGTAAACAGTCCCGCGGCCCCTACGCTTCCAGCGCCCGCCAAAAACCAAGCCAATTACTTCTTGTGCGGGAATCTAGTGTACCTTCTGTATTTCGTTATTTTTCGTATGTGATTTGATGTGTGAAAATGCTAAGGAAGACATGATGATAAAGATTACTTAATAAATATTGCTTAAATGTAAACACAAATATTTGAAGACCTGGAGAGATTCGATCATTCGACTGTGCAACTCTCACAAATCATAATCGAATCCACTATTCCACTCTTGAGCCAATATATTTTAATTATCAATAGTCTAGATTATTTATTTTTGGATATGGATATTGTCAAAATATAATTAATACTGAGATGTAGAGAGCTGAATTACGATAAAGACGAATATTAGATGAAATATGCGAAAACCCTTTAATTAGGATAGCCTCTTCTTTTTTTTGTCTTCTTCTTTTTGTGGAGTTGCTGTCCCTTTTCAAAGCCAGCTCACCTATGCACCGGTGACTTCTCCAGAAACAGCTAGAGCTAGATTTAAGAATTAGTTTAGAAAATATGTAGTCGTAGAAAGGATAGATAAAGAAAAAGAATTGAAGTATATAGCTTAAGCAGAACTCTCCTCTCCGTATTTTACCCCCTCCTCCACCCCCCAATATCTTGTTCTCTCCTTACCTTAATTTAACTTTTCCCCTCTCTACTATTTAATCTCATTTTTCTTCCTCCCCCGCTCTGGTCCCCTTCACCCTATTCTATTCTATTCCGTTTTCTCTTCTGCCACACCTGCTCCAGGAATCTTTTCACTACCTTCATTCTTGTCCCCATTTCCCCATCTACCCCCTCTTCTGTCCCGAGACCTAACACAAATTTTACACCCTCATCCTCCTCCTCTTTCTGTTCTTCCCATTCCCTCTCCCCTTCCACCCGTTTCCACTAATTTTCCAACCCATCTCTCTCCTCTGCATACCCCTGGCACTCTGTCACTATATGTTCTATTGTCTCCTCCACTCTCCTCCCTCCCACCTCACACTGTAGACACTCTTTCACCCCCCCATTCCACCTCCATGTTCTCCTATTTGTCTCTAATGCTCCTGCCCTAGCCTTGAACAGTAGTTCAGCTCCCCAACTTCCGTCATAGAACTCCTCTTTTCTCGGTCTCCCCTTGCTTCTATATCTTATCAGTGTACTTTTCTTCTCCATATTTCTCTTCCATTCCTGTCTTCCTACTTCCTTCACTCTCATTCCTATCTCTTTCTCTAGTCTCCTTCCCTGACCTAGTCCTGCATTACTCCCTACATCTCTCCACTCCTCTCCCACCCTTCTTTGTTTCACTCCTATTTTTTTCAGTTTTCTCTTACACTCTTTTGCCCATCTACTCTTCCCCTCCCCCCATTCATTCACTCTCCTTGGCCACCTATTATCCTCCATCTCCTCCAACCTACTCTTGTACCTCAACTTTTCCTTCGCCACTCTTTCCTCAAACGTACTCCATCCCATCTCCCCTCTCACTGCTTCATTTGCTGTCCACCTTCTTGCTCCTAACCCCATTCTTCCTATTTTATTTTGTCCCGTCTCCAGTCTATTTATTTCTCCCCCTGTACTCCCTCTCACATCCATCCCGTACATTATTCTCGGCACTTCAAAGTCCTTCCACACCTCTCTTACTATTTTATATTTATTTACACTGGTTTTTGTCACATTCCACAGTTTCCCACTACGCTGCTCCACCTTCATGATTTTCTCATTCATTGTCCTTTGTCGCCCTTCCCTCCCTATCCATACCCCTAAATACTTCACTTCCTCCCTTGTTTCTATTCTTTCCCCTCCTATCCTCATGTCTACTGCCTCTGGTCCATTTACTACTATCATACTGCTTTTCTCTACACTGAACTTCATTTCTAGGTCTCTGCCAAACCTTTCCGCCTCCTGTAACATTTCCCCCATATCTTCCTCTGTCTCTGCTATCAACACAACATCATCAGCAAACGTCAGAATTGCTAGCCTATACTGCTCTATTTTCACTCCTTGTCCCTTACTCTTAATTCTCCTCACCAACTCCTCCATGCACATTGCAAAAATTAGTGGTGACAGGTTACATCCCTGCCTTAACCCTTTCCTTCTCCTGATTCCTTTCACTGCAATATTTTTCCACACAATCTCTGTATCCGCCCCTTCATACATATTCATTATCATGTTCCTTATCTTCCTACTCACTCCTAGTTTCTCCATCACTGCTTCTGCAACTCCCCTACTAATCTTATCATATGCCTTCTCCACATCCAAACACACTATAAACACACATTTCCCTTGCTTTGCCTTTTTCTCTATAATCTCATCTAATATAAATATATTGTCTGTTCCTCTTCTCCCCTTCCTAAACCCATTTTGCTCTTCACTAAGTAGGATCCTTTCTTCTACATACTCTCCTACCCTCTCCTTTAGTATCCCATAAAATATCTTATTTATTATGTTTATTACCGTTATTGGTCTATAACTCCCCATTTCGTGCACATTTTTTGCTCCTCCTTTGTAAATCAATGTGACCCTTTCTTCTTTCCATCCTCCTCCCATATTTTATCAAAAAGCTTCTTCAACATCCTAACTATCATCTCCCCTCCTTCAATATACATCTCTGCTGTTATCCCATCCGGCCCTGCCGCTTTGTTTCTCTTCAGCTTTTTCACACTCCTCCTAATCTCCTCCTCACTCACCATCTCATTCATATTTTCATCTATTTCTTCCTCATTTAGTTCAATATTCCATTGCCCTACTCTTATTTGGTCATTTACCCCTCCCACTTCCTCCCAGTATCTTTTTATTTCCTCTCCAATTTTATTTACATCCCTAACTTTTCCCCACCTACGTTCAGCTCCACTACTACCTTTTCCCTCCTTTTTTCTCTTTTTAGCCATCTATACCACTCAGCTTTTCCTTTGTCCCCCTTCTCTTTTATTGTCAATTTCTTTCTGTTCATGCTTCTCTATTGCTCCTCTTATTAAGTTTTTTGTGTGTTTCCTTTCCCTCTCGTATTCTTCCCTTGCTATTCGAATTTCCTCCTCACTTATATTTTCCCCTTCTCCAACTCTTTCCTAATCCTATTCCTCTCTTTCCTCTTCTTCCTCGCCTCCTTAATGTCTGTATTCCACCACCCTTTCATTCCTCTACCTTTCCTCCCTATTTTCTCCTTCTCTAACACTCTCTCTGCTACCTTATTTATTTCCCTCTCAATCCACTTATCAATTTGCATTGCACTCCCTCCCCCCACTTCATCTATATCCATATTCCCTATTTCCTCCCTAAACCTCCCCCACTCCGCCTCCTTCATGTTCCATCTTTCTGGCTTACTAGCCTCTCTACACTTCTCTATCTTCTCCTTGTGAGACTTTATGCTGTATCTTAGTTTCAGCAGGTTATGGTCACTGTTTATTTCAAAGTTTCTTTCTTCATCTACTACCATTTCTATCACTCTCTCTCCTGCTTTCCTGTTCACTAATATATAATCAATAGCTGACCTCCTCCCTTCTCTTCCTCTCCATGTTACTTTCCCCTCCGCCTCTACCATATTCAAATTTTCTAACTGCTCATCCTCACATAGGTCTAACAATAACTTCCCATTCCTATTGATTTGTTCCCCTAAGATTCCTGTGTGAGCATTCATATCCCCCATTATTATGATTTCATCTTCGTTTCCTCTCATCACAGCCCTTATTACTTCGTATTTTCTCCGATTTTCCTCCCTCTCTCTCAGCCCTCCCTCTACCGTCATATAGCATATAATCAGCATAAATTTAGCTCTTTTCATTTCCCCTTTCCCTTCCACCCTCACTACTAGTATGTCCTCCTGGTTTTCCCCTTCCCCCAAGCTCACCTGTTCAACTTCCCATTTTTCTTTTTCTACCACCACTGCGACTCCTCCACCCTTTTTCTTTGTTTTCTCTCTTCCTTTCCCTATTACTTCATACTTCTCCCCTCCCCATTCTATCTTCCCCTTCAATTTTGTTTCTACTATTCCACAAATATTCAACCTTCCTTCCTCTGCTTCTCTCTCTATTTCCTCCATCATTCCCGGCCTCCATCCATTAACATTCACACACCCAATTATTATTTCCCCCCATATCCTTTCCATGGAATTCTTGCTTCTTTTTCTTCTTCCTCCTACATTCCTTTCTCCCCCCCCCCCTTCCTTTCCTCTTCTACTCCCCCTGGCTCCTTATTTGTTTCCTTTACTTCTCCTCCACTCCCATTTTTTCCCTATTCTTCGCACTACTGTCTATAATCTCCTTTCTTCCAAGACTATCCCCCCCTATCTCCCGCTTTTTTCCTCTACCCTTTCCCCCCTGTATTGAATCTCCTGCTCCTTCATTTTCCATCGCTTCTCCTCCCTTTGCCCCTACTTCCTCCTCCCTTTCCTCTCCCTTGTTCGTTGATAGTCAATCTACTTTGTTCTTCTCCCATGACGACCACCTCTCTTCTCGTCTAACAATCTCCTCTAGCCTCTCTGCTATATGTCTTTCCTCCTCCCTTTTTAGGTGCAACCCAAATTGCTTCAAACTCCGTGTGTCCAGGCATTTTGGCTCGAACGTCCCTTGATTTTGGCCCTGTCACTCTTTCAACTATGGGGGAGGCACTCGCTATAGGCAGTTATGCCTTTTGCCTCCCTCAATCACATAGAAAAAAAAAAAAAACAAAAAAAAAACCCATCTTCTTCAAAACTCCAAGAATCCACCTCTCTGTCCAAATCTAGGAAACTAAATCCTTTAATCCCCTTTCCCTTTAGCACAGAGTTCATGCACTTTGTAAGCTCCTTGATCTCGTCATTTGTCGCAATCCTTACCTTCTCATAACTCCAGCTCTCTTTGGGCCTCCTCAGGATTCCCACCATTACTATGCTCACTCTCTTTTCTTTCTTTCTTATTTCCCTTAATCCTTCTTCAATCTCTGCCATTGTTCCCCTCACTCCTTGCATCTCCAGACCATTTCCCCCTCCCTGTATTACTAAGGTTCCTTCCCCCCCCCCCCCCCCCCTCAAAATTTATGTTTCTTGCCTGCTTCATTACCTCCCATATTCCTGCCCTTCTTAGGCTAATTACTTCCCTTTCCGAGTTATCTAAAAACCTTTCCCATATTCCTGAAGGTGCTATCTCCACATATCACTGTTTTCTTCAGCCTTCTTTCCCTCTTATTATTCCAGCTTCCTCCTATTTTATTTGTCCCCCTCACCGCACTAGTTTCTACTGTCCTCTCCCTTGTTTCCGCCTCCCTTACGCTCCTACTCTTCCCTTTTTCGGGCTCTACTTGTGTTCTCCCACTGCTCCTTCTCTCCCCATCCTCCCTCTTACCCCTGGGTCTTGTTTACCGGTACTCTATGTACCTCTTCCCTCCTACTTTTACTTCCCTCCCTTTCTACCATCCTCTCTTTTTTTATCCCTTCTCCGCTCTTCTATGCAGTCTATTTCACTTCCCTCTTCGTCCATATCTGTCAAGCTCAGCTCTCCCTCCTCTCTTTCTTTTCCGACTCCATCCCCAACGTTCTGCTCATTTACCCCTTCCTTCTTTCCCCTGTTCTTTAGTGACCCTTGACTCGTTATTTGGCTTCCCAGAAATGCATTCGACCATTCTTCCCATTCTCCCATGCTTTCGCCCCTTTCACTTTCCTGCGTCTCCTTCACGACCCTTCCCTTTCTCGTCACCTGCCATCTTTGCTGTTTTGTTTCTTTCTCGCATGCCTCATCTATTCTTCTTATTTGCTCCCCAATCCTCCCCTCACTTATGTCCTCTCTCTCACTTTCATATATCTCTGTGCTTATTTCCTCTCTCACTCTGTTTCCTACTTCCACATCTTTTGTTACGTCTTCTGCTCTCTGACTCTCTGTGGTCTCTCCGCTTCCCTCCCCATTTTCAGTTCCTTCATTTTCTGTGTCTTGATCTGCTTCTATGTTGTTATCCCCTCGGTTCTTATCCTTGCTACTCTCCCACACCTGTAATAACCTCTCTGTTACTACTACCTGATCTCTGAACCTATTCATTACCCCTTCCAGTCTTTCCTTCAAAACTTCCACTGTAATTAATAGGCACATTCTTCACAGCATTCCCTTTTTCTCAATACTATCCCTTCTTTTTCCTTCGGCATCCATCTTCGTCGCGTCTACCCATTTCATTTTCATTCATTTTTCATTTTCTATGGAGCTCGTCCTGGAATCTTTACGACTCTGAACCTCACGATTCTATACAGGACTGGCCATTTGTATCGGCACTAGCTCAGAGAAGAGTGTTGAGAGGGGAGAAGGGGCGTTGGAGAGAGAGGAAGCTGTTGGAGTGGCTTTGTTATGTGTGTTTAGTCTGTATACGTCGTCAGGATGTCCCCTGACTGGGTGCGAGCATGTGAAACATGCTAGGACGTACTACCACACCCACTAAATGTCCGCCGTGGCAGGGATTCGATCCCGGGTCTTGCAGATTCACACGTGAGCGTGCTCACCACTGGACCACCACGGCTCCAACATTCACATTTCTCGCATTGTATCATACTATCATCATCTAGCACCTCTGCTTCTTGCTCTTCATCGGACTCTATCCCATTTCCATCCTCAGCTTCCTCCCCTCCTCTCTTTTCTTCCCCCCTTCTTACGATACCAGCCCTCCTCCTATAGACCTACCTGCTTGTGCAGAGTCCCTGCTCACCCCTCTCTTCCCATTTCTCACCTTTTTCACTCCTTCTCCCTGCTTCGTCATCGTTCCCAAATCCCACCACCTCCCACTAAAATCACCCACCCCTTACTCACAAACATACAGGCAGTGGAAGGTGGGGTACATCCGAAGAGAAAAATGCTATGATTAAGGAAGAGCTAAGATTAAGGAAGAGCTCACGCCAGTAGAGAAGAGAAGTGTCGCCGTCCACCACCCTCCCTCGTACTTGTCGACCGTATCACAAACGTTTTGAGCTGGCGTCCCCTGTCCCGCTCCGTCTCTCCCACGCCTTCCCACTTCTTCTTCCTTTATCTCCTCTCACCGTCGTCTTCCCCCGTTCTTCTTTACACTTTCTGATCTTTGTCCTTACTCTCACTTCCCACCACCTTTTTTTTTGTCCTTGGGTTACGATTTACCCTCAATGTCTCAAGATACCCCGGGACACTCTTAGAGTCGACCACCCGCAAAACGTCTAAAAAAACTAACGTTATTGTTTATCACACGTCACGTGTTCGTCATCACATGATAGGCGTCGTCTTTATTTATGATTAGATAGGCTATTTGAAAAGCTTATGGTGTATTTGAAGTGAATAGTACATTAGTCATACCTTTTATAAATGAATAGCCTATAGGCTAAGCCTATATATAGAATGAAGCGGTTAGGCTGTAGGCCAGGCTTAATATTCGTGGCCAAGTTCACAAATTTCCATAGCCTAGCCTATTGGCCTACGGTTTGCTTTCAATCGTATGGGTGAGTAATGATATCCTACTGTCTCGATTTATTTATTTCCATTTGAATTGATACTTCTATTTAGGCTAGTGCGATTTTTATTAGTGCGTTATTTCATGGTCTCACTTGCGAAATAGGCTAGGCCTAGGCTAGTTAGTTAATTTGATTTATATTAATGTTTTCTTAACCTAGGCTAAACTAAGTTTATTAGGTTACCCTAATCCCATCAAAATGCCTCAAAGCATGTAGGCTAAATATTGCATAGCCTAGGCCTATAGGTTAATAGAGAAAGTTAGGGGTAGGATGTAGTGACCTGGCGTACCGCCATCTTTGTTTACATTACGCGTAGTGGCGTCGGACCTTTCCCATCATGTTCAGGTCTATTTTGACCTGACCTAACCTAACCTAGTAGGCCTATTCATGTAGTAATGACAGGGGGCAAATAGCAGAAAATATAGCGTCGAAATAGACGGGAACGTAAGTGCGAGCGCGGCGATCGCCCTATGTAAACAATGACGACCATACGCCCGAACTCTACATCTAGTCCAGTAAATCTAGCAATCATTTAACTGGACCTAGAACAAATTGCAATAGAAGGTTTTTTGGCTTTAACTTGTTTATTAGGTCCCTCTGATGAACATATAAAAAGTCTCCAACTTTTGGACACTGGGAAAGTGGTTAATTTGCATAAATTCAAGATGGCCGCCATCCAAAGCTTCAATTTACAGATAACTTTTTTCTGGTTGCTCCTAGACCCTATAAATGTATTACAAACAACGTTTTTTTGGCTTTAACTTGTTTATTAGGTCCCTCTGATGAACATATAAAAAGTCTCCAACTTTTGGACACCTGGAAAGTGGTTAATTTACAGCCGAAAAACCTTACAGACAGGCTGAACTGTCTCTTTCACAAGGGGTGACACAGGCACTTTGTGCTTGTATGGGTTTTTTGACCTGTTGTCCCTCTTTTTTATAAAAAAAAAACAAAAAAAACATGACGTAGTATGACGTCATTCAGAGCCAATTATGTAATTCATGATAGGAGTTCGTATTCACTTGGATCATCGGTGCTTGCATCAAAGTTGCTATTTTGACAGAGTCCTTTACATTGACCACATGCACTGGAACATTCAAGCTCATTCCGTTTGCAACTACAGCGTTGAGTGTCACAGTTTCCCTTACACTGACATCTGACCAATTTCAGTAGTGAATCAGGAGCCACTGGCGAATCCATCGTCTTCGGTTCAAGCTGTCCCTTCCGCAGACACCAGCCCCATTTCTCGGGGTCCACACAGTTCCCCATCCATTCCTGGACCTGACAATAAACTCGGAACGAGTGGTATTTGGCTGCATCGGTTGTTGGGGGAAGGCTGTGAACTTCAACGGTAGTTGAACTTTTTGCCACCTTGTTGCAAAACTTTGTCTTTCGCAGTCCGTCAAGGGTGTCATTTTCTTTTCCCCCATACAAATAAACCAAGGCCTTTTCACCAGCTGATGATATCGCGTCTTTACTTCCACTTTGGCAACAGAATGCTTCTATACATTTCAAGAAACCGTTGTCTTCCCTCACTTTCCTCAAGGCAGCCCCTTTACCAATACCATACAGTCGTGAGGTTGTGTCACATCCACAGAGTGCATGGACAACTGGCAGGACACGACAGATGCTTTCACCGAGAGCTTCTGCTACTGAGTTAATATGCCAACATTTCCCACCTTCCTTGCTCGACTTGAAGTACAAATCATTCATCCCTCGTTCCGCATAATGACACAACAGCACCAACAAGTCTGTGTCCTCACCTATCACATATGTCACGGTTTCCCTTGCATGCTCAATTCCCTTCTTCGCAATCATGACATCTGCATCTGCTGGCGCATTGACACAGTCAATTCCATTTGCCTTGAATGTTTCACACAATAAGTCAATGAAGTTTTGCTTATTGTCCGAGTTTGACAAGAAGTTTTCCTTTTTTGACCGAAGGGGCATGGTTGGAGTGAACATCACCTTTTGACCAAAGACTCCTTTTGATCGTCGATTGTGTGTCATGTCCTTGGTAGTAGGTCCTGATTTATAACCGTCGAATACAACCACCAGGTTGAGAAAGTTTTTGGAAACATGCTTCATGTACATGCTTGCAATGTCCTCAAATGTGTCACCCTTCTTCCATGGAATCCTTTGCAATAAGGAACCACCATCCAGAACATGGGTCACAGTCCTTTCTTCCTCAAATGATTCCAATGACGACTTGGGAACAACAGCAGCTATCTCATCTCCTAGCTGTGGTTTATTGGCTTCCCTGAGCCTCCCCCACTTATCGAACAGAGCAGTAGGGTAGCTAGACAACTCATACGCAAAGACCTCTTCAACACCTAAGTCCCTGTTATTAGCAAAGATGAGGAGCCTCTGGAAAAGGAGCTGTGGGTCGATTGGTACTTTTTCAGCACTGATTGTAACCTTTGCACCCAACGACTCAACTTGATCTTTCTTCCTAAATGAAAAGTCAAAAGCATTGCTACCTTCCATCTTCTTTGACAGTTACAACATCGCTGCGTCCATGCACGTTACTAATAACCAGTTCATCCCCAAAATATGAAATAAGTTTCTGTTTCATGTATTTTACACTATACGCTTCAACATCAGGGCACAACTGGGACATTCTATCAACGAGATCAACCACTGTAGTCTGTTCATCATCATTGCCACTGACTAGGTCCTCGATTGCGAGTAGAAATGCTTCCTCTCGTGAGGCATCTACTTTGCGACCCTTGCGAGGAGGTTCACTGTCTGCGGAATCACGATATTTGGAGGGGATCTGCCTATGTGTCTGGAAATTTGAGCTGCACTGCTTGTGATATATTGCGTCAGCTGCTGGAAGATCGCGTGCAAAGTTAATTCGGCCTCTAACAGTGTCAGCCCACTCATCAGCCCTGGCATCACATGCAGAAAGTATTGTCCTTTGAAAGTTGAAGGTGCGTACTGGATACACTTCTTCTGAATCATGCTTTGTGTCCAAATAGATTTTTGTACCACAAAAAAAGCAGTTCTCTGTAAAACAAAAGTCTGGTGTCTGAGAACGAAGAGCAGGTTTTTCAGGACGTTTCTTCTGCTTCCCAGGAATTCTATTTGGCTTCGTATTGACATGCTTCTTTCGGCAATCAATGTGCACCGTTTGGCCCTCGGACACGGTAATTGATGGCGTTCCACGTTCAGTACTGGCCTTGTTGATAGTATCTGCTCCCTTCGCCCTCAGCTTGACTGTTTCTCCTTCGTCTAACGTGTTTGAGCAAATGCCGCAGGGATTATGCACCACCTCTTCTTCCATGGCTTCGGTAGATGTCGCACCAATCTGTTGAAACAAGAAACAAGATGATGGGATTAGTATAGGCCTAGGCAAAATGTAATAGACAATAATGTGCAGTAAAGGTAGGGCTTGACCTAGAACAAATTGCAATAGAAGGTTTTTTGGCTGTAAGGTTTTTTGGCTGTAAATTAACCACTTTCCAGGTGTCCAAAAGTTGGAGACTTTTTATATGTTCATCAGAGGGACCTAATAAACAAGTTAAAGCCAAAAAACGTTGTTTGTAATACATTTATAGGGTCTAGGAGCAACCAGAAAAAAGTTATCTGTAAATTGAAGCTTTGGACGGCGGCCATCTTGAATTTATGCAAATTAACCACTTTCCCGGTGTCCAAGATAGACAAGGTAGGATACAGCATGTATGAAGCGATGGAGGAAGTGAATGCAGAAAAGGATATAGGAGTAGTGATAGACAATAAGTTAAATGTCTCAGAACATTTAGCGGAAAAGATAAACAAAGCTAATAGAATTGTAGGGCTGATAAGGAGGACATTTGTGTCACTTGACGAAGAAATATTCAGGAATCTCTATACAGCGCTGGTTAGGCCGCACCTGGAATATGCGAACCAGGTGTGGGCTCCATATAGGCTATGGTAAAGGATATAGAAGCAGTGGAGAAAGTGCAGAGGAGAGCTAGCAAGCTAGTACCAACGTTGAAGAACGCGGGCTATGAGCAGAAGTTGAGGACACTGGGGCTTCCGACACTGGCATATAGGAGAAAGAGAGGGGATATGATAGAGACTTTTAAGATCAGGAAAGTATGATGAGGATGTGTGTGAAGGTATCTTCTTGATGCGTGAGAGAACAAGAACGAGAGGACACTAAGAAAATTTACAAAGAAAGAAATGGGCTTGAAAAGGCAAAGAACTCATTTTGTGATAGAGTGGTAAATGAGTGGAACGCGCTGCCCCAGTATGTAGTCGATTCCGAATCAATGAGGAAGTTTGAAAATAATCTTGATAAAGCATGGGGAAGACAAGATTTGAAGTTTGATTATAGGCCTAAAGCAAAAATACAGAATAGTAAAAATGTTGCGTCTGCTGCCGCCGCCGCCGCCGCCACCAACAGTGAACGACCGCAGTAGTGCAAGTACTGGCACTGAGCTGGATACACAGGCCTAGTTTGCCTTTTTCCAGAGTATCTACTGTAAGAAACTGTAAGTAGAGTGTTAATTTTGAAAGTATCATATAAATGTACAATACAATTTTATTTTATTCTGATATGAAGCTATATTCTGAGCATCATAATGAATATAGGCCTGGGCTAGTCTACTTTCTATTAAATTACCTAATCTATCTAAAGTAGACCAATTTATTTCTATTGCCATCCCCAAAGGGGTGGCCACAAATAATCACCTCCTTGCACATCTGTGATACCTCCTCCCGAATGGTGCAACATTGCGAATACTGATTATTACTGAAGGACTCTCCCCGAAAACAAGTCGCCCCAACGAAGTGGCCTATCTATAGGCCTATATATTATATATATATATTTTTGTTGATAACCGAAACGGGGTAAGTTCCTCATACAAAATGTGGGACAACAGTTTTTGGGGCTCTCCATTAACCTAGACTAAAATAAACTGTAGGCCTAGGCCTATTAAACTTTAGGTAAGAGTTGTGTTAGCGAACGAACTTAGCGGGCATACCATCCGCTTTGTTTACATAGTCGCACGCTCAAAGTTACATACATTTCTAATTTGACTGTTTTTGTATTGCTACTAATAATATATATGATGATGACAATAAGTCATTGGGGATGAGGGGGCAAAGACCCCGGCCCCCCTCAACCAATATTGTAGAATTTGTATCCCACGGCCGTCGGCCGGTAACAAAATAATTTACCCAACACCTGGCCGTGGGATATAATAAACTCCACCCATTGATTTACCCTTTATTCTGTAGTTTAAATAAAAAAATCAAAACAGGTTGCGTTTGCTGATTTGCATTTGGGAACCGGAAATTTCACGAGGTTTGCTGATTTGTGTTTGTGGAAGTTATGTTCTGGGTTTGCAAATTTGAGTTTGTGGACTAGATTTTTTGTTTGTGGTGCCCAGCTCTGCTAATTCGGAATTTTCCCTCTCTTAAGTCGGATATACGTCGGACTTCGGACATCTCGGAAAATCGGGCTTCTCGGAAGTGGTCTCCCCCAATTAGTCCGAGATAGCGAGGGTTTACTGTATAGTACTTGGTGAAAAAAATTAGCAGAGTATTTAAAAAGACGGTAGCCAAAATTAATTCATGCTACACGCTTCATAATTATGACATGCTATTATATATAAAAGCTAAATTAATGAAGGTAAGTGAACATGGATTTAATCTTTGCTGCTGATGTGCATTTCATCATATTTACAATATTGTGCAGTACTGTATATCAATTTATCTTCATCTGAATATTTTGAAACTTGTGAATGTTCAAAGATTAGTTGAAGATTAAAAAATTACAAGTTGGGAACAACTTATGACCATCATATATATTTGATGCCACAGGCCGTAGTGTGGTTGTTAGAGCACTCGCCTGCAAACCGTGAGGTTGGCAGTTTGAGTTTCGGGCCAGCCAGTGTGTGTTATTGGCAAACGCCAGTGCTGTCGGTGGATGGCTCGGTCTAGCAATCTGTGGCAACTATTCACTGAAGTCTCTGATCATCAGGGCACCTACCCTAGCCCAGCTCTTGAGCAGGGAGTGCATGGTGGTAAAAAACACATCAATCACAGTTCTATACCGAGATAAAAAATAGATAGTTTCTTTACTAAAAAAAATGAGAGTATGCCATCTGAAGAAAACAATTTTGGGTCAGATGAGTACTGCTAATAATTGCCTGAAGAATATGGATTACAAGGTCATAATCTTAAGTGTTGAGAAAGGGCTTATTCTGCCCTTGCCTACACTATTTGTTATTGGTGGAAGGTAAGAATGAACTCATTCTCATGTTTAAGGATAGGTCCCTTATTATAAACTCAGAGAATACAGGTAGGTTAAAATGTTATCCAGATGGAAATATATCAGAAGAGTATTAAAGGTATGTCTACTTTCAGTTATATTCTTGCCTGAATACAGCTTAGGACATATCCAGATTAAATATTTCTGACAGATACAGTATAATCATCTTTAATGTGGAATTAATGAGCTGGAAGTTACAAACAATTTGATCTGTTACACAGTGTTGTGATGAAGGGTCAGACAGATAATGGTAGCAGGGCTTGTCTCACATTATCTGTTAACAGTTTGTTGTGATAAAGGAACAGACAGATAATGGCGGCAGGTCTCAATTGTCTCACATTCAAAGGGTACAGACTGTATATGTCAGATACTAACATTGAAATGTCCAGGACTGTACTCGGCAGTCCAGACAAAGGTGTAGGTGTAGTGTAGCGGTAATTATAGCTACATATATTATGAAGTTTATCTCTCCCTTGGTTTTCACTAAGTAGGGTATAAAAAACATTATAATGTTTTTAATTACATTGTCTAATTGCAAAATTATATCAGCTTCAGTACTTGTTAACTTATATTGTTAAAACTATATACAGTTATAGATATATACAAATGTATATTAAAAATTGTTAATGCCACAATAGTTTAAAAAAGTCTATGAAATATATATTTCTGCTTGCTCTTGCTTATCTGACAATGGTAGCCTACTCATCAAAATATTTAAAATAATTATGGGTAACTCCTTCAGTATAGCTAAGCCTTACATTTTTGTTTTCTGACTTACTCCAGCCAATTTTATTATGCCCAAGAAAAGGTTCCCTTTGTCAGAGAGTTAAAAGGGTTAAAAGTAACGTCTTGCCATGTTAGTACATATTTATTGGCCTACTACCTAGCAAATGTTTTTATCTGGGTATCACAATTGAAGTTGAACCTGTTTTTATATGTTTATCTTTATATTATAAAGTTATTTAGTTTACTAAGGCTATGCTACAGGAAGCACTCATCTATAGTATGTATAATTAGATAACATATTTTTTGTGAGGTGCTGTGAGGAATTTACAAGGTATAATTCTGGTCAATTTTGTATGTATGATATTACGGTTACTGTACTTGGCTTGTCAGACAAACATGAGTAGTTACCGGTATTTGTCTAATGACCACTTATAGGAATTTAGTTGATTTTTCTAATTCTGAAGTAAACGAGAATGGCTGATTTGATGTTCATACATTTTATTTATTTTTTATCTGGTTAAATAATTATTATATTGTACGTCTATCTATCTATTGCCGGACGCCGTGATCCTGTTTATTTTATATTAAAAATATAAATTATATACTTCCTGCAGTGAGAAGATTTTATGGTTGTTGTTGTTGTTGCCGAACAGCCCCGAGTCCCTAAGGAAGGCCATGACCACGGTTGGGCTTTCTCACAGAGCTCTCAAGGAGTGTAGATTGTGTTGTTGGCGTAAGTGATTATGTGAAATGCAGTCTTCTATGATGTGTTTAATGGTATGGGGTGCTGTGTTACATCCCGGGCAGGTGTCGACGACTGAGTCATCCAGTCTCTTCTGATAGCTTAGAAAAGCTGGATGGTGTCCGCATCTCAGCCTGGCCAGGTGGACTCTGTCCTCGCAAGGAAGGGAGGATTCAGAAGGATGGATTTCGGGAGGTCGTGCCTGCAGCTGCGTGTTGTCTATGAGTGATTGGATGGAACGGCGAGAGATATAAGTATGGATGTGCTTCTGGAAGCTGGTTTGGGGTGGGCAGGGAGGAAGAGAAGACAGTATTTTTGTGTGATATCGTGTGCTGGGTGTTGTTTTGATATTTCTTGGTGTCTGTGGGTGTGTTGCCATGTAGTGTAGTGGGTGGTGTTGGTTCGTGGAGGCTGCTGCCAGGAATTGAGTGCCTCCCATGTCCAGATGGTCTTTGACTTTGAGGACTTTGGTTTCTTGATGTAGGTGATCTGTAGGTGTAATAGCTGTGCAGCCTGTGATGATTTTATGGTAAAGGTGAGTTACATGTGAAGGATGTGTGTATGTGTACAGTATGTGTGTGTGCGTGTGTGTTGCCAAGATAATGAAATCTTGAATAGTACAAATTCCATGAAAGTTCCTTTAAGTTGAAAACACTTACATCTTTCTTAAAATTTCCCTGTCTGACTCTACTTTGTAATAGTTTGACTTGTGTACCTTCCACCTCATTATTCAGTCACATTCACCTCCATTTTCTTCTCATGCTTTGAGACTTTATGGGAATATACCCTGGTTTTGAATATTGAAATATGATAATATTGTACTGTAGTTGATAATAACTTTTTAAGAAATATTGAAGCGTGTGTGCATGTGTTTCTGCGTGTATACCCATGATTTTTTTGTTTATTAATAAAGAGTTCAAAATTAAGGCTAAATGTAATGACTGTTTGTCGTACAATACTTGTTATATAATTTACTCAATATCTAAAAGTGTACATACAATATGAAAGTAAAGTATTGTACATGTTAGTAAATATATAAACAACATTGAACAATATCTTATATTTGCAGCTATGCCTCTTTTATGTTTGATTTTCAGACTATTTTACTGTCACTGACAGTCAGTTGATGAAGGATATTTTCATTCTATTTATAGGTGTGTGTCATAGGGGCGCCTGCAAAGCGTCAAAACTATTCCAAGGGTGTCAGCCCTATCAATACATCAAAAACCCAATCTTTTCAAAGCATAAAAAAAGTTGGACCTTTTCAATTTGACAAAAGGCTAAAACTGACTGGATGATATCGTATCATAAAAAATAGTTAGGGGTTAACATTAGCCTAACCTAACAACCTTACCTAACCTAACCTAGTAAGAATGGGGTTAACATTAGCCTAACCTAACAACCTTACCTCACCTAACCTAGTAAGAATGGGGTTAACATTAGCCTAACCTAACAACCTTACCTAACCTAACCTAGTAAGAATGGGGTTAACATTAGCCTAACCTAACAACCTTACCTAACCTAACCTAGTAAGAATGGGGTTAACATTAGCCTAACCTAACAACCTTACCTAACCTAACCTAGTAAGAATGGGGTTAACATTTTTGATACATCGATGACTTCCAACTTTTGATGCATTGAAGTGATATAAACTTTTTTACACATTGATAATTATGATTGGGGAAAAACTGGTTTTTGACAAAATGAACACATCTGGAAAATTTGATGTACTGATAGCTTTTTGCAGATTTGATGAAATGATAGGATCAGTTTTTGACGCTTTGATGCTCCCCACTTGTTGATATTTAAGATGGCATTTCAAAAATCATATATGATTGGCCGAGGATTTGTCTAATTGAAATAATTATGTGTATTGTACTGATATTGTTGTTGTTGTTGTTGTTGTTGTTCCCCAAGCTGCCTGGCCGAACAGCCCCAAGGCCCGAGCAATTCCAAGGCCATAACCGAGCGCCCCCACAGAACCCTCCCTGCCGACCACAATAAAGCCTGGGTGACCGAAGCCACTCCATGGCGGGGAGCTGAGGAGGGTGCAGAAACGCCCGGGCAACCAAAGCCCCACCCAGGGCCCTGTGCCCCTCAGCAATTATGAAGAGAAAGTTGAGGGGCAAGGGAAAAATGTGACGCTTTGGCTTCCAATCCTGGTAGATTGGGAGGTCAATCCATGGAAAAGACGCCGTCACTTGAGATCTAGAAAATATATAAGTTAAAGGAACAGTCAGAGTAAGCTATGGGTATGGCAGAGATCGCTCAGTTCTCACTCTGATAGACCAGCCCATCACCACAAGAATGATATTGTAGGTCTGTATGTATGTGTGTCTGTATGTGCATATGTTAACAACACTGATTGGTGATGTGTGCACATGTTTTTCTGCAGTAGTTAATAGTGTACATAGACATTTTGAGACTTCGTTCTTTAATGTACAATTTGTGTTTCATATATGAACCGGAAGGTTGGTCATGGATTTGTATAGTGTGTGCATTTTTATATTATTTTTCAACATAATGCCTCTCCTTTAATATGCATTTATTTAATTTTATATATATGTGGGATTTCAAGAACGTACAGTACCTAGAAGGCATTTGTTAATATTGTAGGCTATATGTATATCTTGACTGGAATATTTGCTAGAGATGTGTAAATTATAATAAGATAAATGTATTGCATTAAGAAAACTGCTTGCAAGGTTATTCTAAGTATTAATAAGTTATGTTAAGGTGGAAGTCTGTATGATTCTGTTCATCCAATATGGTGGAAGAGTACCGGTAATGCACAAGAAGAACTTTGCTGGACCGTGTTTTTCACTTTTGCTACAGACCAAGCAACACTCTTTGTTGTAGCCTAATTATAATGATGTCCATCTTAACTCTGTAACTACTGTATCTTGAGGAGTACCGGTAGTTATTTAATCATAGAGTTGGACAAAGATTACATGTGTTTTATGATATTACTGCTGCCACCAAAGGTTTTATTCAGTATACAGTAATAGGAAGGGCTCTTTATGTAACATGGTTAATTAATGGACCCCATGAGAGACGCATTGTTCATATAAATGAAACAATATAAAGATTCTCACAAAATGTGTCTGAACATTTTATTTAGGCTAATACCAAGTTGAAGATGGTTTGGGCTTGTGTTGACTGTTGAAAATAAATTATTAATTAACTGGGTGAAGAAGAGCACAAATGTGATGCAAGTAGGTTTCAGACCAAGGCAGACATGGTATGAGTGAAGGAAGTAGGTTTTAGACTAAGGGAGACATGCCTTGTTAACTTCAGAGATAGACTACTGCCTGAATATTGATCATACAGTATAGCATTACATTTATGTCTGGAATTGCATTATATTTATGAAAGAGTAAATTATATATTGTAGTGATCTACTGTATATGTATGCTTTCTATAGCCTTGGTTTTGAATTCACTCAGAGTAAATATGGGAAGGATTTTTTTTTATTTTGAGTGTACAGCCAGAGTTAGAACCACTGACACCAACCAGATGATATTAACCCCTTCATTGTGGGAGCTTTATGTCAAACCTTTTCAAATCCACAAAAATTTCTTCCTTTCATTCCAGCTATTGCCATACTATTTTATTGAGCGTAGCAGAAACCTATATACAGTAGTAATGAAAGCAGTTGATGTAATTCTAACTGTACATTCATGTTTCTTGGGTTCTATAATTGTAATCCATGTATGTTTGGTAACTGGGTGTGCTCATTTTTGTATTACCTGTATGAGTTCTTTTGCATTTATCTTGTGTCGTCCCTGTTTTGGTTTGTTTATTTTGCAAGTTTTACATTATAATTTCATATCGTTGAAGTAAACAGATGTGGAGAAATATACAACCCATTACTGCACTATATGCATTCTTCAGTCTTGACAATTGTATGCTTTATTAACACCTTATTAGCGGGCTAGCGGTCTATTTATATGTACCGCCCAGCGGGGTGTTTTTAGCCAAAATAGGGCTGTTTACGTGATCATTTTCATGCCTAAATAAGACCCAGAGCATAAAACAAGTATCTATCCCTGAAAGGGCATAAACAGAGCTTTCCAATGACACCATAACTATCCTTTTATGACGGCTAGTTTTCTTGCAACAACCGCGCAACACGAGTGCAAAAAGCATGTAATTCGGTACTTTCCCCATACAATTCAGTATGTAGCGAGTGAGAGAGGGAGGGAGGAGGTGGGATTCGTGTCAGTAGGTTCGCCGCGGAGGTCTGGAGCAGTCATACGCTCGCTACTCTCCTGCCACCACTTGTCTCTCTCTCTCAGCAACATTACGTGCTGAAATTGCCACACGACCTATGTCGCGCGCCGCCAAATAGTCCAGATTTATTATACTCGACTTATGTTGCGCGCCGCTAGTTAAGGGTTAACACTACAGCCAGAAAATTGTACTAGAATGAAAAAGAACCTCTAGGAATGAAAAGGTTAAACAAAATCTAATTTAATCCTGTTACCCCCCCCCCCAAAAAAAAAGAAAAGAAAAGAGGGAAAAAGAAAAGAAAACAAAATAGGAAAAGTGGGGATTGGGCCTGAGTATATAGCATAGAATAGAAGTCCAATAGATCCTTCCAAAGTTGTATAAAATCATGTTGAGGTAGTCCGAGTGAAGGATCACACCAATGTGATCCTTGAGTATAAATACTGAAGAGAAGATGCAAGTGGTGGGTGAGTGCCGGCTTTATTGGATCACCAGCAAGGGGGGTCACCTGCTTTTTTTATCTTTCTCTCCTTTTCTCTCTTTCTCTGGCTTGTATCCATTCGGCCCCATTCAGCCAACTGTTTTAATTGTGTTCTTTTATTTAATAATTTTCATTTTAGTAAGCGTTGTTTCCACATAGCGATTTTGATAATTTCATTTGACTTTATATTGTCCTTGTCCCAGTTTTGGTTTGTTTGGTTTGCAAGTTTTACATTTTAAGACGTTTATCCCCATCCAGGTGTCGATTTCTTCCTGGCAAGCGGTAGCGAGCCAGCATTGTATGGAGAAATCCGGCTTCAACGGAGACATTTTGCAATTGAAAAATTTACACATTTAGCTTGCTGTCAAAACAAAAATACAGTATATATATATGCTGGCTTGCTACCGCTCGCCAGGAAAATATTGACACCTGGATGGGGGTAAGCGACTTAAAACAGTGGGCCGAATGGATACAAGCCAAAGAGAGAGGGAGAGAAAGAGAAAAAAAGCCGGTGACCTCCCTCAAGGGTTAGAGTTTGAAAGTACAGTACAGTATTTTCGTGAATGAATTTATTATACCCTTGTCTAATAACTTAATTGTTAGATAAATATAATTATATATAAATAAGATTTTATATATTTTTTGACAATATTGTTTGTCTCTTAGTACTCGGCTGTTTATGAATATCATTGATTCGCAGAGATAAAGACAGTTTAACCAATTGTGTGATAATCGTTATCAGCTACACAATATGTATCAAGACAATAAAGATATTACAGAAGTACACCTAAAGTTAGATTAGAATTAAAAGAAAAATTCATTTAATATTGCATGACAAGCAGAGGTTGTGTATGACCTTGTATATTGTTTATAGATAGCCAGAATAAAATGTAAAAAGTGTCATCATACTGAAAGGTGTCAAATTACTGTGTTGGGTGTATGCTGGTTAGTACATGAGTGTCATTTATTGGCTATGTGTAGGTGGTTTATGATAGACTAAAACAGTTATAGTTATCCATAATATATGATAGTCTGCCTAGCATTTTTCTAGTAATTAGAGGTTTGCATTGTGCAACATGTGTTCATTCAGACGTTAACCCTCCAACTGAACATTAAGAGATTATCATGCATGAATTGAATGAAGTGTTCAATTTGAAGGACAATAATTGTCATTAGAACTATCTTGACCAAACCTTGCTCAGTATACCGGTACTTCTTATTAACTTTTAACTTTTTGGCCTCATAACTTTGTACTGTAGTAATATTTGTAAAACCTTTGTAAGTCAGTCCAGTTTATAGATAGGATAACAAATTGTATTGTAGATTTAATGCAAAGGACAATACTGTAGATGATTTTTGGCATTGTGCTTAATAAGGATATTATAACTGGCAGATTTTATTCTTCTGTCACCATATTCAATGGGTATATACTGTAGATGTACAGTACATTACATATAATAAAATATATTAGATAAATTAGTGGACCAGTAGATTATGAATTATAGTATACTGTACAAGAAATATATGACTATAATACAGCATATATATATTTTCGATGAAATATATACTGTAGCATGTTTAGCTCTAGATATAAAAAATATAAGTATATCATGGCCACATGGAATTAAAGTGAAGTGTTGTAATTGGCTGTGAATTGGATATGAACAATTAAATTTAATTTTAGAAGTAAATTTAAACACTAAATAGGCATTTAAAAATGTATATTTTAATGTACCACTTAAGGTACAAGAGTAGTTTCTTCTTAGATGACTTAAGAGATCTCAAAACTACTGTACAGTAATAGGCCTACAGACATTGAAAATCTGCATAATTTAGGAGCAGATTATCATTAAGGAAAGAGATCTAGGTAATGCTCCGACATTTACTTTATATAATGCCTCAATAGCACTGTTGTTAATTATAAAAAGTTTATGATTATAAGCCTACCCTAGATAGACTACAGAGTTAAAAAAAAAATAATAGATTGATATACTGTATAGCTGCATAATGCATAGCTTTCTGAATCAATATTTTGTTTTTATAAATCTATGTTAATATTATAAAAGTTTAACATGCAGATTTATATTGGTTAGTGTACTTATAAAAACAATGAAGTCAGTATTACACATTACAGTACGTCTATTAACCGAAGAAATGCGAAAATGCCCTAGGGGTTAGGCTAGTTATTTGTGAATTTCTAGCCTTCAAAGCAGACAGAATTCGTTATATTTACGATATATAGCATTAATTCTTCTTCATGTGTGTTTATTTTACTTATATCATGAACAAATCAACCTTGAAGAACGATAAATGAAGTGGGAATAACAATTGGAGGGTGAAAAATGTATATTTTTGCCGACCAGTCGTATTCTTGACTGGCCAGCTGAGAGACCAACATCATCCTTCTCCAATGCCTAACTTTTTTGCAAGTTTTACATTTTAATTGCAACTACCAGACCGCGTGATTATTATTTGCACCAAAAATAACCAATTAATTAAGGAAATAAGAGGGGATATAGCTGATAATTGAGGAGGGGGAAAAAAGGAGGGGAAGGGAGGGGTTGGGACACATGTGAATCAGTGTTAGGAGGTACTATAGTATCTCCTAGAGGGGAATTATCTCACTTATCACGTATTACTTTGTTTTGAGAGCCCCTGAGGCATTTTGGAGTTTTTTTTATGGTCTTGCTTCCGTGAGGCCTATCGTGTTCGCTATAGTGACCCTTCCGTGAGGCTTATTGCGTTTCTTGGAATAATGATAAGTTTTTATAGCACCGAGATGGCCACTGTTAAAACTGACACATGCCCTCTGTTTGGTATGTCTTGCTGAATTTGAGAATGTCTGTTATTTACTTTGTAATGATCAGAAAATTATTATTTCTTTATATGTATACCCCCTGTTCAATCTCTACCAAGTGACCTATTCTTAACGGTGGTAACGGCAGGGACTAATATTGTGGTGGTCAGTGGATCAAATCCCATTCTTGCATGAGAAAATTTTATATATATACCAGTATATAATATATATATATATATATATATATATATATATAGAGAGAGAGAGAGAGAGATGTGAAAATACAATACTAGTACCGGTATATAATGAGGGAAAAAATTGCAACAGGTTTCCTGGCCTAGTGATCATTTGTACAGTGCAGGTGTTTGAGGCATGCACAAGCTCTCAAATCACTCACACACACACATGAACCATGTTCAATTTGACTGGCCAAATTGACCGTGTGTGCCAGCCATTAGAAGTAATGCTCAACTATTACGGAGCTGTGGTGGTCAAGTGGTGAGCACGCTCGCGTGTGAATCTGAAAGACCCGGGATCGAATCCCTGCCACGGCGGACATTTAGTGGGTGCGGTAGTACGTCCTAGCATGTTTCACTTGCTTGCACCCAGTCAGGGGACATCCTGACAACGTATACTGTACAGACTAAACACACATAACAAAGCCACTCCAACACCTTCCTCTCTCTCCAACACCCCTTCTCCCCTCTCAACACTCTTCTCTGAGCTAGTGCCGATAAAAATGGCATGGTCAGTCCTGTAAAGAATCGTAAGATTCAGAGTCTTAAAGATTCCAGGACGAGCTCATTAGCGGCGGATCCCCAGATCGATCGTGGTGATTGTCACCTAAACATCTACAAAAGTACAAAAGTACAAAGTACACCCCATCATCATCTTCGTGTTGCTCAAGAGTGTCTCTCTTCATCAGTCTTGTTCATAGAATATCTTCAGTTTTATTGGAAGGTTTCATCTAAGTCACAGGGTTCTCCGTCCTTCTCGACCTACCGTATTCTCCGCTTCCTCAAAGACTCCTCTCTCTCCTCGTTCAGATTTCATCTTCTTTACTTCATCTTGAATAGTAGTCAATCTTGATCTAATCTTTCGGGCCAGCCCTGTTGGAGTTCTTTTAGGAAACTCAGTGTGTAATATAGCTAAAACTGGTGTCATATATTGAATGTAAAACTCAGTTGTTATCTTATAACTGCCTTCAATTCCAGTGCACTACATGTAGCACACTTTTGACGATTCGCCATGTTTTTACAGAATGTCATAAGTATTCTTTACCTATTTCGGCAATAACAATTTTACTAAAATTTTAGCAGATTCTCCATCCTTCTCAACCTTCCGTCTTCTCTGCTTCCTCAATGACTCCTCTCTCCTCTCTTAGATTTGATCCCCTCATGCCCTTCCCTACCTCATCTTGAATAGTAGTCCATCTTGATCTAATTCTTCGGGCCAGCCCTGTGAGTTCTTTTGGAGAACTCAGTAGTTTGGTTAAGCTAATTGTACATACATACCCCATCCGTACATATACAGTATACACAGTACATACATACATGAATTTGAAGACCGAGAGCTCCACACGAATTGCGGTTCCAGTCTCACATCCTAATGGCTCGGAGTGCATTAGAGGCCCTTATTCTGTCTCATTCGGTTCTCCTTCAGACTCGATTCTCTCAGTGGTGCATTTTTTTGGCATCTATCTATCTATCTATTGCCTGACACCATGATCCCCGAAGGGGTGGCCACGAACGAACCGCCCCCATGCACCTCTGTCCCCAGTCAGTCGACGCCCCTCCCCCCAACCAGCACCACCTTCGTTCATATACTTCCTCACTCCATCCTTCCACCTCTCCCTCTCTGTCCCTCCACCTCGCTCTCGTACACCCTCTTAGTCATTCTCTCGCTTTCCATACGTTCCATATGGCCGAACCATCTCAAGTTGTTCCTTTTCACACTTTCCAGCACATCTACCTCCATACCACACCTTCTTACTTCCTCATTAGTCTGTCTATCCCTCCATGTAACTCCGCACGCACTTCTTAAGTAATTAATTTCCACTGCTCTCACTCTTAGTCTGAGTCTCTCAACCAACGTCCATGCTTCGCTTCCGTAAGTCAGTGCCGGGATTACCACACTGTCATGCAAGGACTTCTTCACTTCCATACTGACCACCCTATTTCTTGTTACTGCTTTCAGCGTTCCTACAACCCTCTTCCTCTGTTGTACCCTCTCCCGCACTTCTTCATCCATAGTCCCATCTTTACTCAACACACTGCCCAGATACTTAAAAGAGTTGACGATCTCCATAGCCTGACCGTTTCAGCTTCACCTCACACTCTTTTTGGCATCTCGCTGAGATTTCTTTCTACCTTAGTCCTGATGTCTCATTCTTCACCTTTGATCACTTCTTCTTGGTGCTGCAGTGTAGCAGTTCTTGCCTCATCCTTCGGCCCTGCCCTATAAGACCTCTGCTGTGGAACTCATGTGGTCCGGCTGAACTGATGAAATGGCGAGAAATGTCTGCGTGTCTTCGCCTTCCTAGATTTGTTCACCTCCTGCCCTTCCCTATCTATCTTGACTTGATTAGTCGTCCATCTCGATGTAATCCTTCGGGCCAGCCCTATGAGAGTTCTTTTGGGGAACTCAGTGGTCTGGTTAAACTCTTTTATTTAATAAAAAATAATGACATGACATGTAAAAATATTCCCATATTTTGGGGATATATATACAATGTTATTGTATATTGGAAACAATGAGGTTATTTTTATGGCAATGTAATGAAACAAAGTACAGTACAGCACAAATTCAATTACAATAATATCTAACCATTGACACATCGGCAGTTGAACCCGAGACTTTAAAATTACTAATCAAGTAGTAAGACCACTCCACCACACCTACACTATACCTACAGTTAAACAAATCAGGATATTTATATTGACATTTAAGCAGAAGATATTAGGATTTTACTGTAAAGTCCAAATTCAAACTGTCAAAATTGTCTATGTACTCTTTAATATTCATATATTTCAATATTTGTATTGCCATTGCTATTATGCTATACATATACCCTTACATATAGCATTAATATTCAAATGTAAGAGCATTTCCCCTAACCACATTTTGTAAAATCTTCCTAGGATATTTGAATTAATGAGGGGTTGCTGTAAAAACTTACAATTTATGTTCTTAATGCCATCTAGAAATAAAACAGTATGGTACGTACTGTATGTTCACAACGCTGTTGTCCATTATAGATAATATACTGTGAGAAGTTTAATATCTGCATACTACTGGCATCCCTATCTCTATGCCACAGAAAATGTACTTGTAGACATTATGAATTGCATTTTTCTGGTTTTGAAGGCTTGTTCAACCACATGCTAAAATGGAAATGTTGGCATGTCGTTCAACGGTACGGTTTATATACAGTACAGTAACTACAGTAATATAACTTGTACAAGTATCTGATTTTTTTTTTTTTTTTTTTTTTTCCAAGAAAAGGATTTTTTTTTTTATATGAAAAATATATAAATTTTACACATGTGATATAGTAGAAACATTTGTCTAAGAATGTTAATTAGTAAGGAAAAAACATAAAGATAATCAAACCTTATAATTAAACTCTAGGGAAGAATAAACAAAATGTCAGTAAAAAGTATTGTTTAAGGTGTTAGTAGATTAACCCGGGAACGGCGGAAAAGCTCATAAGAAGTTTTACTGGGCGAGAGCGGCAAAGCTCTTAAGAGGGAGGCCTAAAAAAACATTTAAACGGCCCCAGTAGCACTAAACAATTTTTTTTTTCTCTATACCTCATATCACTCCACCACATCCCCTCCTTCCCCCTTTTCCCCTCCCCCTTCAATTATCACCTATTTTCCCTGTTATTCCCTAATTCGTTGGTATATTTTTGTGCTAACATTTTAGCAAAATGTGTGGAGGATGTGCTTACGTGCCTAGCGAGTGTGTTATACAACCGAGTGTGTGAATGAGTAGGCTCAGTGTGGCTTGATGCCTCGTGGAGGGAGGGGTTGCCTCAATTTTCTCCATAATTCATGAATGGGCTGGTCCATCTATATTCGCGATTTTGACCAGAAAAATTATATTTTCACTTGTTTTATTGTTGTTACAGGTTACTATCTTCATTGTGAAGGTAAAATAGGCTCATATGAATAAGTAATAACGATATTTATCGTAAAATGACGATTATAGGCCTGAATGGAGCCAATATGTTCGCCTATGGGCAGCTAGTTCAATACTCCCCCCCCCCCCCCCCTCGCTGTTGCCGGGTTAAGGGGGGTCACCGTTTTGTTTTTTGTCTTTCTCTCCTTTTCTCTCTTTCCCTGGCTTGTATCCATTCGGCCCCATTCAGCCAACTGTTTTAAGATGTTTATCCCCATCCAGGTGTTGATATCTTCCTGGCGAGCGATAGCGAGCCAGCATTGTATGGAGAAATCTGGCTTCGCCGGAGACATTTTTCTAACGAAAAATTTACAAATTTAGCTTGCTGTCAAAACAAAAATATATATACAGTATATGCTGGAAAATATTGACACCTGGATGGGGGTAAGCATCTTAAAACAGTAGGCTGAATGGGGCCGAATGAATACAAGCCAAAGAGAGAGGGAGAGAAAGAGAAAAAATCAAGGTGGGCTCCCTTTAGAGAAGCATGACAGGAGGCAGTATGGTAGTGGCAGCATCAGAGGTTTACACATTTAGGGTCAGAAATTCCCTTTCCACTTTAGGAATATTTGCAAGCTGATTATCTTTTCATTAGATTATAATATCTTTACTTTATTCATGTTACTGCCATGTTATTTTTCTCAGCTTAGGAATGACCTCTTGGGTTCAAAGGGTTAAATATGATTTCAACCATTTAACTCCGACAGGCCCTGCCTATTATAATAGTTATCTGGAGGTAGCTAGATTAGAACAAATATTGATATCATCTGATTTAAAGAGCTAATAGGAAAACAAAAACAAAACACAAATCAAAAGGGTAATTTTGACTATTTACTATTGACTATTTGACCCTTAACCATTTCCAATCACAACTCATCGTGTTTGTTATAATATAGTTGTATGGCTTGTCAAATGTTCTGAAGGTTAAGGCGAATCACTATCCTCTGTTCAAGATTCAGGAATATGGTCATTAGCACATAATAACCAGTCGGATTAGAAAATGTTGGGAATACTATAAGAAACAGTAACATAGCAAGCTCTGTAATGAATCTATAAAAAGAGAGATGTGGCAAGCAAGGTACAGTATAAAATTAATAACAAAATCCATGTTCTGTAAGATAAGGTAAATATCCATGTGTGTGTATTCTATTGTGCATAATACAGGTACTGTCGCCCTAATAAGTCAACATCCAAGCTGTCATTATGTTTGGCTTGCTCTGTGCTATATTAATGTCTGTCAGATGTTGAATAGGGTGGGTAAGTGTAGGAACATGTTTGTATATTTCACTCGGTATGAAGAAATGAAGCTTTGATATTGCTGATGCCAATTATTGCTAAAAATAATACTTGGTGCGGAGACATAACTTATTAGCGCGATTGTACATGCATTATAAGTACACACAATGCTCAAGGTGGATAAAGAATTACTTATGTTGGTGGTGAAAATATGTAGGCTACATTTACAGTCAAAAGCAATAGTTTGCTAAAAACCTTGTTCTTAAACTGCATGATTTAAAGTTACTATAACTTTTTTGTTAGTCCTCATATGTTTCTAATAGCCCATTACTATAATCTCTTCATTCTAGCTTAGGCAGAAATCGTAACCTCTAACCTCTCATAACTCAAAAAGGACTAGAGGAATCGAGCTAACATTTCTACCCAATAGGAAGACTTGGCTAGGGAATATGTGTATAAATGGACAGCTCATTTGCTCTAGCTCTTTTTGAGTTACAGAGGTTAGAGGTTATGATTTATGCCTAACCTAGAATGAACGGACTATAGTACTATTGTTTGTAGGTGTTGAAATGTTTAGTTCAACAGAGATAACAGAGATAACAGTTACAGATCTTATTGTATGTATGTATATACTCAGGCATACCGCATTGCTGGGGGTGGCCGACACAAGACAGAGCCCGAGCAGAAACAACATTTAGAGTTCCTATTCTCAGGGTCCGGGACCACTTTTGTGTTCCCTCGCCCGTTTCTCTGTCTCGTCAAGTAGGAGAATTATACAAGAGGAGGAGGATTCCTAGCCCTCTGCCCCCAGAAGGGAAAGTAGGACAGTAAAAGAGACAGACAGAAACAGCTAAGGTTGGGTAGAGGATGCCAAACCTCACTCTGGATAGGACCAGCCATCCCTCACCCAAGATCTTATTGTATTTATGCTAATTATAGCCATTTAGGAATAATATTGGCAAACGAAATATAAACCCTTTTATCCTTTTAATAGTTAAAATCTATGTTAGAGAATTTTATTATTATGTAGTTATATAAGTAGAATAGCATACTGTACAGTAATTGAAATTATGTTTGTAACAGTTATCTCTGTTGGCAGCTGTACCTCTCTCTAGATTTCACACAAATTGTCATCCAAGTCTTTTGACGGACTATTGATTTTAACAGTATATTGATGGTGATACATTGTATGTGTCGGTGGTGAACAGTTTGGTCTATACTGTACAGTAATTAGTTAATTTATGTGGGTCGTATATTTTGTATTGCCTTGTTTTGTACAACTTTAAATGTTCAGTTCTCTTTTTCCTCCCTCATCCTTCCTGTCTCCCATTCTAATCTTTTCTGCCCTCATCTCCTACTTCCTAATTTCTCCTATGCATCCTTATATGCTCAACATCTTCCTCCATACCCTAATTAATTTTATACCCCGATATTTTTTGTCCTCTCTCTAGCTCTCCTTCCTTTCTTTCTCCTTTGCTGACTGTTTTTAGTAACTCTTAGGTAGAGTTTTTAGTAACTCTTAGGTAGTTCTCTCCTCCCTCGAGTCTGTTAGCTCCCCTCACCCGCCGGTTTTAGAGATATTTAGCTGGTTGGTTCTTGTTGGTCATCAGGGTCACTGTGTCTCCTTTTGCTGGGTTCCTGCTCATGTATCTGTTGAGGGTAAAACCGGTATCACACGAGAGCTTTTATAGTCAACATTCGATGATCAACATTTTTCTTGCAACATTTCTGTCTCCCCTTGGTGCTGGGGGATCTTGTTTGTCGCCTAGGTGGTGGCACTTTCACATTTCTTGAGAAGGCTGTTTTTCGTTTTCTTTTGTTAGTTTTTTATGTATATTTTTTCTTATTGTTAAGTTTTCTTTCTTGTTCTTGTTTTCTTTACATTTTGTTTTTACTTTAATTCCTATTTTATGTTTTATCTTCTTGGTTTGTGTTTTATCTCAGCATTTCTGGATTTCATCTTGTTTTGTATCACCACCCCCCTCTTTTCTGGGTTTTAGTATGTATTTTACTTTCGGCGGCAATGACCTTTGCTGTTGCGCTGTCATGTGGAGTTTCTTACAGTCATTCATTCATTCATGCTTTCTCCTTTGCTGTTCATCCCACTCTCTTCTCTAATTCTCTGTTCCCTTTTCATTATTATTGATCTTCCTATCCTCACCTTTTCCTCGCTTCCCTCATTGTTCTTATCTTCTTACTGTCTCAAGTTTCTTTCACTGTTTCTATTCCCCCTCCCCCTCTCTAATTTGCAATCCATCCCCCTGATCTCGGTGTCCTCTATATATTCGTTATAGTTTTATATTTTCACTGCAGCTACTATTTCTTCTTCACTGGTCATTCTTCGTCCTCCTCTATAAATTCCTGCCTGTTAGAGTCTGCTTAAGACCAATCTTGTGTAAATTCTGGGATATATTTATCTGTGTTTCTTGCTATCACTGTTGTAAAATTCATAATACCCTCGTGTCCATTTTGTACATACAATTAGTATTTTATAAGTAATGAAATAGGCTTTAACATATTGGCCATGTCTGCTCATATGATATACTTCGAATATTAGAGTATAATGTATTTCAATTCAGGTACAGAGGTTTTACTCTGATTCATAAGTACATTGGGAAATATGTACTCTAATGATAAATATTTCTGGAACTGGACATGTTCAAAATGTTGACAGAAAGTATCATGATGTGTAAGCAAGTAATTTTGCTCAAACATAAAATTATGAATAAATATGTAATACCGGTATCTGTGTCAATACATATTTGTGTTGCATTTAATTATATTCCAATTATCATTCTAAGGTATAATTCTAGACACATAAAATAGAGACACCCTTGACAAAAAAAAAAATAGGTGCTTCTACCTCACGAGTTACATGTGAGGGAGGGCAAACTGGAGGGGGGGGGGGGGGGGGGGGTAGGGGCACAAACAGTGGGGGTGGGCGAGGGCAAACGGTGAGCTAGAGCATCTGCGGTGAGCGAGAGCAAACAATGGCAGAGCGCAAACGGTGGAGGAAGGCAAACAATGGGAAAGGGCAAACAGTGGGGGAGCGCAAACTAGTGGCAGTGAAGTGTAGGAGAGATAGGGAAGGAGGTGGTGGATTACTGGTAGGTGTGTGTGGTTGTAGTAGGTTTACTACAAGGACAAATTTCATGCACTAAATTTACTTTTTGTAAAGGCATAGCAAAGTTATATCCTAAGTTCTTAACCCAGGGACTACGAGTCGTAGTGCCTACGATGGTCCTTCCGGAAGCACAGTATTTAAACGTGTAAAAACAACCCTTCAAATACCGTGCCAGTGATGGGAAATGTCTCAAAAATTGGGTAACACATAGAAAGTATTGGCATCTCTCCATACCACATCCTCCACTCCTCCCCCTCTTTATAGCCCACCTTCCCTCCCTCCCTCAACTTGACTTTTTATTTTGCACAGGTTCTAGCAGTTCATGGGTTAAGGAATTAGTACCCATTTGCCTTCAGCATATAGGACAGTCAACCTACTATTCATAATTATATTTTAGCGTGCTGATCGCCCTATACAGGAAATGAGCTGGGTTCTGCCATAGATATCAATAACTCTGACATTCAAAACCCTTCCCTCCCCTGGATGATTACTGTCAGTGTTTGGCCATACAGATGTGTCTCCCGGGTGAATCTTCTTTCACAATTTGTAACATATATAACCAGCCGAGTTTTCATTATGACCCACATGCTCCAGACCTCGACCTCCCTAGCAGAGCTACTCATCTCCTTGCCTCTACTTCCCTCGATATCCATCTACTTCCTCCTGTCCCTTTAAATTAAACCCCCGTGGGTCGAGCTTATGGTTTTGGCCGAAGATCTTAGAGGTGTTTATGCACGGCAAGTTGTAGTTTAATTAGGTAGCAACACACACTGTAACACACATCGTAGAATAATCTTGAGTAGTGGATCGCAGATTGTCTAGATCAGATCTCTTTTCCACTATGCATTATTATAGCAATCAATTTCGGACACATTATGTTGCTATACTAGACATCAGGCACATTTTGCCAATCTACTTATGTTTAGTTCCCCTTCTCTATTCGCAATAACGATAGATTTTAATTGTTTTAGTTGTAATATGAATACATTTCATATGAAAAAACTTACTAAGCTCCTTATTAACAATATTTCATCTGAGCAATATTATAACTTTAACAAAGATTTGTCTTTCATATTCCGACTTCCGTAAAGTAGTTGACGCTCGCACCCTCCTGCCTACCTTCCCACCAATCTTCTGTTCAACCCTGCTTGAATACAGTTTTGTAATACCAGTCTACGTTTCTACTAGCTCTTCGATTTGCCTGGTTACTTCCCATCTTCCTACATTTTTTTTTTCGATCACATTCCTTGCTACTCCAATCTCTTACCTTTCATTTCATAATGTTGTCTGCTCATCTACCCACTTGTCTGAGTTTCCACCTGTCTGTCCAACCGCTTGTTTTGCCAACCTGCTCGCCTTTGCTCTTGATTACATCACAGTATTCTAGTTAAAGATTTAGACATTACTTTGTTATATATTTATAAGTTAATTCAAGTCAATATATATATATATATACTGTATATATATATATATATATATATATATATATATATATATATATATATATATATATATATATATATATATATATATATATATATATGCTATTCCGCACTTACATCGCAAAAGTATATCATTCATCGTATGGGACACCAACAAACTTTTATGAAAATTATGAGGTGTAATCTCTCTCTCTCTCTCTGTATTTAATAATATTATTAATACTACTACTAATACAACTATACTACTATATAACAAAATCTAGGCTTGATAAGCAAAGAAATAACAGGCTTATGCTGGGTTCACACATTCACGTATATTGCTCCCGACAGCTCCCGTCAGGCGTAATCGCCAATTTTATGTTCTGACGGGAGTAGTCCGGCCGTGAACGCCCGTATAACCACGACTATTGCACTTCCCGACAGACGTACCGTGACGGGGCCAGTGTTACGTCAGTCGTAATGTAGTCGTATTGAACTACGTATGTGTTTGCGACTTGCGTAAGCATGTCCCCGTTCGTCCACATCGGCTGCCCGATTTGCGGGAAAACAGGCCACGCCCATGCCACGCCCCCACAAGACCTGCGTAGCTGAGGCCGTACGTCTTGGGATTGTTTAGGACCTACCTGGACCGGATCCGGACAATCGTAGGCACACCCCGTCTGTCCAAACACAGACAAAGACAGTCTTTGTCAACCACGTAGGTATGGGTTGGAATCTGGAAACTACAAAAGGGCAGGACATTTTTGCTATCGAGTCTTTGACAGTTTGCTTTGTATTGTACTTTTATCTGTTACTTTTGATTTTCTTTAAGTTTGTAGGTTCTTCCATATTTTGTTTATATTTCCTTTAAATACTTCAATTGTTCCCTGCTTACTTTATTTATCATCTTTTACTTTTATATTTCAATCAAGTTTTTAATTGTTTCCATGTTTCCTTTGTTTTGTACTTTATGTTTTAGTTACGTTTTCAAGGTTTTTCATATTTATTATTAACCATATCATTATTGCGTTTCAATTAGTAATTTCTTTTTGATTCTACTCATTACTTTCAGTATATATTTCATTTGTCATCTTATTAATAAATACTTTAGCTACAATATTGGAAATAGAAACACACACGTCATTACACAAATACATATATTGTTAATATACATACATTATCATTAATTAGAAAGAGAGACAAGGAGGGTTGCAGCTAGGGCTGCTAGGGTGGCTGCTTGGGGGTCTCCAGGGTCTGATCTGGATCGACGGATTGCGCGGGCGTACCTGGATTATATCCAGGTGATCCAGACAGAAGATGATCCAGGTTGAAGCTGGTGTTCCCAAACTGTGAGCCCAAGTTTGAGAGGTCCACTAACTGCGAATGTGTCGTGCAGAGGGTGGCAGGGTTGGCTGTAGGTTGTTGCTCCGGTATGGTGAGAGGTATGACTGACGGCAGTGTGTCCCGCTGGTCCTTATATACCCCCCCGTACATCGTTGCCGCGTCTTCCCGCCAGCCCGCAGTGCGGCGGTGTTGCCATATACTTCCCGACGAACGTAAACTTTCCCGTTTGACGGGAATATTTTAAGATTGACGGGAGCAGCTCACGTCTGACGGGCGAGCGGCTACGTCTGACGGAGCTGCTCCCGTCAGACGGCCATGGTGGGCCGGACGGTCGTAAAAGTTCCCGACTTTTGACATACGTGAGCGCGATTCGAATTTCAAAACATACCGGGCGGCATCGCCCGCACCAACCGCCTCCCCGACCTGCGTGGCTACTCCCGCCTTGCGTACCAACCCCCCCCCGACTGTACACAATTTCATTTACGTTTTGCGTAATATGCCCTTACGTTTGACCAAACTACCAATATTTGGGTGCCAACTACTAATAAACTTTCGTACGGGAGCTGTCGGGAGCATATACGTGAATGTGTGAACCCAGCATTAGTATTTTAATATCATTCGTTTCGTAATACTATAGACAGCTGTTTCATTGGCGGTATATAAAGCGGTTCGATATCATGTATATTCATTAACTCATGCATGATTACCACTAGTGTATAACAATATAAGATATTAGCATATCTTGGTAAAAATGGAAATGCATATGCTGGAAACAGATATGATCTGAACGATGTTCGAGTCAGTATTCGAAATTCTGATACTTTGTAAGTTCGAGTGTGCGTGTGCGTTGCCGCTGAAACTACAGTGACCTGGTATGCAGAAAGACCTCTAAGATCTCCGGCCCTAACCAGAAGCTCGACCCAGGGGGGCTAATTTTTAGGGATCGTGAGTGTAGCCTACCATTCATTGCGATTCAAGACCCCCTTGGTCATGATCTGCATTACAGGAAAGGAAAATCCCAACAAAGATAGAGAAGAAGAGGAAGGTTCAGATATATGGGTGCTCTGAAACTTATGGTTTTCATTGACGTACGGGCCAAGTGGAAGTGAAATCGGCTTAAAAGTCGTTTGCTTGTTTATCTGTTGCCAGTGATGGATCATGCTTGCCACTCCACAGAGCTGCTACTTTAGCGAGTTTACTGTTGGAAATAGTCATTTCAAATTTCAAATGTGGCCAAAAAGTCATTAAGTGATAAATTACTGCATAATGATATCCAAAATATGTTACCCAATTTAAAGTAATATAATTTATAATTTACATTTGATTTGCTATGGCATTTCTGCAGTTTCCACTTGCCACCTATATTCTAGCGACTCTTGAGGATTTAGCGTATTGGTGGTTTAGCATTGACAACTCTGATTATCCAGTTCTGAAAGAGATGTGTAAGGAAGGAACAGAAGACCTAAAAAATTTCTACTACACTGTTCATTTTATAAAGCATACAGAATAAAAGGGTCCAGGGTTCCAACAGCCTTATATTGAACATGAAAACCAAGTCATCGGACATCTTTTATTCAACAAAGAAATAAGCGATAGAGTGAAACAGACAGTCTATCAAATGTGGAGAGTACGAGAGAAAAAATTGAAAGAACTGAAATAAGAAGAAAGAAGACTGACGAGAGAAGAAACAAGAATGAAGGAAGAAGAGAGAAGAAACAAGACTGAAGAGAGAGGAAAGACAATTTCAGAAAAAGGGATGAAACATGAGATATATTTATTTTTAGACTAATAGAGCACGTCACAAAAAGAAAAATAACAAAACCTTTTAGGGAAGTGCCGACGTTAAGGCTAAACTTCCCGAATTCCAACTGAACTGAAACGAGATCCTACAGTGGCAGGTGTTGGGAAGCTATAGCCTACTTGTGATATTTTCTATAATAACCAGATGATAACAAGCTACAGAGGCTCCATATAACTTTAGCGATCGGCAAAGGTATGTTGATAGTATAAACGGGTGTGCATAGTAACTTAAGTGTCTTAATATTTATATAATTAGTGAAAGGATGATGAAAGAAACATCTAGTCAGAAATTCCCATCGAATTGTATGGGGACCAGCACCGGGAAGCCCTCAGGCAGTATCATGTGCGGGTATTGTCCTTATAGCCGCACTGGGATGCCCTCGGACAGTATGTTATGCGGGTATTGTCCTTATAGCCGCACCGGGATGAACTCTACTTCGTATGATTTGAAATAATAGGTTAAACTTGAAGACATCCCGGATACGAGCCCCATCGATAATTATCAGTGTTCTAGAAGTTTCATGGACGATACTAAGTTGGTGTACATGTAATTACCATCGCAAATTCACTATAAGTGAAATACGAGAAACTGTTGGATTGTTCACCGATAAACAGGGAACGTGAGCTGGGTTTAGACCGTTGCGTAGCCATAAACAGGGAACGTGAGCTGGGTTTAGACTTTAGCCGTCGCGCACCCATAAACAGGGAACGTGAGCTGGGTTTAGACCGTCGGTTAGTTTTTGGTTAGGTTAGGTTAAGTTAGGTTAGGTCAGGCTAATGTTGAAAATACTAAAATGCGATGGTCCTCGGTATTAAACAACACTATATCAAAGACAAATAAACAAAAAACTAAAATAAACTAGTAAAAAGGCTGTTCGGGGTCTCTTCAATTTTTACCTAATAATATTAAATAGTTCCATATGTTACTCATGTGGTGTTGCATGCAGTAATCGTCATGGCCTACATGTGTGAATTACGGTAATAGCCTAAACGTCTTGAGTACGAACTAACTTGAACAACTTGAAGCCATAATTGTTTGAGGTATGAAACGATTTGTGATGAAAAAAAAATCAAAATGCATTCACGAATGTTCGTGTAATTCCGGCAGGTTTTAAATATCCGGTATAGGTCTATAATTGCACATATACGAGCTAAACAAATTATTATTGTATTTAACAGGAAGGTATGATGAGGTAAGTTTGTTGTTGTTGCTGTTCCCCAAGCTGCCTGGGCGAACAGCCCCAAGGCCCCGAGCAAGGCCAAGGCCACAACCGAGCGCCCCCACAGAACCCCCCCTGCCGACCACAATAAAGCCTGGGTGACCGAAGCCACTCCATGGCGGGGAGCTGAGGAGGGTGAGGAAACGCCCGGGAAACCAAAGCCCCACCCAGGGCCCTGTGTCCCTCAGTGTAATGCTCTCGAAAATGTCCCGCACCCACAATAAAACTAACCCGAGTTGACGTCAGGTATAGCGTAAAATAGTCGTAGATGGTAAGTCCAATAAACTCATCTCGAGAGACTATCACCGTGGTTCTTAAAAATCGGACTAAGGTTGCTATACTTTTGTACGTTCGTGGTAGTACAGTGGGTTAGCGCGCGGGCCTGGTGGTGATGGTGGTGCGTCACTAACCAGGGTTCGAACCCCACCCAAGGCATCTCAAAACCTGTGGGTTTTTAGGGGGGTTAAATTCCCTTCAGAGGTTCGTACCCCGCGCCAGGTACCAGGAAAGGTTGATCCTAAAGGTAGCCTGGGGAAAATTCCCATTCCTATTTAACCTGGAAAAACCTAGCATTTCATTGGTGGCAGCTAAGGAACGTGACCAGGTAGCTACGTGGAGCACCCATCACGCGAACCCTAAAAACCATATTGAGATAGCTAAGGCAAAAAGGCTACGATACCCTACGACCTTACGAGGCTAGGGACTAGCCTAACTAAAAAGGAATGTGGTGTAATGCCCTCGAAAATGTCCCGCACCCACAAAAATACTAACCCGAGTTGACGTCAGGTATAGCGTAAAATAGTCGTAGATGGTAAGTCCAATAAACTCATCTCGAGAGACTATCACCGTGGTTCTTAAAAATCGGACTAAGGTTGCTATACATTTGTACGTCCGTGGTAGTACAGTGGGTTAGCGCGCGGGCCTGGTGGTGATGGTGGTGCGTCACTAACCAGGGTTCGAACCCCACCCAAGGCATCTCAAAACCTGTGGGTTTTTAGGGGGGTTAAATTCCCTTCAGAGGTTCGTACCCCGCGCCAGGTACCAGGAAAGGTTGATCCTAAAGGTAGCCTGGGGAAAATTCCCATTCCTATTTAACCTGGAAAAACCTAGCATTTCACTCAGCAATTATGAAGAGAAAGTTGAGGGGCAAAGGAAAAATGTGACGCTTTGGCTTCCAATCTTGGTAGATTGGGAGGTCAATCCACGGAAGAGACGCCGTCACTTGAGATCTAGAAAATATATAAGTATAAGGAACAGTCAGATTAAGCTATGGGTATGGCAGAGATCGCTCAGTTCTCACTCTGATAGACCAGCCCATCACCACATGACTAGAACCCAATCCTCTCAGCAACAGCTAGGAAAGGCCCTAGAAAGCCGCCTTTGGCGGGGGGATAGCTCCCCTATGTCAACCCTTTTCGGGGTTGGGCACCCGCCTATGAGGTAAGTGATGTGGTATAGGTGGCAATATGCGGAAATGGATTATAAGGCCCCCCCCCCTTACGTTAGGTTAGGTTAGGTTAGGTTAATGTCTCTCTGAAACAATGTAAAATCCGTGTCACATCTAGGACAGCTGCTAACGCCGCGAGTCGATCCTGGGACCACACATTATCATAGAGTTACATAGATGCACGCACCACTCAGACTTCCCGTAAAGTTATTTAGATACGTACCGTACACCACACAGACTTTGCAGATCTTCCTAGGCAGTCCGGCCTTAAAGTCTATAATTTTATTTGATCGAGTTAAAACAAAGGCAGTATAGAAATAAAGACTCTCCATCCACCACTCCCTCCGGCTTTTGGATCGGTATGAAATATAGGAAAAAGAACCCCATCAGCGTAAGATATATATATATATATATATATATATATATATATATATATATATATATATATATTAAAATATACTGAAAGACAACATTACAAATACACAACAAAAATACAAAGTAATCCAGCCTCCTCTAGATAATGATCTAGTCTCCTATTGAAAAGTTGCATTGTTCTCCACCAAATTTCCTGGAAATTTGGTCCACTCTTTTACCACAATGTGGGAAGAATCTTTTTGTAACATCTTGGTTTGCCCTCTTGGCATTTAATTCCATTCCATTTCCAAGAGTTTTAGAATTATTATCGATTGTGAAGAGTGCATTTGTATCGCCTTTGGAAAAGCTATTTTTGTATCTTGAAACACTTGATTAGTTGATCTCTTCATATTAATTTTTAGTGAAAGCAAATGTAATGTTTTTAATCTTTTGTGATATGGTATAAGTAAATTTACGCTTATAAAATCCCAAAGTTAGAATTACTTTGAAGCTGCTGCGCAGTGATCGGAGGGATTTAAATTTTAAGATATTAGTATTCCCAGGTTGCAACAAGTGCTGTATATTTTGTGATGGCCTTTTATTTCGTATTCATATTTTTTATATGTAAAATGCCCCAGAACGAGAAGCCCACCACAGAAGCCATGAACGAACACCACACAGAAACACCAAAGGAAAGGTCCACAGAACGAAAGGACCAGCTGACCGAGCCAGCCATTTCAGACAGGCCCAAGCCCGCAGGGCTAAACAGCTCCAGGACACACCCATTTACCTTTTCTAAAACTGACCATTTTCCACACCTCACGTACACTAACCCCCTCGTGTCCTACACTCCTAACTACAAAGATAATGAACAGGAATATACATTCATATTAAAAACACACATGCCCTGTCCCGACGTTGAGCCAATGCCAACACATCAGACAGCCATAAATATATCTATGTATGTTCTTACATCCGAGAAGTAGATGTTATATATCTTAGAAGTTCAAACACCCACGCTTGTCCCTAGACCTCTTATATCATTTTCCATGACGAGTATAGATATATGTAACCCGTGCTCAGTCGCCCCTTGCATTGCTCCTCTAGTAACTCAGTATTAATATTAACATTCCCTAACATCTTGTCTTGCCAGACTAAGCTTCTGAAGACCCATCGCCCCATAAATCTATGTATGCAATCCTTAGGTTAAGTATTTTTATCCGCCATTGTGTTCACCTTTTTCCATTTACTTTCCACAATTGTCATACGTCTTCCCCTTGCCTCCTTCGTATCCACAGCCCACACTACGCCAATTTATTTCGTGTCTTACACCTCTTACCCCAACCAGAGATTGTATAAGATAACCTGGTTACCAGTATCTGTCATAAGTACCCCGAAACAATAACTAAGTACCCCTACGAACTGCCGCTGTGGGTGGTATTTTATATTTAATAGAAAACGCAGTTCCCAGGGCCAACTAATAGTATCCATAACCCTCTGACTGATCACATAACTCTATCTTTTCCAGACTCATATACCACCCCATAGTTGCATTCCCCGGTAGCATTTGGCTAACGTATTCTACTGCCTTTTCAAACTTCCATATCAATTGTAGCCTAATGCCACCCCCACGCCCAGGGACCTTAGGGGCAAACTTTCCCTGTAGCCCTTGAACTCCCCCCCCCCCCCCTCTCATTAAGACACCCGCGCTTCTCGACTCTTGTCCGACCTAGCCTCTCTCTCATACCTCTTGAAGATCCTTGAATTGTCCGTTACTAACGCTCTCCAACCTTTTATATATATACTCCTATCCAGCCTACCTTCACTTAGTAGGCCAGAACAACATTAGAACTTTACTAGCCCCTTGCATGCCATCTATTCTCTTACAACACATTCACAACCCTGCACCCAATGGTCGTCGGTGCGAGGCTAGCCGCCCCGCCAGTAACTAACTTCTATTGCCATACTTCCAGATAAATGTGGCAGAGTTAGCAACCCAGTCTCCACCATATCCAGCAAACCCTACAATTAACAACCAGCCGAGTAAAACCAGCTAGCTAAGGCACCTTCGGTTTTGGTATTAAAGACACTCCCATCTGTCTCATACACAGAGGGTTATTACAAACACTGGTGATATGGCAAGCCCCTAGCCACAGCCGCCGGACGACTATATCAGAGAGAGGGCGCCCAGCTCCCCCTTTTTGCCCACCCGAGGAGGGAGACCCCCACCCCCGCGGAGGTATACCTGGCCCCTGTTTTGACTTTCGAGTCATTGCCAGGTAGCACAGGAATTCTTCCTATCAATGAACTAACCATGAATGACTAACACCTTTACTAACCTCTATTAACTCACAATAAACCATTTACCTTTCTTGCATGCTCTGATCACTAAATTAGCACCTCAGCTATACCATAGAATGAAGATTGAACAATCTAGAGAGACGCTCCTATCACAGCTGTCCCCATCCTCCTCGCAAAGTAGATCCAGTCTCTCTCCCCTAAATACGTCCAGTATAGCCAAAATAGTACCTCTTACTAAGGCTCAGTTATATGAAAATATAAAGGCTTCCTATCGCCCTGTGCCACAACAGTAAATACCATCTTACCTAGTCCCCATATCTATTGAGAGCTCAATTAAGTCCATAAGACTCGAGATCCCTACTGTCTACAGGGTCCAGAACCGAGCCTATAAATCTAACTCCCGCCCCCAGTCAAATCAGTTGAAAGCTAGACACCAACCAGGGGTCACTACCCTGCAGTTAATTTCTAGCTCTGCCCTTGTGTTGTTCCGGAGTGAGATCCCAGAACCGGCAGACTCCGTGGCAGATTTGGATAGAAGGACCTGCCCACGTATTGAAGAACTTCACACATATGGCCCCCCTGGACGGCCGCGGAACCAGTCGTTAGCCCCCAACATCATGGACGCAAGATAACCAGGACCAGACCCATCAGATACTACCCAAGATTCCCTTTAGCAGTACTACATATTACTGTGCTGTTTTAGATTCACTAATTAATATTTCTACGAAGTGGCTAAGACCTTGCCCAGTGTAATTCATACTTAACCATTCCATTTGGGACGTACTAAGCGATCAGTGCTCTTTAATTAACAGGCGACCTTGACTCTCGTAATTACCTTATTCAGATATTAAAACTCTAGTGATATCTAACGTTCGCCCACTGATTTGCGTTCTATGTATTTCTGAGACAAGGATATAAAACTTAGATCAGTACCCCCTGAGGTTACTAGAATTCCCGTGCTCTAAAAATGCGTGTCTAATCTAGTCTGTGAACTACTACTTGTGCACCAGAGCTACCAGTAATAAATCTAACAGTGAATATGAATCTATAAGTAACATTGATGGTCTTCGGTATATAAACCTGTGAAATCAAAGCCAGTGATCAGAAGATTAATACCTGAACGTTGGAAGTGGGAGACTAGGCTCCATCCAGATCCACTTATGCTAGTGTTGTTCAATTCTATTATATTGTCTTACACAAGTATTCTGCAGTGGTATATCAATAAACGTGATCATGTAACTTGCTACCATGTGTTTCTTTGTGTTCTCTATTCCTCATATCTTGTATTGTGCATGCAGCCTTATATACCCAGTCAATTTAGAACTCACATTACCCAAGTTAAACCTGTAGAAAAACAGGGCATAACAATATGTATTTCCGATTTACAAAACCTGGCATTTTTTACATTGAAGGGCAATTTTTTTTTTTTTATGATCACGCAAATAACTGGTTTAAGGGGAGATGGGCTGGGGTTTTTTTTCTCTATTTATTCAGGTATTCATATATTTTTTAGTGTCCTCGCTATACCTCCATCAAGCTAAACAAAAAAAACACACACCCTCCAGAACCCCCTTCAAGATAAATTGGTACATTTTTTGTTAGAAATATGTCCCGGCCAAAGGCCGGTTCCTCTTATAATTACAGGCTCGCTATCACTCGCCAGGAAAAAAATCGACAGGTAAATGGCACGAAAGGTCTTAAAATTGACAACGAAATGGGGCGAAAGGTGTTAAAATCGCCAAACTAATGTGCCGAACGTCTTAAAATTGCCTTTATATGGTCTTTGTCCTAGTTTTGGTTTGTTTAGTTTACAAGTTTTACATTTTAATCTCAAAATTAATGGGGCTAAACACAAGGGAGAAAGTTGTCCAGAAAAACGGCCCATCTCCCCTTAAGTCGGATTGTAGTAAATATATATATGTTTCCTTCTGCCAAAACTGTTCCCTATCTTTATATCATCCGCAAACTTCCACGGTGATAGTCTCTCGAGATGAGTTTATTGGACTTAGCCTATATTAATAGTATTTATGTAATTTACAAACTACTAACCACTCAGTTTCTTCGGAAAACTGAACTTTTAAGTTCATCAAAGGAATTACCCGGAATGTGTTAGACGTCGCTACTTGAACTCTTTCTCTTCCCCCCCCCCCTATATATGTTTCTCTCTCTCTCTCTCTCTCTCTCTCTCTCTCTCTCTCTCTCTCTCTCTCTCTCTCTCTCCTCAAAATATGTATTTTTGTATATTTATATTTAATAGTGACATACATTGAATATAAAGACGATACTAGAGTTGGGTGGTGGCTGATAACTACCGTGTTTGATGAGCAGCAATAATGGTTTGGTGGTTTCACAGGTACACCACGGTAGCCTTGTCCGATTTCTAGTCATTCAGGTGTGAATTTAACCTCATGACACGGACAAGTGGCTTAATTATCCACTTTTGGTAATGCACAATATTAACAAAAAATAGGGCACGATATGAAACAAGTTGTGGCAAAATATCATACTGATCCAACTGTTTGTTCATAAGTTATTCCCGAAAAACGATGTAACACGGCCTCTCAAACCCATAGTAGGTGTTTACAGTTTATAGTAGAAAAATAGTACAGCAAAGTAGAAGGCTCTCTCCTCACCCTCTGGCTAAAAAGCAGTACCGGTAACGGAAAATAGGATGAAGTGTAACCTTATGAGTCAGGAAATGCTCACGAGGAAATTATTTATGGAGTGTAGAAGGAAATTAGTCTGAAAGGGAATTTATACTTATGTACCTACTGATTAATTCATATTTATCCAAGTTCCATCAGATGATCGTCCAGTCTCTTCTTAAACGTATCAATTGAATTACTATCGACCACCACCCTTGGTAAACTATTCCACTCTTTAAACAGAGAGAGAGAGAGAGTAAAGGAGAGGAGATAAATATTTTATGGAGTAAAGGAGGCGCAAAGAGAAGTGAAATGACAAGTTGTAGTGATTTTCTGGTAGCATGCACAGTATATCTCTCACTCGCTTTTTAGTGATTTGGATTTTGTAAAAAAACAGTATTCTGATGGTGCGCTTCTACAGTATATTCCCAAAGCAAAGCAAAACTGATGATATGAATATGGCCTAAACAGATCGAAGAGTGTAGAGTAGATCACTTATGTCACGGCCTTTCGAAGTGAGGGCCGGTGTGTGTGTGTGTGGGCGGGGGGGGGGGGGGGGGGGGTTTATGTGGATATATTTCTTATGAGCAATAATGGTAGAGCCAGTCAGTCAACATAAAATGAAAGTAACTTTTATATGACCCTTTTCTTTTAGGTTCGTTAAAAAAGGCCACTGGGAAACAGGGAGTCTTATTTTAGGCAGTATCGTTTTCTGTTAATTTTATATATAGCAGTCCCTTGACCAGATATTGATTAAGCCAAATGTTGAGCTGTAAATATGCATACAATTTATAAGAGTTTCTCACATAAAAAAAGACCACAGATTCACCCATTTCCCATGTTGTGTTCCCGCCAGTGTTGCCTGTGACGTCATGGTAAACATTCCAGTGCTCGCCACATGAAATAACTTGGATAAGCTATATTTCTATGTTGTTGGGATTCATTGATGAAAGTTCTTCAGTATCATACCCCTAAAACCAAGCAGATCCCAATGGACATTGTAGTTTGAATAGGTTTCATCCATGTGGCCCACATGGGTAGAGCTGAGCTGAGGAATTATTCTGATCAGTATTTGTTCCAGTGACCATTTGAGTCAATGGCTGCTCTGATCCACAGCCGTGTTGGTCTACAGCTCGTATGGACACAGCCAAGAGGTCGAATTAATGTTTAAATGGAACAATCGTTTTGGTACGTGGCCATTTTGGTCCATGGCCAATATGCGCTGAGCAGTGTAAATATATGATCCATGGACATTTTTGTTTTCAGACATTTTGGTCCGTGGCCAATATGGGCAGAACCGAACGGTCAAAGTTATCCAGTCTGTATTGACCAAGTTACCATTTTAGTCCGCGGCCGTTTTGGTGCATTCCGGGGCTGATTTTTTGGTCTGCATCTATTTTGGCCCATGCCCAGCTGGGGTAATTATTATCCACTGAATACAGGGACCGGAGGTTTTACCCAAAGTTAATCGTTTCTATTCTGGTGCTAACAAAGTGTCTAGTAAATCCGTCCATTAGTTTTGGAAAAATCCGGTTTACAAAGAGACAGACATATACATAGACAGATAAACAGTGACGATCACATAATCTCTGCAAATTTCGTTTGGTTCAGATAATGAATAATATATTGGGAGAGAATATTGGAGGTTAGTAGATATATATTGAACAAAATGGAGCAAAATCCTTAAAAATTGAAGCTAGAGAGAACCTGTAGGAGTAATAATACAGTATATATCGTGAGGGTCCAACAAACCACATCTTAAGGTGGACAACCTCATAACTCGTGGGTATATTACAGAGTATAGACTGCCTGGACCTGCCGCAAGGGTCCCAAGCTTGTCCTTCATGGCTGAGTACTAACCTCCCCCCCCCTCTCTCTCTCTCTGAATTAATTCAACATTATCACCTACTCCCCCGTATTTGACCCCCCTACCCCTCTCTTTCTCTCTCCCATGGACCATCCCCTATCTATCTCCCCATGTCCCCACCTCCCTTCCCATGTCTCTCCACCTAGCCTTCCACACCACCTCCGAGGCTCCATCCCTTTGTCCCCATGTTTCTTTCTCTTCTCTGCGTCATCCCCTACCTCTCTCCTATTTTTTTGTTTTATTCCTTCTTTGTTTTAAATGTGTCTAAAAAAAATTATAATGTGGCCTTTCTTTTCTCGATTATATCATAAATGTAAAATAATGCCATAATAACCATTGCAAATAAAGTTTCCGATTCTGCTTCTCCCCCCCCCCCCTTTCCTGACCCCCTCCTTCTGTCTCTCCCCCTGCCACGCCCCCTATCTCTGTTCCTTTGCATCCCCTCTACGTCTTCCTTCTATCTCCCCCTTCCCAATCTTCCCCCCCGCCCCCATCTCTCTCTCTCTCTTTTAATTCAATGTTATTACCCGCCCTTCCTCCTTCTTTATATCTTCCTCTCTTACCTCCTCCCCACCTCTCCCTACCTACACTCTTGTTCCCCCTGCTTCTTCCTCTTCCATCTGCTTCTCCCCTAGGGCCCCCCCCCCCCCCCATCTCTCTCTCTCGCCCTCGCTCTCGTTCTCACTCTCTCCTCCTTTGCTTCGTCACGTACCTCTGCAACCCAACAAGAAAAGCGGTGTACCCGCAGATACAACGAGTGTTATTATCATCTTATAAACAACAAAATGTAATTACCCCCGTCCAGCCTCACGTAGCCTGTATCAATATTGCCGCGCCTTAGAAGCCAAGATAAGTGTGTGTGGGGTGGGGGACGATTTATTTTGCATTTACTTCCTTCCTTAGCATAATTATCGATCCTACTGTAGCGGGTAGACATTTGTTGTGTAGTTGTTGTAGTTGGGAGAGAGAGAGAGAGAGAGAGAGAGAGCGAGCGAGGGGGAGGGGGAGGGAGATAACATGGAAGGAAGAGTTGGTTTGATTCGGGTGGGGGGGGGGGGGGGTTGTCTTACAGTACAAGGAACCCTCTTCAGGGAGTTGCCAACCATCATTGTTGCTTGTACTCGTCATGTTGCGTATCTCACTATGCGTTTTTATCTGCCTTTTGGTATTATATATTCGCTTACCAATAGGATATAGTTTGTGATTCTTAATAGGTTAAAAAAAAAGGCCAACCAGACGATGACCTGCATCAAGATTGTCAGCTCATTTAACTATCTGTGCAGTGTGCTGAGTAAAGATGGGAGTATGGATGAAGAAGTGCGGGAGAGGGTGCAACAGGGAAAGAGGGTTGTTGGAACGCTGAAAGCAGTAACAAGAAATAGGGTGGTCAGCATGGAAGTTGTTGCATGACAGTGTGGTAATCCCGACATTGACTTATGGAAGCGAAGCATGGACGTTGGTTGAGAGACTCAGACCAAGAGTGAGAGGGGTGGAAATGAGTTACTTGAAAAGTGTGTGCAGAGTTCCATGGAGGGATAGACAGACGAATGAGGAAATAAGAGGGAGATGTGGTGTGGAGGTAGATGTGCTGGAAAGTGTGAAAATTAACACCTTGAGATGGTTTGGCCATAGGGAACATATGGGAAGTGAGAGAATGACTAAGAGTCTAAGAGGGTGTATAAGAGTGAGGTGGAAGGACAGAGAGGGAGAGGTGGAAGGATGGAGTGAAGAAGTATATGAATGAAGGTGGTGCTGGTTGGGAGGAGGGGCGTCGACTGGCTGGGGACAGAGGTGCATGGGGGGCGTTTCGTTCGTGGCGACCACTTCAGGCAATAGATAGATAGATAGATACTGTGGGATTATTTAGTACTGAAACAGTTAAATAGACGAATTGTGCCTCTCTTGATAAAAACGTCATAATAGGACAACACAATCCTAATAATATGTGGAACCATCATAGGTTTAGTTTATGTCGGCTTTGTCAGCCCCTTTTCAATTATTTTCTATTAGAGTTGCACTGATTATTGCCTCAAACTGCACATCGTGGTAAAGAACACTGATTAGTCGCTAACAACTCGTCTGGACAAGGGAATTATCTTATATTCAGACTATGTTTGGCTCTTGTTGACTGTTTGACTCGTACCATATCCTGTAGTTTATCACTACAGGGACCTGTACAAATCAATGGTCAACATTAGCCAAACATAGTCCGCATATAAGTTGTTTCCATTGTAAAGACGAGCTATTAGAGACTAGTCAGACATCTCTACCACGGTGTAGAATTTGGGGCAAAACTCAGGTTTTAGAACTCTAATGGAACATAATTGAAAATTGGCATTGCCAATTATGTTGCTTCTATGAAGAAATTAACACATTCTGTCACTTAACAGCTGTATTTTTTAGGTTGGGTATATTCAGTTTTGGCTCTCAAGAATATGATTTTCAGTTGATCGTATCTATCTGCTGGCTAAATTTCAGCATAGTATTACAAAAATACGGTAATATCAAAATTGTCTAATCCTCAGCCAACTTATGATGATTCCAAACTACCTTTACTATAATAAGAACATGCTACAGCTTAAACGATCACTTATTTTCCTCTGTTTAAGACGTACCGGTATGAAAAAAGCGCATATGAAAATTAATCAGAAATAGAGAAAGAGAGTGTGTGTGTGGGGGGGGGGGGGGTATTGTAAAATACATCCATCAATCGACCCCGATGACTATATTTCCTTTGTGAAAAATATATGAGTGATCCCTGGACTTTCTGAGTGATCGTCCATTAGGAGGATCAAGCGTCGGGATAGTAAAAGGATGTGTGGAGTGTGTAAACTGTGAACCCTTTTAGGACAAAAGCAACATATATATTGTATTCTAGTTACAATGGAATATTTTATTTAGCTTAGGAAGAACCTCTCAATTAACGCTATGATTCACACAGGTCATTCCAAAACTGAAAACAAAAAATGTAGTCAAAATATGTTAGGCAGAATCACGGTATTGAAAGAGTTAACACTATCTCTGGTTTTGCTGTAACGAGGATATGTTGTGTGTAGTATGTCAATAGTTAATCTGTATTTTCTCTATTTTCATTTGCATATAATATATATATATATATATATATATATATATATATATATATATATATATATATATATATATATATATATATATCAGTAGATAAGGCTCCTGGTCCAGATGAAATTCCTCCAATAGTACTTAAGAATTGCTCCTTGGTGCTCGCTCCTGTATTGGCAAAATTTTTCCGTCTGTGTACTCATACCTCATGCTTCCAGTACCCTGGAAAGAAGCAAACATCCATCCAGTTCCTAAAAAAGGTGCCTCTTCAGATCCATCAAACTACAGACCAATAGCTATAACTTCCACTCTTGGCAAAGTTTTTGAAATTATATTAAATAATCACATAATTAAGCATCTGGAGAATAATAAATTAATCAGTGATAGGCAATATGGTTTTAGACGATGTCGATCAACTGCAGATATTCTTTGCCTTCTTACCCATCAAATCAACCAAGCTACAGACCAACATGGTGAAACACATACAATAGCACTGGATATATCAAAGGCATTTGATAGAGTCTGGCATCAATCCTTATTGTCGAAGATGTCACACTACGGCCTTGCATCATTAGTTCCACTAATTTCTTCTTATCTTCATAACAGAAAAATACGTGTAATGGTAGATGGCCTTTATTCTCAATTTCACTCAATAAATGCTGGTGTTCCCCAGGGATCAGTTTTGGCCCCAACTCTGTTCCTCATTCATATCAATGATCTCATATCTACCACTCATAATCCAATACATTCCTACGCAGATGACTCAACACTCCACAGTTCCTTCACATTTACCAATTCTTTCACCCAACCCGATCTTATAAATTCAAAAATAAACACTGCAATTTCTCTGAACCGGGACCTTTCTAGAATTAATGAATGGGGACAAGAGAATCTAGTTTCCTTTAATGCACAGAAAACCAAGTACATTCAATTTTCTAACCGACAGAATCTCACTGACTCCCATATATTTGTTAATGATGTAAATATTCCCACTTCCCCTAGTATTGACATTCTCGGTGTAACATTAACTACTAACTTGAGCTGGACACATTATGTTAGAAGCATTGCTAAGAATGCCTCTAAAAAACTGGGACTCCTGTACAGAGTTCGAGAATTCTTCACTGACGAGCAGTTGGCCGTAATATATAAAAGTCATGTGCGCTCTCAGATGGATTACTGTTCACCTCTGTGGGGTGGAAGTGGAGTGGTTGCATTGAGGCAGTTGGACAAAATTCAAAATAAAGCTATTAGATTAATCAATAACCCTGCAATCACACAGGACCTTCCTACATTAGCCATACGAAGAAACGTTGCATCCCTTGCATTATTCTACAGATATTTTCACAGCAATTGTTCCGAGGAACTTGCTTCAATTGTGCCGCCTCTCCACATCTTTCCCCGTAGAACTAGGGCAGCTGAGAGCGCCCATGAATTTACACTTTCTCCTCCACAATGCAGAACTTCTGCTTATCAGAATTCATTTATCCCCAGAGCTACTACTCTTTGGAATTCACTTCCCTCGAATTGCTTTCCACAAACTTACAATCAACAAATGTTTAAATCCAGTTGTTACAAACATTTTATGAATGGAGGATGCCTTTAGGCACATGGACCTTTTTGTTTTATCTGTGTTTTTCCTTCCTCCGTTCATTGTCTTAAAAAAAAAAATAAATAAAAAAAAAAAAAATATATATATATATATGTTCAGTGTGATTTTTACGAGAACTACGATAATTGGAAACTACAACCTTCGCTCATCAGAGGGATTAGCGATCCAGCAAAACTAATTTGATAAAATCACAAAAACAAACAGTTAGCTCTGCTTCGTCTCTTGTAATCAGAGCTCTGGTACGTTTGTCTGTCAGTGGTAGTGGTGGTGATGTTGTTTTTGTTGTTGTTGGTGGTGGTGATGATAGTGTTGTCATTGTTTTTCTTGTGTTGTTTTTTGCTATGGTGATGTTTCTGTTGTAATTTGTGACATTTTTGTTGTTATTGTTTGCTTAGAATGATGAAGTATTTTTGTATCTTACTTTGGCTCTCTTCAGACGATTATATTATATTTATAAATGTGGTTTTGTATTCATGTGGAAATTATGGTCGTGTAACAATTTCCGTTCAATGACAATTTGCTTATTATCTTGGTAACACGAGCCAATTTTCTTCACCTAAGGCTAGAACTCTAGTAGTCAAGGGGTATTATGGTAAAAACATGAAACACGAAGTTAATAAAAAAAGCTATGTCAACTGCAAGGCAGCCTACATTACCATTTCAAACAGTAAGAGTTGCAAACATATACAATATAATTATTATATTGTCTGTCTGACTCTGTGGGTGTGCTGGTGAGTCCTGTATAGAATCGTGAGGTTCAGAGTCGTAAAGATTCCAGGACGAGCTCCATAGAAACTGAAACTGAAACTGAAACTGGGTAGTAATTTAAGCAGTTTTCGCAATTTTAGAATATTTGAAATTTGTGTAGATATGTTCACTATTATTGTATTCAATGAATGCCAAATAAATCTATATCTATAATATAGTGGATTAGGGAGCAAGTCTAGCGGAATAGCGACACTACCCGTCCCATCCCGAAGGTCGAGACTCCCGACCACAAGTCCACAACCCGGGCGGCCGGCCGCCGGGCTGTGTCACTGTGTGACTGTCAGTGTGTTAAATTAATAAATCAGTGTTGCCATTTTGGCGGATTTTCCGCCAAATCTAGCGGTTTTGGGTCCTCATCTGGCGGTTAAATCTGCTATCTAGCGGATAGCGGGATTTCTGGCGGGCTTACAAAGTATCTGGCGGATTTCTAGCTTCTTTTCTTTGGCTTACGAAGTATCTGGCGAATTTCTAGTGGTTGTTCTTAGTAAATGTACCCACATATAGGCATTATTGCTGATTTTTAGTTGCCTATACCAGACCAGTGTGAATTAGTTTATTCAGGAAATGAATAAGGGATATTCCTGTGATGTCAAGAGTAGGCCTACTTTGTGTTTTTATTGGCTGCCTTATCATGGGATCTAGAGCGAGTCTTTTTATTTGTTAAAGATGCAATGGTACCATCTTTGAGTTCTTTATTGTACCGCTCAGTTATTTATTATTTTCGCCCATTGTAACAGTGTTCGTATTATTCAGTTATGCTCCCTGATTGTCGGATTGAGTTGTTTTTCCATAGATTAACAACACAAGTGCCTGCATTAATTGTGCAATATACTTGTGGCAGTGCCTGTGTCGCCACCACGATTTCAAATTCAACTCGAGGGCTACTAGGGACGGAGGTAGTTTAGAACCAGTTGTGTTTAGTGGTGGTAGATTATTCCTGAGTGAGAATCCTGATATATTTCAAATATCAAATAAGCCTAAGCCACAATATAGGCCTACAGCCAGAAATTTAGAAAGGAGTGGTTACTTCCCATTCAGTACCGGTGACATCCTTTATATTATATTCTGGCAATTATTAGACGATTTTGTTCAGCTTATGTAGAACGTTTACCCATTTAAAGGCTACAGACAATAGCATATAATCCTTTTAGCTACCATATATACTTCCTAAGCTTTATATAATCGTCTAAATGTAGCTAAAGTCAAATACAAAAGACGTCACCAGTAGGCTACTGAAAGGGATATATATATATATATATATATATATATATATATATATATGCCTATACCTGTTTTTTTTTTTTTTTTTGTATTGTGTGTGTGCTGGTCATTGGGTGACAATGGTGTATATATGCACTCTATTATTGTATTCGATGAAAAATACCAACAAATATTAATCTAGCAGATTAGGGGGAAAATCTAGCGGAATTTGGAAGCTGATATGGCGGAATTGTAAATTAGTGGATGGCAAGTTGGCAACACTAACTTAAACTTGAAGGGTTCAGTTGCTATTGAATGACGGAGGAGGTTAGACATGCTCACCTCCCTCTCCGCCTCTCATCTCCGTTGGTGAATTTCGCTCACAGGGAATGGAATACTTCGACTGCGTGTAGGCGCTCTATTTTTGTCCTCATGCTGGTGCTCTCGCCGGCGGATGTCAGTAATGAGTGTTAGAGCTTCAAGGTGCAAATCTAGAGGCAAAAGATTGTAAAGACACTCTAGTAGTGGTGGTGGAGGTGATAGTAGTGCAATTGCTAATTGTGGCGGTGGTGCAAGTGCTAATAGTGATAGTGACGGTAATCGTGTCTTTGCATCTTCCTCAGCATCGTCTTCGTTACCATTGGATCATCATACGTCATCACCGACTACCAGCAAAATGGGAAGCGAGCAGAAATTCCCAAGGTAGGCTAGTGATATCTTACCATAATATTACATATAGCCATAGATAACAGGAGAACTCCTGTTATCTATGATATAGCCTATTACTGAGAGTTACGGTATGTTAACCAGTAATGTAGCCTATAGGCCTATTGACCTACTTGGGGTAGGCATATTGACACATTGCACAGTTAAAACGTGTAAATATGCAGGGTATCAAACGACGCCGGTTTTTTGTTTTATTTACTTTTTTTTTTGTGTTAACAGAAATAAACTTTCAAGCCTATAGGCTATAGGCCGAATGATAACGGAAAGAGCCTAGGCTATGTTATTTTATTTTTTATTTCAACAGTTGTTATTACAGAACGCAACTTTGCATGCATTGGGAGTGGCGAATAGGGAATAGGAGGAATTTAGGGTGTCCACGAGAGCATTTCCTGCCTTCTAAATCTAAAAACAATAGGAAAATATGAATATGAGCAACTTAGCAACTATATAACCTAGGCTAATTGTGCCTGATAAAATGCAGCATTCAACATTGTAATAATAGCCTACCGGTAGGCTATAGCCTACAAGTAACAAATTGAATATTATGAATAATTAACATTAATCCTCCATTACAAACCCCAATGCACTTGAATACATTAATGAAAGCATATGATCCTCCCGGTATTGGAACTCTGCCTACTCGCGACACCACACCCAGAACATAATTGGTAGAAAAAGAGGTAGGGGTGAGGTAGAACAAGAGAGGAAGGGGTCACGGGGTGAGGTAGAACAAGAGAGGCAGAGGTGAGAGGTAATACAGCTCAACCCTGACAGTAGAGGCAGGCATGTAAATATAGACAGATAGGGAGGCAGAGGACCGTAACCCTGGGCCTTTTAGTATTACCGGTATGTCTTGTCACATTAGTATTATATGTTTATGTGAATGAAGGAGACAAAAGGCAAAGCTGCCTATAATAAAAAACAAAGTGGATTTAGCGGAGGGAGATAATGATTGTGCGAAAGTATTCATGTACAATGTGTATGAACAGCGAGAGAGGGTCTGAGGGAGGGAGGGAATGTGTTGGTGGGGGTTTGGCAAGGGGGATAGTATTTGAGGACAGATGTGTCACGTGCATGCATGGTCACGTGTGTGTGGGCCGGTGGGGAGGGGAGGGGAAGGGGGAAGGCGGTATAGGGGAGGTTAGGGTGGGGGAGACTGAAGAGATGGGAGGGGTGACGGGGGAGGGTAAGGAAGAAGGGAAACGAAAATGTGGTAGGTCGAGTAGTGATGTAGAAGGGGGAGGGGTACCGGTAACCTAGGGTACTAAGATAATATGAGATGGTATTGTCAACTTGACTTGTGGACTCCTTCTTCTTCTTGATATTTATATGTGCAGTTTGCTCGGAGTATTTCAGATCTCCAGATTGCCGCCGGAGAAATTTTGAGATGTGAAGGTAAATATATGCACAATACATGCTCAAAATTTATTAAAAGGAATGAATAATATTGTAAGTAAAAGGGATGTTATGTATGTTTACTGGTGTTTAATCAGGATACTAGGGGAGCTGGCTGCCTGTACTTCAGTCTCAAAGAGATGCACTTCAGGTCCACTAATATAGGCATTGAAAACAGGTTTTTAAATTATTCTTAGCAGTCCCTGTTTTAGTTTTGTAACTTTTGTCCAATAAAGATTTCATGTATATTTGTTGTTGCATTCCAAGAACTATTACATACTTAATTTATATCCTTTCATATGATACATGAGTTACTATAGAGTACTGGTTAAAATACATACCGGTACAAAGTTTCAAGAATAAACTTTGATTAGAACATTTGTTTGTCTATTATTTTCCCTGGGCCGAGTAAAAAATACCTGGGTAGGCTATTCCCATCTCGGGTTAAGTACAATCAGTAGGAACGTAGAAACTTACTTTAATTTTCACAACTTTAAAAGACTCAAGATTCTGCGAGGCTAATTCCGAAAATATTCAATCAAGTCTCCGTTACCCCCATGAAGTCAGGTTATAGTAATGACAAGACATACCAATAATATATGTTAGTTAGCGGGTGTGTGGACTGTGGGGATAGTGGCAGCCCCCACTTTGGACACTAAGACTAAGTAAAGTTAGGTTAGGGTAAGGTAATGCAAATTATCTACTCATAACATGATAAACAATTGAACAATAAACTACTGTACTATATTCCTTGAAGAAATAAAAACAAACAATTGTACATAAGGCTGCGGAAAGATTCTTTAGTGATACCCAAGTCATGGCCGGGATTCCGGGAAATCTATAAATGCACTGTAGGCGGTAGGCCTAGCTGCTGGCTGTACACTTATTAAATTGTACCGGTAATCTGGCTAAAAAGTTACCGGTATACAAAATGAGAACATAGAGGCAGGGTGCAGATCACACTTTGGACACTAAGTTTGGACTTTGGTTAGGGTAAGTTATTGCAAATCTTCCACTCATAATATAAACTACAATAAAATAAGATACCAGTAGATAAGATACTACTGTAGCCTATTCTGCCTATAGCCTATACCTTGAAAACAAAAACAAACGGTAAGACTGCGAAAGTATTCTTCAGTGACAGGTCTACCCCTATAGGCCTAATCCCACGGCATGACGGCAAACTGTTATTGTCATAGGCTATAGCCTAGCCAGGGTGTCGAATGACGCTGTTTTTTTGAGTGATACAACTTTCTGTATAATGATAAAAAAAAATTAATCCTAGCCTAGGCCTAGCCTACATATTTTTATATTATTATTTTAAAAGTTAGACATCTAAAATAGGCCTAGGCTTAGGCCTACTGTGTTCCAAAACTCAAGAGTAGCCTAGGCTAGGTTAGCCTAGCCTAGCCTTAGCTACAAAAAAAAAAAAAAAAATACAGGAATGTTGGTCTAGGCTAAGTTTAATATACACTTCCCAGGTCATTTTAACAGTTCTATTGCTTCTATATATCATATAATACACCATAGAGTAAGTTTTTAATAACTAGAAAAAAAGGTCATCTTCTAAATAATTACCATAATTGAGGACCTTCGCCATTCCCGGGTTAAGAGTGGGCTCTGAGTCTTAGCCTACCAGAACCAGATTCCCAGCTGCCTAGCTAACCTTATTTTTTACTGTCTTTAACCTCAAATCTTCCTTGATCTTCATTAGCCTATCAATACATTATACATAGCCCCACTAGTGGGGGCAGTCCTAAGATTGTTGGATAATGGGTTATCCTAAGCCTAATATGCCTAGCCTCAGCCTAGGCTACTCATTTCTGCTTCAAATCATCATTATCATCATAGGCCTAGGCTAATACAAGTAGGCCTAGGCTTATCTGACAAAATAATATGCTTGGCTACTTACAAAATCGCTGTTTGGTGCTTGCTAGAAGTCAGGTTTATCCAAAGTATCACCTTGAACTTATACCTTATATATAATGAGTTCCCCAAGATTAATATGCACAATTTTAGAATGTGTAGGGCACTCGCACTTCACATGAAGTCAATGTTATATTCCAGCCCCTTAATTCACTCTATTTTTCCACAAATATATCGGTAAATAACAGCTAACACATTTCCAAGTGTTCCACAGTTGATTGGCGGCAAGCTAATTTGACGTCATCATTGGATTATTCTCGGAAACACCACAATGGAAAACAGTGCTGATATTCGTTCGTTGTTTTCCATTAATCCAACCACATATATACCCCTGAAAACCAATAATTCATCATAAAATCGTACTAATTTATAGCTTACCTTATGCCTCAAGGTCTTGCGCTCTTTGTCAAACACATAAAATTTATATTCATTCACTATTTTTAAGAAATTAGAGACCCCATAAAATTAGCACATACGAAACAATATCTGTATTTTGTAGGAGTTTAATTAAGAGGAAATCTGATCAGAAAATTAACATTCAAACTTAAATTAATATTTTACATTATTCATTTCAGTGAAATTTAGTCAATATATTAAACACATGGAGTAGTTTAGTTAATATATACATAGTTTTAGATAAATACCTATTATTATCCTTTAATCTACATATTATTGAGCATTCGAGTGCCAATAAAATTACGGTAGTTGTGTTCGTCTTGACTCAGCCTTCGGCGCAATATAACATCGGAGTGTAGGGGTACATTGGTTGTTTGTTTGTTTGTTTGTTTTAGCGGACTCTCCCATCCAGGAGTTCGTTCTATGAACGATGGCTGTTTCCTTATTGTAATATATATTTGTTATATTGGTGCTAAAGTCAGTCACCTCATCCGAACCGAACAAGTTGTGTTTTCACAGTGTAAACAAATCGCTCTCATGACTCGAGCTCTGGATTTATCCGTCTATATTTACATTAGTAGCTGCATTTGGACTTCAATACAGGTGATATATAATAGTTCTAAGATCATAGCCAATGTAGAGTACAGTGTAGAGCAGAGCAACTATCGTTTGATGAGTGTAATGTAGAAATAGAATGGCAGGTTTAGCGGGGCTCCCGGCCGCCCCGGGACAGTCACAGGCTCTTGGCCTATTTCAGTATCAATATTTTTTCAATGTTAGGTTCGGGATCACGAAGAAAATGGGCGAATTTTGGCACACTGGGTATACGAGTTCCTTACTTTGTGTTGTGTTGTATGTAATGGCCTGGATAGCGCTCTTGGAGTCGCAGCATATTGTGTATGGGCCTGGTGGAAGGGTACTGATGATTTCTAGTGCTTGATTGAGTCCGTACAGCTCTGCAGTGAACACTGATGTTTGTTTGGGGAGCTTCCATCCCACAATTAGATGAAATTTTGGGATCCATAGTGCTGCTGACGTGGATGTGGTGTTTCCGTTTTTGATGAGTGATCCGTCTGTGTATATGTGAGTGGAATTTTTATGCTGGGTATTCAGGATTTCTAGGAATTCCCGTTTTAATTGGGATGGGTTGTCCTTCTTAGTTTTTAAGGTTATGAGATCTGTGTGAGTTTTAGGAGGGGTATATTCCCATGGTGGGACTGGAGGTACCATGGGTTGCGTTTGGCAGCCCAGAAAAATACGGGCCTTCCTGTGTATGATCTGGCCTATTCTTTCTCGGAAAGGTGATTTGCGGGTCCGGTTCTCCTGAGGTCGTATTGGTATGTTGCGGAGAGATGCTGAAAAAGGGTGGGAGGGGGGGGGGCGTTATATGTTTTTGAGAAGTATGAAGAGCACTGTAAGTCTCTTCTGGTGGTTAGGGGGATTAGGTTAGTTTCACACTGGAGGCTGGCTATTGGTGATGATTTGAGACCTGTTATAGCAGTTTTTTTTTTTTTTTTTTTTTTTTTTTTTTTAAAGAGACAATGAACGGAGGAAGGAAAAACACAGATAAAACAAAAAGGTCCATGTGCCTAAAGGCATCCTCCATTCATAAAATGTTTGTAACAACTGGATTTAAACATTTGTTGATTGTAAGTTTGTGGAAAGCAATTCGAGGGAAGTGAATTCCAAAGAGTAGTAGCTCTGGGGATAAATGAATTCTGATAAGCAGAAGTTCTGCATTGTGGAGGAGAAAGTGTAAATTCATGGGCGCTCTCAGCTGCCCTAGTTCTACGGGGAAAGATGTGGAGAGGCGGCACAATTGAAGCAAGTTCCTCGGAACAATTGCTGTGAAAATATCTGTAGAATAATGCAAGGGATGCAACGTTTCTTCGTATGGCTAATGTAGGAAGGTCCTGTGTGATTGCAGGGTTATTGATTAATCTAATAGCTTTATTTTGAATTTTGTCCAACTGCCTCAATGCAACCACTCCACTTCCACCCCACAGAGGTGAACAGTAATCCATCTGAGAGCGCACATGACTTTTATATATTACGGCCAACTGCTCGTCAGTGAAGAATTCTCGAACTCTGTACAGGAGTCCCAGTTTTTTAGAGGCATTCTTAGCAATGCTTCTAACATAATGTGTCCAGCTCAAGTTAGTAGTTAATGTTACACCGAGAATGTCAATACTAGGGGAAGTGGGAATATTTACATCATTAAAAAATATATGGGAGTCAGTGAGATTCTGTCGGTTAGAAAATTGAATGTACTTGGTTTTCTGTGCATTAAAGGAAACTAGATTCTCTTGTCCCCATTCATTAATTCTAGAAAGGTCCCGGTTCAGAGAAATTGCAGTGTTTATTTTTGAATTTATAAGATCGGGTTGGGTGAAAGAATTGGTAAATGTGAAGGAACTGTGGAGTGTTGAGTCATCTGCGTAGGAATGTATTGGATTATGAGTGGTAGATATGAGATCATTGATATGAATGAGGAACAGAGTTGGGGCCAAAACTGATCCCTGGGGAACACCAGCATTTATTGAGTGAAATTGAGAATAAAGGCCATCTACCATTACACGTATTTTTCTGTTATGAAGATAAGAAGAAATTAGTGGAACTAATGATGCAAGGCCGTAGTGTGACATCTTCGACAATAAGGATTGATGCCAGACTCTATCAAATGCCTTTGATATATCCAGTGCTATTGTATGTGTTTCACCATGTTGGTCTGTAGCTTGGTTGATTTGATGCGTAAGAAGGCAAAGAATGTCTGCAGTTGATCGACATCGTCTAAAACCATATTGCCTATCACTGATTAATTTATTATTCTCCAGATGCTTAATTATGTGATTATTTAATATAATTTCAAAACTTTGCCAAGAGTGGAAGTTATAGCTATTGGTCTGTAGTTTGATGGATCTGAAGAGGCACCTTTTTTAGGAACTGGATGGATGTTTGCTTCTTTCCAGGGTACTGGGAAGCATGAGGTATGAGTACACAGACGGAAAAATTTTGCCAATACAGGAGCGAGCACCAAGGAGCAATTCTTAAGTACTATTGGAGGAATTTCATCTGGACCAGGAGCCTTATCTACTGAGAGATTCTGCAAAATAGTTTTGACATGTCTGGTGTGGATCTTAAGTGAGGGAATTTCAGGTGAATTAAAATTAAGTACAGGGACATCTTGATTTATGTCATCTAAGGTTGAGTTGGTGGAGAAAATATCTGCAAGAAGGTTAGCTTTACCTCGTGGGTCACTTACAAGATTGCCAGTCGGAGATTTTAATGGTGGAATGGATGAAGCAGTAGTGAAGTTGGATTTGAATGAGTTAAGAGTAGACCAAAATATTTTGTTATCATTTGGATTATTTAGAAGTTTATTTGCCTGCTTATGGAGAAAGTTTGATTTAGTTAGGTTTAATACAGTTTTGGCATGATTTCTGATGTTTCTAAAGTAATTAAAGGCTTCATGTGTTTTTGATCTTGTGTATGCATTGTAGGCTATTGCTTTTTGTTCAGTTACTCTAGCACAATTATGGTCAAACCATTTAGGTGAATTAGATCTTTTACTGTACTTTTGATGAGGAATAAAAGTTTCCATTCCAATTTTTACAAAATCTTGTATGTGGCTCAAGGTGGAGTGTGCATCATTAGAAAAGAAAGAGGTCCAGGGAATATCAATAAAGAAACCTTGAAGACCCTCCCAGTCTGCCCTATCGTAATGCCATTTAGTCACCAAAACAGGTTCAGAGTGGGAAGGTGTGGTAGGTGATAGACAGGTGGCCTGTATCAGACAGTGATCAGAAGATCCAAGTGGGGACCTCACTGTAACATCATAATTTTCTGAATTGGTTGTTAAAAATAAGTCCAGTAGGTGGGAATTATGATTAGGATTATCTGGTACACGGGTGGGTTGGTTGACTAGTTGAATGAGATTAAATGAGTCTGCAAATAGCTCACATTCAAGACCAGCATCATCAGTCCTGGCTGAATGAGTGAGCCATTCAACATTATGGACATTAAAATCACCCAACACAGTGATTTCAGAAGAAGCATTTAAGTTGAGGACACTGAGTTGTGAGGACAGAGAATCAAAAAGACTTTGCTCTGGAGGAGTATTTGGGGAACGGTAGATGCAACATATGTATTTAAATTTACCAGCAGAAATTAATTTGTATATAGAATAATCAAAATAGGGACAATTGAAACTAGTAACCTCCTCCAGGGCAATTTCGGATTTTGCGAAGCAACATACACCACCTTTAGGTCTGAAATTTTGGAGCAGTTGATAACCTGGAAAATTAAATCTAGATGTGTCAGATGTGGATGTTACTTGAGTCTCTGTCAAAAAAGGAGAGTAGGGGATTCTGCTTGAAGAAATTGGTGTACAGAATTGATGTTAGAGTGAAGTCCCCTTATATTACTAAAGAAATAGCTGTACTGACAAGCAGCTTTGGGACGTTGCAATGCTCTTGACACAGTCGCATGATGACGACCGGGAGGGCCCTGTGTCAATAACCCAACCCTGCCGGGGGTGGATATCCGAGGGACCACCAGGTTTGCTCTTAACAATTGTACTGCCATATTTAAGGTAAGTGTATGGTGTTACATGTATGGTATGTAGTGGGAAGAGTAGTATTTTATGGATAGAGGATAGCGATGTAGGGCAATGTCGTGAAGTTGGATGTGTATGTTATATAAAGAGGGTTTTCCTGATACCCCTGATGTGTGAGGCAGAAAGATATGTATCCAGCTACCAAGGCCTGGGAGAGAAAATGGAATTCAGGCTATTCCCTGAGTCTCCCGAAACCTTGGCGGTAGTACTTCCCTGGGCGGGGCTGCCTACCCCTACTACCTACTATTTTGAATCACCTCCAGCTTGTGAAGGTGTACTGGTGCGGCTGAGGTGTAGGCCTGGGCACAATAGTCTAGTTTGCTCCTTATGTATGCTATGTAGAAGGTTCGTAAAGAGGTAGCATCGGCACCCCAGGTTGTTCCAGTAAGTGCTCTCATGATATTGAGTCTTTGATTGGTGCATTGTGTAAGGTATTCGATGTGGTTTTTCCATGTGAGGAGTGGGGCATCAAAAATTACTCTCAGATATTTATGAGTAAGTGTTTGTTGTAGATCTTCTCCATTGAGTGTGAGTCGTAGGGGTCTTACATTTTTCTTTCTAGTAAAGATTTGATATACTGTCTTTGTTGGGTTGATGGTTAGTTTTGCTTTGTCAATCCAACGTCCTAAGGTGTTGAGTGCGTCCTGGATTTGCTGTTCCGCTATTTGAGGTTTGTGATCCGAGGCATATAATGTTATGTCATCGGCATATTGCATTATCTTGGCGGGTGCTACTGTTGGCGTGTCGGATAAGTATGCTGTGAAAAGGGGGGGGGGCTTAGTGAGGAGCCCTGAGCTAATCCTTTATTGTGTTTGATAGGATTTGACATTTGGCCTTGGATGTACACTTGGCTTGTTCTGTTGGATAGAAATGCTTGTAGCCATTGTAGCAAGTTCCCTTGTACACCAAGGCCGGCTAGTTTGGAGAGCAAGAGGTCGTGGGGAACTGTGTCAAAGGCTGATGACAGATCTAAATATACAACAATGCATGTCTTTTGGTTTGAGAGTGAAGAGAGGATTGCTTGTTCTAAGTTAAGCACCTGGTCTACTGTTGAGCAGGTGGTTCTGAAGCCAGCCTGTATTGGTGGGATTATATTGTTTCTTTCTAGATGCCAAACTAGCCTCGTGTTTACCATTCTTTCGGCTAGCTTGCTCAAGGTTGGTAGGAGGGTAATAGGTCGGTATGATGGGGAGAGGGATGGGTCTTTTCCTGGTTTGAGGAAAGGGATGATGATGCCCTTCTGCCATGAGTGAGGGAGCTTGCCCTGTTTCCAGGTTGTGTTAAAGGTTGAGTAGTTGAGGGTGTGATGTTGAGGGCAGGTATTTTACGAGTTCATACGGTATGCGATCTTCCCCCGCTGCTTTGCCTGTAGGAAGGTGGGTTATTGCAGTTTCCAACTCAAAATGGGTGAAGGCTTGATTCATTTGATTGGGCCGTTTTGCGGTTGTAAAGATTTCGTTGTTAATTCTAGCGGTTTCTTCTGGGTCTGCAGGGGGTTCTTGTTGCTGTTTTGACTGTATATGGTTGGCTATTGCGTCTGCTCTGTCTTTTGGTAATAGACACATTTGTCCGTCTATTATAAAGGGATATGTTGGGAATGATGGACGGCCTTTAATGTTTCGGAATCTGTTCCAGACTTCTTTTAGTGGTGTTTCATGAGTTATTTCGCTGCAGTATTTCCTCCAGCAAGAGGTGCATGTTGACTGAGTGGTTTTCTTGGCATAAGCAGTGTTTTTTTTTACCTGGATCCAGTTCTGTAGCGATTTTGATCTCCTTTGTTTCTGAATCGCTCTTCTGCGAGTAGCTACCGCTTTGGAACACTCTTCATTCCACCATGGCCTTAAAATTTTGTTGGAGGGTTGACCTGATGTGCATTTAAAATGTTGTTTGGCTGCATTGTTTATTGATTCGGTCAGATTGTTGTGCATATTGTTGGGATCTGTGGAGCTGGTTTCTGGGATTGTAACTGAATTTTGCCAACATTTCCAATTGAATTTGGAAGGGATGCGCCATTTGGGTAGTGCTACTGGGTAAATTGGAGGGGTGAAATTTTTAAATACTATGTGTAGGGGGCGGTGATCTGTACCTAGGTCAGGTCCTACTTTGGATGTTATGTCCGCAGATAGTATTCCTGATCCAAAGCAGATGTCAATCGTAGACGTGTAATTTGTTTGTAGGTTGAAATATGTTGGGGAAAAGGGTTCTGATAACAGGCTATAGTTGGTATTTTGCATGTAGTTATAAATGTTGTTTCCGGCAGTGTTGGGTGTCCCTCTGCTCCAAGATAGATGGTTGGCATTTAGGTCACCTATCACCATGAATGGCGAGGTGACTTGTTGGATGTAGTGATCTAATTCTTGATGTGATATCGGACCACCAGGATTATATGTGCCAATGATGGATAATTGAGTATTCTGATATGGTAGTGAAATTGCAAGGATTTCTAATGTACCATTGGGAAATGGCCTGAGTTTGATTTCTTTAATAGGAAGCTCTTGTTTCATTAAAAATAATATTCCTCCACCTGGTCTTCCAAGCCTGTCTTTCCTCAGAGTTATATAAGGTTTTAAGTTGGGTTGGTATTTTTCTTTTAGCCAGGTCTCTGTTATTATAGCTATGTGTGGGGATTTATAATTAAGGTAGATTTTTAACTCTGATAATGATGTCTTAAGGCATTTTGCATTCCAGGTCATTACTTGTAATGGAGCCATTATTGTGGTCGTTTCTTAGTGGAGTTCCTAGAGGGTCTTCCACGGTTATCCGTCAGCTGCGATGGTGGGTGTTGTTTTTGGGTATTGTTTGTGTGGTTTTGTGGTTTTCTTGTGTTGTGTGCTTCTTGTGTAGTTTCTGCAATGTTAGTTGGAGCTTGGGTGATGGGAGGGGTTTGTTGATCTTCACCATGTGTTTCCCTTTTTTCTGGTTGTTCGTTGGGTTCATCGTTGCCATGATTATTCAGATTTTCGGAAACGTTATCCGTATCGGGTTCTGTCTGTGTCAGACCTGTCGGTGGTTGGCTTTGTTCTGCTTCTGCTGGTGTAAGTCTATTTCCAAGCTGGCAGTGGGAGGTGTTATCTGAACCGTTGCCTGTATCAGACTCCCCTTCTTGCTGTAGTGGTTGTAGGGTAGATTGTAGGTCATGGAGGGTGTTATCTGAACCGTTGCCGGTATCAGACTCCCCTTCTTCCTGTAGTGGTTGTAGGGTAGATTGTAGGCAGTGGGAGGTGTTATCTGAACCGTTGCCGGTATCAGACTCCCTTGCTGGCGGGGGTAGTTGTAGGGTAGATTGTAGAGGTGTCTTATCTGGGATTGCCTGTACATTTGTGGAAGGTGGAGTTGTAACTGTAGGGACATTTTGTGGTGGGGTGGTTGATATTGGGGGAGTCACAGGTGTGGGTGCTGGAGTTGGTAAGGTTTGGGTTGTGATTGGAAGTGGTTGTTGTGGATGTGTTGATGTGTCTTTGTTGTTGTGGGACGAGTTTTTGGCTTTTATGTTTTTCTGAATGTTATTGACAACTGTGATTATTATGTTTAACTGTTCTTCTGTTGTTAATGTTGCGATCATACTCAATATTTTACGTTCTTTGTCCTCTTATGGCTGTGTATTAGTCTTTGTGGTTGGTTGTGTGCTAGTAGGCAAACTGGCCCTACTGGGTTGGGGGTTGTGGCCAGTAGAAGTGGATGGGGTGGTTTCTGTTACCGGTACTAGCCTAGCCCTATGTGGGTTTTGAAACCAAGGGTTTATTGGGGTGTGCCTGGTTTGTTGTTGTTGATTTAGTTGGGGGTTGGGCTTACTAATAATTATTTGAGTAGGCCTATGTGTTTGTTTTGAAGTGCTGTCTAGATTTTCATTATTTGGTTTTGTTGTGGTACTGTGGACTCCATATTGTATTTTCTCTCGCTTTCCCCATAACGAGAGAGAGAGAGAGATAAAATATTTGTTTGTTATCAACTTATCACTGTAACTGTTGTCTTCTGTTCTGTTGTTCTAGCGTCACAACCTTGGCATCTGCTCATCAGTAATACGTAGGCTATTTGGATACCATGCGAATTTATGCAGCTATGGAAGGGCTGTTCGGAGGTACAACTGCTGTTTTTTTTCCGTTGGTGGTTGTTTGTAAGCCTATTCAACTTAATATTACGGTAGCTGATTTGATTTGGTATAGGAAGAACATTAAAGCCTAATGAACAAAGCAAAGCACAGCGGTTGGAGAATTGAAGTAGAGAGGGAAGGAAAGTGGGAGAGCGATATAGGCCAGTGTGTGTGTGTGTGTGTGAGTGAGTGAGTGAGTGAGCGAGTTAGTGTGGCGTCGCACTGGCTGGCGCACACTTTAAATCTGGTGGTGTAATGGGCTAGGATCTAGGGGGTCACACATTAGGATAAGTCAGGTTTAGGGTCCTATCATACGGTACTGGTTCAGTGTGTCATATATTGGGATAGGTCAGGTAGCCTATAGGGTACCATAGTACAGTGGGTACTGGTTCAGTGGGTAATTTATTAGGATAGGTCAGTTTGAGGGTTCTGTACAGTAATGCAGTGGTTCATGTTGGGATGAATCAGGTTTTGGTTACCTAAGGACAATGGGGTCCGGGGATGCTGTTTAATTGGGTCATACATAAGGATAGGTCAGTTTTAGGGTCCTATACTACAGTCGGCCATATGTTGGGATAGGTCAAGTTTAGGGTACGGTACGGTACAATAGGTTTGCTGGTTGAGTGGGTCATACATTAAGATAGATCAGTTTTAGGGTTAGGACAACATACCGGTAACTATGTTCTGGTGTTCAAATGTGTCATATGTTAGGGGAATGGGTTAAGTAATATTTAGTGTTCCTTACGACAATGGATCATATGGGTTAGGACCGTCAGGTTACATTTAGACAAGGATCCGGTCCATTGTAAGCTACAAGTACGGTACCGGTACTACACGGAGTCAGATGTTGGGATAGATTAGGTTACTTATGGTATCATAGTACTGTACCGGTACTGAAGATTTATTGTACCGTACTGTAATGTATTTGGTGGAGTGATCATGAAGATAGGATACCGGTATGCCAATTTAGGTTATGGTGTGGTGTGGTTATGTGGGATCTAGAGATTAGAGCTGCGAGACTGCGCGGCTGCGCCATATGCCTTGTTTATTGAACGAATTTTCGGCATCAACAAAGTGCCATCTTCAGGTTATACAGACTGATCCTAAAAATATACAAAATAAGTATTTTACTACAAGTAAAACAATGGATCTAATTAGCCTAAATATATTCTATAATTTTAACATTAGCTAGAAATACCTATAGAAATAGTTCCAAAATACACAGAAAATAACAATAACCCATTGGCCTCAAACCTCAAATTGTAAACAATGGCGGTCACATACATTTGTATAGAGACGAGAAAGGTAGAGTATTGCCGTATTTCCGGATAAAATGGATTGGTTTAATTTGTTTGAGTGTATAGCTTACCGGTACCAGTAAGGAAGCTAGGCTACTTAGGGAGTCTGTGTAGAATAGATGATTGCCTTATTCAATGTTTGTGGGACTGTATGTGTGCACATGTGCTTGTGTGTGTGTGTACGTGTGACTGTATATATATATATAGTGTATATTATATGTGTGTGTGTGCAGTAGCTTGTTAACTTCATAGAGAAAAAGAGCACGTCTCTCTTGCTAGGCCTACATTAATATTGTGTTGGAATGGGTGTTGTCTGCAATGGTTTAACCCAGGCGTCCCACAGCACATTACTTTGGTCTGATTTAGGTACAGTACTAGGCTATATGAACAACTTTGGTGAATGTTTTAGTCATTGGAGAATAATAGTGCCGCTCCAACATTGTTAAACATTGGAAAGGTAAATACAATGCAGTTGAGTAAATATGATGGTACTGGTTGCTGGTAACTTACTTGTCTAGGTCTTACACTAGGTCTTTTGCAGATTTCCATTTTTCGTATGGTATATACCGTATTATGTTCTCTGTATGATATACAGTATATACCTTACCCATATGATATCAATATTACGGTAAATGGGTTTGTGACTGCCAATATAGGCCTACCTTTAAATGATACCGTACCGGCTACGGTATATAGCCTACAGTACCGGTACCGCATATATTATTATGGATACTTTTATTATTCTTTCCATACCTTCTTTCTGTTTACCGGTACCATGTCGAACAAAGAGTAGGGCACCTAATACCGGTATCGGGTACTGATTTATGAAAACGAACGTGATTTATCACTAAATTTCTTAATAATATGAATGTTATCTCGACTCAGTTTCGTTCTTCAATGCGACTTAACCCCTTCTGTACCGGCGACGTCTCTTTGATTTTGTTCTTCGTACTATTAGACGATTTGATTCAGTTTAAAAAGGGCCACCAGGCTTCCAAGCATATCACTTAGCCTAACCATCTTTACTGCCATAGATTCTTCTTAAGGGGAGATTTTTAGTTTGGTCCCTAGATATCCTTCAAGCTTAAGATTACACCCCCTTGAGCCCCTTTCAAGATAAATGTGTACATTTTTCGGTAGAAAAATGTCCCGGCTGAAAGCCGGTTCCTCTTAAATCACAGGCTCGCTATCGCTTGCCAGGATAAAATCGACACCTAAATGGCACGAAAGGTCTTAAAATTGACAGAAATGGGTTGAAAGTTCTTAAAATCGTCAAAATAATGGGGCAAAGTCTTAAAATTAGAAAAACAATGGGACTAAACATGAGGGAGAAAGGAGCCAAAAAAAAATCCCTCAAGTGGAAATCTCCCCTTAAGCTTTACACAATCGTCTTAATGTAGCCAGGATCAAAATAAAAAAGGCGTCGCTGGTACAGAAGGGATTAAGAATATGGCCGGTAGTTATGCCTTCCATACACCTTCCTTACATACCGGTACGGTATTATACCCATGCTCTCTCTCTCTCTCCGCACCCTACCTCTCTCCTTCCTCGCTCTCTCGTCCTCCTCCATCTCCTGCTTTTGCCTCTCTTCCTTCTGCATGTGTTCCTACTCCTATGTTTTCTCTTCCGTCGCCTCCTCCTCTTGTCTTTCTTCCTCCTCATTTCTGCCTATGTACCGTACGGTACCGTACCTGGTCACCTTACAATCACTCAGTGATGACCTGTTGTCCATTTTACATTAGAGATATAGGATAGTGGTCCTGCACTCACTTGGGCTACACCATATCTCCAACAGCATACGAATATACCGTACCATCATTATGCACGTGCCGTAGTAGCCACGGTAGGCCTACTTGTTGTGTAGGCCTACTGGTACCATACTTCATACTTCTTAAGCTGGTAGGCCTATCGTACGAGAGATTTTTCCCCTCATAGGCCTAGTCAACGCAGGTCTGTCAGCTTATTTAATAGGCCTATATATTTTAAATGAGAATGTTGTCACTTAATGTATTCCAACTCAGTACGGTAGCTATGGTTTCTGGTAAAAAATGCAAAAGACCCTAGAAATGTTGCCAGAAATATTTTGACCATAACAAATTTACGATAAAAGTTCTCGTTTCATAGGCCTATCCCCTTTATTTTCTGTATCCCTGTCACTATCCTTCAGTGCCTTCACTACACCTCCTGTCATGTATACAGTACGGTACCGGCACCTCTTCCTTTTAGTTCACCATCATCCTTCATACAGCTTGTTATCTGCATCCTTGTTACTATCTTCACTACACCTGTCATGTATACCTCTTCCTTTCTGTTCACCATCATATTTCATACAGTTTGTTATCTTTATCATTGTTACTATCTTCAATACACCTGTCATGTACACCTCTTCCTTTCAGTTCACCATCATCCTTCATACAATTTGGTATCTTTATCCTTGTCACTATAATTCACAATTGACCGTACGGTACCTATTCTTCATTGCTTTCCTAATTACCCACTTTATCTTGTCATCCTCCTCTAACCCATCCCCTGCCCCTCTTCTCCTCTTTTACTCATTCTCTTATTCTTCGCACCACCTGTTTTTATCAAAATGTCTCCTTTACTCTCCCTATGCCAGTTTCATATTATTGTTTTATCTCTGCCTCTCCCCCATGTTGTGTAGCCTACCGCTCTGTAGGCTACTGTACCTGTTCATCTCTTACTACCAGTGCCTACCTGTTACCTACTGTAGGTTACGGTAGAGATTCACTAGAGAATCACCTGAATCACCTACAGTAGGGCTACACCACAACCGCTCTATCGGCCTACCCATGTCAAGACCAGTTTGATCTTTGCCTCAGTCTTAGGTAGGCCTAATTACAAGTGACATACAGTAGTTTCAACAATTAGAAAGAGATAGGTTGCATACAGAAAGGCTGAAAGAAGTCAGGACTAAAGAGATCTAGGAGAGTGAAATCTCTTAGGAAGCAAAGCAGAATGAACAAAATTAGGGTTGCAAAGTCCTAAAAGATTGATCAGCTATCTGAACAGTAGAAATCCATTCAAAAGTAGCATTGGACCTCTAAAGGACCCAACAGGCCAACTATACAAACCTCTGACACTGAATTAACTAAATCCATAAACAACGATTTTGCCTTGGTATTTACAAGGGAAAATACCATTGACATGTCAAGTCTAGGATTAGTGAACGAGGGTGAAGTTCTTAGCAGAATTAGAAGATGTACCCGGTACCCTAGCTAAAATAATTTGCAAATTAAATAGGTTCAAGTCATCTGACCCGGATGGCTTTCTTTCCCGAGTTGTACGAGAAGTCCAAGATGAAATTGGCCAAATTGCATATTTCTTGGCAGAAATCTTAAATATATCATTAGAAGCTGGAGAGGTCCCTGAAGACTGGAAACTGGCCAATGGGACGTCAGTCTTTAAGAAAGGTGATCATGAGTGTCCCAAGAAATATCGGCCAGTTAGCTTGACTTAAAGGGATACCCGGTACCATACTAAAAGGCATGGTGAACTTCTTATTGAGACATGGGAGATATTTGTCAGACCGGGGTAAAAGTGGCATACCGGTAGTGAAAGTGTTAATAAGACATGATAGGTATTTTTCAGACCTTGGTTAGAGTGACATGCTGAACTTGATATAACATGGAAGGCATTTATCAGACCGGGGTAAGAATGGCATGCTGAATTGTTAATAAGACATGAAATTGAAAGGTACTGGTACTGGTATTTGTCAGACTGGGGTAAGAGTGGCATGCTGAACTAATAAAACATGGAAGGTATTTGTCAGACCGGGGTAAGAGTGGGACACCTAAACGGAGTGAAGGGGTGAAACGTTTTAAACTAATGGAGCAAATCAGGGGAGGTCCAGTAAGACCTCCCTCGGATCAAAGAGGGTTCATTAGACACGGACTGTATATGTGGCACTGTAGGTTGCCTCTTTTGTTTACCGGTAGGCCTACCGTACCGTAATATTAATGATTTTGTATGGCGTGACACCTTAGTTTGTTATGGTGGGTTCACACATTCACGTATATTGCTCCCGTCAGCTCCCGTCTGTTGTAAACGAAGGTATATTGGTAGTTGGCAACCGATTACGTAAAACGTAATGGCATAATACGCAAAACTTTAATGAAATTACGGCCAGTCGGGGGGGTACTCTCGCATGGCGCGAGTAGAAACGAGTAGCCCACGTAGGTCGGGAATGTTGTGGGTGCGGCCAAGGCCGCGCGGTTGCTGATTCGAGTCGAATCAGGAACGTGGCTCGCCCTCACGTATGTCAAAAGACGGGGAAACTTACGACCGACCAGGCCACCACGGTCGTCTGACCAGAGCATCCTCGTCAGACGTAGCAGCGACCACGTGAGACGAGAGCTGCTCTCGTCAAATCGTAGAAAGTTCCAGTCGAACGTGGAAGTATACGTTAGTTAGGCCGCATCTGGCAGAACCGCCGCACTGCGGGTTGGCGGGAAGACGCGGCATCGTTGTACGAGGGGACAACGGGACCAGCGAGGGACCCTCCAGTCACACCTCACCACACCGGAGCAGCAACCAACAAGCCAACCCTGCCACCCTCTGCACCCTGCCGAAAACAAATCGTAGCAGCGAAACGACTGCACCTATGGCTTTCATATTTTTACCACATGTACCTTACCCTTTAGGCTACCCACCACAAAAATCCCAAATCCCTCCTCCCACCCACTCGCTGACTGTCGGTCCCGTCAGAAGGAAAAAAAAGGAAAATCTGTGGCGGCGAAACGACTGCACCAATCGGTTCCATATTTGTGTGACAAGTCTCTTACCCTTCTGCCTTCCCCCCACCACACCCCCAACCTCCTCCCACCACCCACTTCTAGCGTATCCGTACGAAGAAAAGGAAAAAAAAGGAAAATCTGTGGCGGCGAAACGACTGCACCAATCGGTTCCATATTTGTGTGACAAGTCTCTTACCCTTCTGCCTTCCCCCCACCACCCCCCCCACCCCCTCCCACCACCCACTTCTAGCGTATCCATACGAAGGAAAGGAAAAAAAGGAAAATCCGTGGTGGCGAAACTACCTCACCAATCGGCTTCATATGTGTAACACAAGTCAATTACCCTTCTACCTTCCCCCAACCAACCCCAAAACCACCCTCCCACCCATACATTCCGATACCATAAAAGTCTCTGTAGTCTATAGTGTCTTTTCAGCTACTTTCGGGACCATCGGGGACCTGATTTCTGGCGAGGGGAGTGTTTTTACCATTTCTCTCCCAACTTAATAGATTTAGCAAAAAAAAAAAAAACAATATGGCACTGGCAGAAGCACACCGTCAAAATTGGCTGGCACTCAGCGGGTTACTCCTCCAGGATGAATTCCTCGATGTTACTCCTCCAGGATGAATTCCTCGATGTTGTTCATGGTGCCGATGAAGGACTGGGAATGGGAATGGTGTGGCCATTCCTGCCCTTTTGTAGTTCCCAGATTCCAACCTAGACCTACGTGGTTGACAAAGACTGTCTTTGTCTGTGTTTGGTCAGACGGGGTGTGCCTACGATTGGCCAGAACCGGTCCAGGTACGACCTAACAAATCCCAAGACATGCGGCCTCATCTACGCCGGTCTTGAGGGGGCGTGGCATGGGCGTGGCCTGTGTTCCCGCAAATCGTGCAGCCCATGAGGTCGAACGGGGCTATGCTTACGCACGTCGCAAACACGTACGTAGTTCAATACGACTCCATTACGTCTGACGTAACACTGGCCCCGTTACGCTACGTCTGTCGGTAAGTGCAATAGACGTGGAAGAACGGGCGTTCAACGGCAGAAACTACTCGCGTCTTTACATAAATTGGCGATACGCCGGACGGGAGCAATATACGTGAATGTGTGAACCCACCATTAGGGTCTGGTGAGGCGTGTGTTTTGTTTAGGGGAAAAACTATAATGAAATTGCTCGAAAGTGGCAAAGGCAGCCAAACCATCAGTAGTTTGATAATAATAATAATAATAATGATAATAATACATATAAACACCTCAATAACCCCCCAACACGTCGACTGAGTTCGTGTTAAAGCTTCTGGCCTCCCTGTATCAGGGAATTAATTATTGTTATCATAATACACATGTCTCACACCTGCCTTGGAAAACCACACCTGGCCATAATCCATTGTATTATATATATACCGGTATTATTTATACCCGGTATTACCGTAGCTTATATATATATATATATATACCGGGTATATATATATATATATATATATATATATATATATATATATATATATATATATATATATATATATATATATATATATATATATATATATATACTGTATATATATATATATATATATATATATATATATATATATATATATATATATATATATATATATATATATACAGGGTATATATATATATATATATACCGGTACGGTACTGGTGTTCTGTGACTCATTTCTTTCTTTATTTATGGCTATCTGTTGACAATACCGGTACTCCTCAGTTTAAGAAACTATACTGGAAAAAGTCTGAGGGATAATTGAGATAGGTTCCACACCTTTGATATATATAAATCCTTCCTAAACTACCTAAAGTCTGCTAATAATGACCAAAATTTAATGTGAAACCGTCTAGGCCTAGTTACTCGAAGGGATAACTTTTGACTCGCACAATAGTTACGTATGGGAAGCGAGAGAATGACTAAGCAGGTGTACGAGAGCGAGGTGGAAGGACAGAGAGGGAGAGGTAGACCGAAAGAGAGGTGGAAGGATGAAGTGAGGAAGTATATGGATGAAGGCGGTGCTGGTTGGGAAGAGGGGTGTCGACTGATTGGGGGACAGAGGTGCATGGGAGCCACCCCTTCGGGGATCACGGCGGCAGGCAATAGATAGATAGACAATAGTTACTAGAGTTGGATGGGAAGAGAATATTTTCAACCGTTTGTATGTAGTTATATTTTCACACACACACACACACATGGCGTAACAGCTAGCGCGTCTGGCTCACAACCAGAAGGTCCCGAGTTCGAGACCCGGGCGGGGAAGAGACATTTGGGCAAGTATCCTAACGGTGTAGCCTCTGTTCACCTAGCAGTATAAATAGGAACCTGGAATAAGTGGACGAAGTTGTGACGTCCCATCTGGGGTTGGTGATAGGTTACAAGGTGAGATGGGTATCGTACTGGTCAACCTAAGCTACTGGTCAACCTAAGCCTTCGGGTGAGACTGGTACCGTAGTGAGAATGGTACCGTACAGATTAACCCTAAGCCTTCGTTTCCAGATGTCGCCAATTGGCTAAAATACAGACTACACACACATCCACAGCCATTCCAACGATACATAAACACTTAACATGCATTTCACGCAATACATTCCCAGTTAAGGAGGCGCGATAATAATGAGCTTAGCTCGCATTGCGTGGATTCCCCTTGACGAACAAGCGAGTGAATACATCGTAATATACCCTAAACATGATGGATCATTAATGTGTTACATCATACTAGGGGGTGGGGTATAATCCGTTTATCTTAATCACATTAACCATTTGTGCAAGTCATACCGGCACGTTTTTATGGGAACTGTTTGTGTGTGGTGGGTGGGGGATGCTTATGGTGTGTGTGTATGAGAAAGAGAGCGAGAGAGTGAGAGTGAGTGTGAGTGAGTGAGTGAATGAGTGTGAGAGTGAGTGTAGTGATATTCGCTATATTCCTCCGTACCAGTAGCCTATGCAGGCTATGGTATCGGTACCGTACTAAAGTTAGCCTTGAATGGAAGGGAGGCTGTAGTTTAACCTCTCTCTCTCTCTCTCTCTATCTCTCTCTCTCTCTCTCTCTCTCTCTCTCTCTCTCTCTCTCATATAATAACAAGACGTTGAGAATTAACTACTGAACCAGTTCCTTCAACTTTGTAATTCAAGCAATTAATCATAATATTTTGCTAGTTTCATAATTTTGCCTCTGTAAATTGCCCAGACATGTTTGTCCACGACTGTATAATCTTGAACTGTCTATTTAACCCTTTCAGTACCGGTGCCCCTTTCAGTACCGGTGCCGTCCTTTTAACTTCATTCTGGCTACTATTAGACGATTTAACAGGCTTCGAACTAACTCACTTAACCCTTTTTACTACCACAGATCATTCTTAAACTGATCAAAATCGTTTAACTATTGCTTGAATAAATTTGTAAAGACGTAGCCGGTACAGAAGGGGTTAAAACACCATTATATAACATTAATCCCTCAATATTATCTGAACATTCGAAGCCGGTCGAAGTTAATAGCCTACAATTTGGCAATGGCGGAAATGTTTAGCCTATTTTTTTTATTGAAGTCAACTATGCATAGAATGAAATTAATTGGTCAAAATTTAGTTACCGGTATGTATATATATATATATATATATACTGTATATATAGTAGTGGCAATAGATTCTCCTCGGGGGAAGCGGAGTCTTATAAGGGCAAGCAACACCAAGTTAAACACGAACATCTTTATACTGGTACCGGTAACGTTTCGACATTAACATATGTCATCATCAGACCTAAATCAATAAGAAATATATACTTATATAGGCCAATCAAAACGGCACTTAAACACGAGGGTTGCGGAGCACCTGGGTCGATCTTATAGAACTGGACTTCCCATTTCTAAACCATCCTTTTCAGCCATTCGAGACCATTGTGAACCTTTAGGCCATTCCATTAACAAAAAAGATTTTTCAGTAATTTTCAGTTGTTCTGGTGACACCACCCGGTTAATAGCAGAGTCCCTCCTCACTCACCATCTTAATCCCACCTTAGGCACCCACGAATTCTCCTCCAACCTATTATGTTTCTAAGGTATTGTGTATATTTTAGCCTACAATATCTACACGTAGTTCACATATGGTTTAGCTGTTTCTGTTGTTTGTGTTTGTTTCTATCTCTTTTTTCGCGATTTCTAACTTTTTATGTTTTTCTAAATTATTATTAAAAAATATATTTGCTTTAAATGTCAACATAATGTATTAATAAATTTATTTCTTATTGATTTAGGTCTGATGATGACATATGTTAATGTCGAAACGTTACCGGTACCAGAATAAAGATGTTCGTGTTTACCTTGGTGTTGCTTGCCCCTATATATATATATTGACTAACTACCGATAATAATGTTTATATTTCAACTCAGAGGTTAGTCCAGCTCAATGAATGATTTACTATGTTTACTAATTTTGTCTTCTCTTTTTACAGGTTAGATTTGTTGAAGAAGAGATGTGCATAGCGTAAGAGGTGAGCATTTGTATTGTGTTAAAGCTCAGAATAAAACTAGGCTACTATCAGAGGGTTCTGCTTTATTTTGATATAAAATTATAGCCTATAGGCTAAACCTTATCGTACCGGCCAATAAATGGTGTTAGCCATTGTACACATGCACTCATACCATTACCGGTACTTTTAAACCACTATATTGATCTTGATTTTGTACGGTACGGTACTTTTTAATTTGGCCATATACTGTATACCGTATATATATATATATATATATATATATATATATATATATATATATATACGGTACGGTACCGTATATATATTATAAATTAACACTAGCGCTGGTACAGACATCTTTATTCTGGTAGCGTTCGGTTTAAGCATAAACCATCTTCAGACCTAAAATAAAAGTGAAAGCCTATATTAGTGGCTAGACTAACTTTCTAAATGTTAATATTCTTAGTATCTTTAACCAAATTAAAGCAATCTATAAAAGAGGTGTGTGACTGTGTTGGGGGTAATGGTGAGAAGACAGTCACACGCCCTGCTTCACCCAGCTGCATAAACCAACCTGGAAGTGCATCACTCCTTTGTATTATGCAAAGGTGTGTTCTTCAATTTAATAATATTTTTATAACTCACCTACCCCTTTTTCTTAAATAATAAATAAATTTGTCATTTGTACCACATTAGTCGCCTCTCATGTCCGTCATCGCCGGTGTTATTTTTTATCTTCCGACTCCTGTTCCCTTCACAGGAGAGCATTGCAACATAGATATGTCAGGATTCTAAATCACAATATCGTCTCTCTCTCTCTCTCTCTCTCTCTCTCTCTCTCTCTCTCTCTTATGCACCTGTTGGACTTCCTCTTCCCTCCCTCTTCTTCCTGTCCTCTCTACCTCCTCTACTTCCCCTCTCCCCCTCATCCTCCCCTATTCTACTGTTATTGATCGCTACAGGGGAGAGGGGAAAGAGGGGAGGATGGTGTAGTGGACGTAGAGAGAGAGAGAGAGGGGGTGGGGGAGGGAGGGAGGGGGTGGAAGGAGAGGTAGGTCAGGGTAGAGTGAGGTTGAACAGGTGTATAGGTGGAGGGGGGATAGACATATACAGTACCGGTATATATATATATATATATATATATATATATATATATATATATATATATATACCTATATATATATATATATATTATATATATATATATATATATATATATATATATATATATATATATATATATATATATATATATATATATATATATATATATATATATATATATATATATATATATATATATATATATATATATATATATATATATATATATATATATACGGTATATATATATAGCCGGTATATAATGTGGGCGTGTCTTTCTTATTCATTATGATAATCGGATATAATTATTGGCTGGGTGAAATACTCAGGAAAGAGCTGGAATAATTATTTTTGTTTACCGTTTCTAACTTTTGAGGTTACGTAAAGTTAATTAAACGATCTTCTGAAATACTGAATAATTAGGATAAAACCTGATATATTTCTACAACACAGAGGATCCCTTACCCATTACGGCACCTGCCACGTCATGATTGGTTCTCTCTAGGTAAATCCTGTCAGGTTATCCCCCCCCCCCTCTCTCTCTCTCTCTCTCTCTCTCTCTCTCTCTCTCTCTCTCTCTCTCTCTCTCTCTCTCTCTCTCTCTCTCTCTCTCTCTCTCTCTCTCTCTCTCTCTCTCTCTCTCTCTCTCTCTCTCTCTCTCTCTCTCTCTCTCTCTCTCTCTCTGGCGTGACATTAACGGTTTTTTTTTATGATACTGAAAGTTTTAATGTCAGATAAACCCATCTCGATGTTTCCTTACAAATTTACATTTCCTGTTTATGCTCTGCCTCCAACAAAAATGGCTGGTTTCTCCCATTTTGACAAGTGTTCACTTCGGGCCTATGTGCTGGAATTTGATAGCTTATACCTACGTATTGTACTTTAGTTTTATGTCACCAATAAGTTCTAATTTTCTCCATAACTCGTCTTGTTTCTCATTTGTACATTTTTGAGCATCCATTATACGGTATGCTGCAAAGTGTGGACTACGCGGTATATTATTTTCATTTGCAATACGATTTGGTTTACTGCATAAAGAGGACCACCAGTGCCATTGTCTATCATCATAACCCATTTACGTTACCGGTAGTTGATGAATGGTGTCCTCTCTCTCCTTGTCACACACACACACTCACTCTCACACACTCACTCACTCACTCACTCACTCACTATCTCACTCATATAATAATAAAGGTACAAAAATAATACTTGCGTTAATATACAGACCTCCAGCTCAATCAGTGCAAACTGACCGAGAAATTTACGAACAAATTGCAGATGTAAGTAACTCACAAGATACCGTAATTTTTGGCGACTTTAATTTACCTGTGACCAAGTGGGGCGATACTCTTACTTCACACTCCGGACATGACTTGTATACGAACTTGCAAGAGAGTTCGCTTTATCAATTTGTTCGAATGCCGACCCGTGGTAATAACGTTCTTGACATTGTACTTGCAACAAAAGAAGAATTGATAGAGAATTTGAATGTTGGTGATGAATTCAGTAACAGCGACCATCGTACGATAACTTTCACTTTAAAGTTTACTAGTAACGAACCAAATAGTAGCATCGAAAAAGTCCCTAATTTCAAGAAAGCAAACTTCCATAAACTTAGAGCTATGTTTAAAGAAACTGACTGGAGCTTTTTAATTAACAATAACGACATAAATACATCTTGGAAGTTATTCGAAACCACTTACCTAAAAGCAGTGCAAGACTGCATACCATCGAAAATACGGCGTCCAGGCCATAATAATAAGCCCAAATGGTGGAATAAAGATATTTCAAACTGCCTGCTTGCTAAAAAATTTGCTAATGATAGATTAAAATCCTCACAAAATGACGAAGAACGGGTGAAATTTGTAGAGCTACGACGCAAAGCCAAAAAGTTAATTAAGCAAAGTAAAAAGACCTTAGAGTTACATATTGCGAATCAAAGTAAAACAAACCCGAAAGAATTCTATAGTTATATCAGAAAGAAAAAAGTAGTTACTTCAACTGTTGGTCCAACAGTTGAAGTAACTACTTTTTTCTTAGGTGAATGAAAAAGGAGAATACACCAAAGACGAAGTACAAATGAGTAATGCCCTCAATACCTTCTTTGCATCAGTTTTTACAACAGAAGACCTCAGTGATATCCCTACACCATCGCCGATTCAGATTGATAATTCAGATGTTCTAAGCAATATCACCGTTACAGAGAGAGAAGTATTGAATTGTTTAGATAAACTCAAGGTAAATAAAACGCCAGGACCTGATACAATCTCGCCTAGAGTTCTAAAGGAAGCAAAGAATGAGCTCTCCAAACCACTGACATTACTATTCAATAAATCCTTGCAGTCTGGAACTATGCCTGATCAGTGGAAGCTAGCCAACGTAACACCGATATTCAAAAAAGGCAGCAAATCCCTACCCAGTAACTATCGTCCAATTAGCTTAACCTCAGTTGTATGTAAAATGCTAGAAACGGTCATACGAGACAGACTCGTAAATCACTTAGAGGAAAATAACATACTTAAAGATACTCAACACGGCTTTCGTAAAAAACGTTCCTGTTTAACAAACCTCTTAGACTTCTTCCACGATATCCTCAACCTCTACGATGAGAGTAAAGCTGTAGATATTATATACCTTGATTTTCAAAAGGCCTTTGACAAAGTTCCCCACAAACGTTTACTGCTAAAACTAAAAGCGCATGGAATACAAGACGGTGTGTTAAAATGGATAGAAAATTGGCTCAGCAACAGAAAGCAAAGGGTAGTCATAAACGGTAAGGCATCTAAATGGACCAATGTAAGTAGCGGGGTACCCCAGGGATCGGTACTAGGACCAATTCTCTTTCTAATTTACATCAACGACATAGATGAGGGTCTCACCTGCACAATCTCAAAATTTGCTGACGATACAAAAATTGCAAATAGCGTACTCTCAAAAGAACAAGTTGACGATATGCAACACAATCTAGATAAATTGTCATGTTGGGCCCAAATTTGGCAAATGAGTTTCAATGCGGATAAATGTAAAGTACTACATGTCGGATACCTAAATGAGAAAGCAAACTATTCGATGAATGGCACTCAGCTTAAGAATGTAAACAGAGAAACTGATCTGGGAGTAACAATATCGAGTAACCTAAAACCGAGTCAACAATGTTCAGAAGTTGTTAAGAAGGCAAACAAAATAATTGGCTTTATAGGCAGGTCATTTGAGCATAAATCCAAAGAAGTTATCCTAACCCTTTACAATTCCTTAGTCCGCCCTCTTCTGGAATACTGCGTTCAATCCTGGTGCCCTTACTACCAAAAAGATATAAACAAGCTAGAACGAGTTCAACGTAGAGTTACCAAAATGATACCTAGCCTAAAGAACAAACCATACGAAGAGCGTCTTAGAGAATTAAATCTATTTCCTTTAACCCAGCGCAGATTAAGAGGCGACTTAATTCAAGTGTTCAAAATCATCAAAGGCATCGACAATATGAACTGTAGTAAGTACTTCACTATCGACCAATCTAATTACACGCGGGGAAACGGTTGCAAAATTATTGGTAAATCTTTTAACTCGCACGAATCTAAGAATTTCTTCTTCAATCGAGTTGTCAACTTGTGGAATGGTCTTCCCCGAGACGTTATAGACTGCAGCACCGTTGATTCATTTAAATTCCGCCTAGACAAATATCTCGCATCAAACCCGCGACTGACTGCGTTTGTAAATGAATAACTTTATCCTCCCCTCAGTTACTAACCCATATGTCCCCTACTAACTTCCTAGTCCTGCCACGTTAGTGGCAGGGCAGTAGTTCCCTTTCCAATGTTCCCTTACCCACTCTAAACCACTGTTTGGACACTTGATCCTCAGTGTTTTGGAGGACAAGCAACCTAGAAGGGTCACTAGACCTGTTGTTGCTTGATTTCCTTTGTACTCCTTTGTACTCCTTTGTACTCTATCTCTCTCTCTCTCTCTCTCTCTCTCTCTCTCTCACTAATAGTCTAGGTAGATTTAGCTACAAGCAGCCTTGTAAAGATCATTACATAATTATGTTGTTGTTTGTTTTCCTTTCTGCTCCTTTGTTACTATACCTCCTTCATTACCATGGCGTTTCCTATACTTAATAAAAGTTATAAAAAGTCATAGCCTACCGTATAGATAGAAGTTAGATAGGTAATTGAGAAAGAATGTAGTCCTTTGAAGCTTAGAGGTCCTTCTTGAGGGATGGGGGGAGAATGTAGACCTCAATCTCCCTCATGTTTAGCCCAATTAGTATTGAGTTTGATGATATTGAGACCTTTCGTGTCATTTAGGTATCTATTTTTCCTGGCGAGCGATAGCGAGCCTACAAATTAGAAGAAACCTGCCATTTTCTACAGAAAAATGCACAAATATATCTCGAAGTAGGTCTTGGGGGTACGGTATTTGTAAAAGCTTGCTGGAGGTCTAGGGGGGAAATCAAACAAAAAAGGAATATAGCCTATACCGGGGAAATACATACATAAAGGAATATAGCCTATACCGGGGAAATACATACATAAAGGAATATAGCCTATACCGGGGAAATACATACATAAAGGAATATAGCCTATACCGGGGAAATACATACATAAAGGAATATAGCCTATACCGGGGAAATACATACATAAAGGAATATAGCCTATACCGGGGAAATACATACATAAAGGAATATAGCCTATACCGGGGAAATACATACATAAAGGAATATAGCCTATACCGGGGAAATACATACATAAAGGAATATAGCCTATACAGGGGAAATACATACATAAAGGAATATAGCCTATACCGGGGAAATACATACATAAAGGAATATAGCCTATACCGGGGAAATACATACATAAAGGAATATAGCCTATACCGGGGAAATACATACATAAAGGAATATAGCCTATACCGGGGAAATACATACATAAAGGAATATAGCCTATACCGGGGAAATACATACATAAAGGAATATAGCCTATACCGGGGAAATACATACATAAAGGAATATAGCCTATATCGGGGAAATACATAGATAAAGGAATATAGCCTATACCGGGGAAATACATACATAAAGGAATATAGCCTATACCGGGGAAATACATACATAAAGGAATATAGCCTATACCGGGGAGGTGTGGTGGAGTGGTCTTGCCACTGGCCTTGTAATCCAAAGGTCCCGGGTTCAAATCCCGATGTATCAATGGGAAGATATTATTGGGATGGAATTTGTGCTGTACCTAGTATCAGTGCATTACCACAAGCCCACCGAAACGTCAATAAAATACCCTCATTGTTCCCTGATTAAATAGCACTGTATGAATATTCCCATATTCAAAATATGCTACAGGGGTGCAATGCCTGGTGAGTTATCTGCTCAACAGGTGGCGTTGTGTGTGTGTAAGTGTGAGAGTCCGAGTGTAGGGGGTGAGACAGTGAAGCACGGGAACGAGGTGGCTTCAGGATGGGGTCGTTTCGGGCCATGAGTGAGCACCGTGCCTCATGTGAAGACAAGATGGCAGGTGCTCGTTGTACTCTACGTGCTTCACATGTCTCACTCCCTAGACTGGAACAAGACCTCACGGGCTTCACTGTTCATTGTAAAGCGGTGAATGTTAAGGCTCTCAGCCTATGCCCGAGAGGAAGTAAGTTGGAATATAGAAAAAAATAAAAATAAATAAAAATAAAGGAATATAGCCTATACCGGGGAAATACATACATAAATGAATATAGCCTATACCGGGGAAATACATACATAAAGGAATATAGCCTATACCGGGGAAATACATACATAAAGGAATATAGCCTATACCGGGGAAATACATACATAAAGGAATATAGCCTATACCGGGGAAATACATACATAAAGGAATATAGCCTATACCGGGGAAATACATACATAAAGGAATATAGCCTATACCGGGGAAATACATACATAAAGGAATATAGCCTATACCGGGGAAATACATACATAAAGGAATATAGCCTATACCGGAGAAATACATACATAGAGGAATATAGCCTATACAGGGGAAATACATACATAAAGGAATATAGCCTATACCGGGGAAATACATACATAAAGGAATATAGCCTATACCGGGGAAATACATACATAAAGGAATATAGCCTATACCGGGGAAATACATACATAAAGGAATATAGCCTATACCGGGGAAATACATACATAAAGGAATATAGCCTATACCGGGAAATACATACATAAAGGAATATAGCCTATACCGGGGAAATACATACATAAAGGAATATAGCCTATACCGGGGAAATACATACATAAAGGAATATAGCCTATATCGGGGAAATACATAGATAAAGGAATATAGCCTATACCGGGGAAATACATACATAAAGGAATATAGCCTATACCGGGGAAATACATACATAAAGGAATATAGCCTATACCGGGGAAATACATACATAAAGGAATATAGCCTATACCGGGGAAATACATACATAAAGGAATATAGCCTATACCGGGGAAATACATACATAAAGGAATATAGCCTATACCGGGGAAATACATACATAAAGGAATATAGCCTATACCGGGGAAATACATACATAAAGGAATATAGCCTATACCGGGGAAATACATACATAAAGGAATATAGCCTATACCGGGGAAATACATACATAAAGGAATATAGCCTATACCGGGGAAATACATACATAAAGGAATATAGCCTATACCGGGGAAATACATACATAAAGGAATATAGCCTATACCGGGGAAATACATACATAAAGGAATATAGCCTATACCGGGGAAATACATACATAAAGGAATATAGCCTATACCGGGGAAATACATACATAAAGGAATATAGCCTATACCGGGGAAATACATACATAAAGGAATATAGCCTATACCGGGGAAATACATACATAAAGGAATATAGCCTATACCGGGGAAATACATACATAAAGGAATATAGCCTATACCGGGGAAATACATACATAAAGGAATATAGCCTATACCGGGGAAATACACACATAAACAAATAAATGAAAATATCTCCATAATCAGGCTAAAATAGTACGTTGTTAGGCGGAATAAAATTAACGAGGCATCATTGTAGTGAAAGGGTTAAGGGGGCCCACCTCGCTTTTTTATGTTTCTCTCCCTCTTTCTTTGGCTAGTATCCATTCGGCCCCATTCAGCCTACGGTTTTAATACGTTTACCCCCATCCAGGTGTCAATATTTACCTGGCGAGCGGTAGCTAGCCAGCATATTATATATTTGTTTTTGTTTTGACAGCAAGCTAATTTTTTAAATTTTTCGATAGAAAAATGTCTCCGGCGAAGCCGGATTTCTCCATACAATGCTGGCTCGCTATCGCTCACCAGGAAGAAATCGACACCTAGATTGGGATAATCGTCTTAAAACAGTTGGCTGAATGGGGCCGAATGGATACAAGCCAAGGAAAGAGAGAAAAGGAGAGAAAGATAAAAAAAAAGAAAAAAAAGTGACCCCCCTTAATCTCTGCAATCAAATGACTTATTATTGTGTGTTGTAGGTACAGTCGGGGTCCTTAACCCCTGCTGTACACAGTACTGGCGACGTCTTTTTTATTATATTCTAGCTATATTTAGACGATTTTGTGCAGTTTAAGAAGGGTCTGTGGTAGTTAAACGGGTTAAGTGAGATAGTACGAACCCTGTTATTTGCTGGAGGCCCTTCATAAACTGCATAACATCGTATATTAGTAGCCAACATAAAATGAAAAGGATGGAACTGGTACTGAACGAGTTATTGTTACCGGTATCTATAAATTATTGAAGCTATCTCGGGCTGAATTGTGTCTTCTTATTAATGATATTGTCTTATTAATGATATTGTGTCTTATTAATGATTTTTTGTCTTTTATTAGTGATATTGTGTCTTCTTATTAATGATATTGTCTTCTTATTAATGATATTGTCTGTTATTAATGATATTGTGTCTTCTTATTAATGATATTGTGTCTTTTATTAATGATATTGTGTCTTCTTATTAATGATATTGTGTCTTTTATTAATGATATTGTCTTATTAATGATATTGTGTCTTCTTATTAATGATTTTTTTGTCTTTTATTAGTAATATTGTGTCTTCTTATTAATGATATTGTCTTCTTATTAATGATATTGTGTCTTATTAATGATATTGTGTCTTCTTATTAATGATATTGTCTTATTAATGATATTGTGTCTTAATGATTTTTTGTCTTTTATTAGTGATATTGTGTCTTCTTATTAATGATATTGTCTTCTTATTAATGATATTGTCTGTTATTAATGATATTGTGTCTTCTTATTAATGATATTGTGTCTTTTATTAATGATATTGTGTCTTCTTATTAATGATATTGTGTCTTTTATTAATGATATTGTCTTATTAATGATATTGTGTCTTCTTATTAATGATTTTTTTGTCTTTTATTAGTAATATTGTGTCTTCTTATTAATGATATTGTCTTCTTATTAATGATATTGTGTCTCTTATTAATGATATTGTGTCTTCTTATTAATGATATTGTCTTCTTATTAATGATATTGTGTCTTATTATTAATGATTTTTTGTCTTTTATTAGTGATATTGTGTCCTTCTTATTAATTATATTGTGTCTTCTTATTAATGATATTGTCTTCTTATTAATGATATTGTGTCTTATTATTAATGATTTTTTGTCTTTTATTAGTGATATTGTGTCTTCTTATTAATTATATTGTCTTCTTATTAATGATATTGTGTTCTTAATGATATTGTGTCTTCTTATTAATGATTTTTTTTGTCTTTTATTAGTGATATTGTGTCTTATTAATTATATTGTCTTCTTATTAATGATATTGTGTCTTCTTAATGATATTGTGTCTTCTTATTAATGATATTGTGTCTTTTATTAATGATATTGTGTCTTCTTATTAATGATATTGTGTCTTATTAGTGATATTGTGTCTTATTAATGATATTGTGTCTTATTAATGATATTGTCTTCTTATTAATGATATTGTGTCTTCTTATTAATGATATTGTGTCTTCTTATTAATTATATTGTGTCTTCTTATTAATGATTTACCCGGTACGGTACCTAATATTTGCATTTCGAATGTTCGTTTAATAAGTCCTTGGGCTCAAAATGTACGGTATGAGTATTTGTGACTGCGTCTGTACCAAGGAACTGGGCTTTTTATGCAGCTTATACCGCACCTCTCTGACTTAAACCTCAATAACTCTTTAAACCAAGAGATCAAGCCCAAGTCCATAGTTTAGTACAATCTTCTTGGTGTACAGTCACAACCAGCTGTTCGTCGAAAACCTTGATAATTTGTGTGAAACATAGTGACATTTCTAGGGCGTGACGCAGACAGTACCGGTACTGGTCACGGGCTGTTAGAAACCAGGAGGAAAACTAACAACTAAAAGTTACACAGTTTTTTAGCAACATTGTCAACGAACTATTGATTTGGACTGTAACCTACCTAAACACTTTTGAGAATGACGTTATATCTGTGTGTGTGTGTGTGTGTGTGTGTGTGTGTGTGTGTGTGTGTGTGTGTGTGTGTGTGTGTACTTACTCTAGTTGTATTGCGGGAGTGAGCATGCTCGTTATTTCCCGCCTCCTATATGTGTAGGTGTTATATGTATCGTTGGAATGGCTGTGGATGTGTGTGTAGTCTGTATTTTTAGCCAATTGGCGACATCGGAAACGAAGGCTTAGGGTGGATCTGTATGGTATAGGTAGCCATCAGCTTAGGTGAACCATATGATACCCATCTCGCCTTGTACCATTTTTGTGTGTGTGTGTGTGTGTGTGTGTGTGTGTGTGTGTGTGTGTGTGTGTGTGAGATCCAAAGTAATACTGGTACAAGAGGCTCTCAAGTCTGTTTTCCAAGACATCTTTAAGAATACTGAAGATGACTTGAATTTATAATGAAGGGCTTCGGAGTTCTTTGTTTCATATTTTCGTTCGAATCACTATTTCTACACATAAATAAATATATACCGGTATATATATATATATATATATATATATATATACTGTATAAATATATATATATATATATATATATATATATATTCGACAGATAGACAGACAGATACATAGATAGAGAGAGCGAGGGAAAGGGATATAGGAGATAAAGTTTTGATGGGTGCTAAATGGAACGAAGAGCGAAAGAAAGTGAGAGGGAGTGTTTTATGAGTAAGAGTACGTAGAGAGGTGTAGGAAGAGGGTGGCAGGAAAATAGGTTAAGGACGTCTGAGGCCGAGGTCGGACAGATATAACTACAACCCAAATGAAAAAAGGTTCTTAGAATAGTTAGCCTATGTCCGTCACTGTGCACTTTACCACACTTTTAAGGAAACCAGCAATTTTGATTCTGACAAGGCTCCACAAAAACCTTTAGTAAGGTCATGGCCACCAGACTAATACCAATATCGTGCGGTAATTAGTATTATGATCGGACCCCAGTATGGAGAGAGAGAGAGAGAGAGAGAGAGTATAATATACTCTTTTTACTTAGGCCATAATAATTATTATAGCCTAAGTAAAAAGGACAAAGACAAAAAGCAATAGCGACGAAAAGGCAAAGAGATTTGGGAGCAACACAAAAATAGGGGAGAGGGGGAGGGGGGGGGGGAGAATTCGGAAAATAAATCTACACAAGGAGGCAGTAACATTAGGGAGTCCGTAGAGAGAGAGAGAGAGAAGGGGGGATGGGGGAGTGCTAATACCGTAGGTTAAACTAGAACAAAAGGGAGCAGGGGATGTTGGTAGAATGTCTTTCAGGGGGTCATTTCTTAACTAGCCTAACTGTATTTTACACCATCTGGCAGTTACTTGGTTTAATGCTAATATACAAAAAACAAACTCGGTTGGGAAGTTTGGGGGTTTGAGAATAGATAGGATGTGTATAACATGTCATTATACATTTCCCTTAATTACCTGGTACTCTTACATAAATATATTAAATTAACTAAAACACAAATGACGTAAAACATCTAGCTCCGGGGCCCAACCCATTTCGTCTGGTTCTCGTCACTGTTAACCCTTTTAACCTAATGTTTGACCTAGTTAATGAAGCAAGTCGCACAGAGTACTATACCCCATACATCATCAATTTAACAAGCTGATTCAACACAAACGTTCTTGAGACTAGTTCCGCCCATATGCATATTAATTGGTAAACCTATGAGTACACTAACCAATTATCGATCACCCTCTGTGAACACAAACCTGTTATTGGTCAATCTCTGACTATACTAACAAATTACTAGACTGCCCTATTTGGCCCGGAGAACCAAGTTAATAAAAGACCAATTTTGATAGGTAAGATACGCACTTGGGGTTGATACATTCATTTAAGACCCACGGTTGGATCTGCGGCATTTTAGACAAGCCAATTACATTATATTTCCATCTATGATTTCCTGTGTTCCTGAAGTTTAAAGTATTCAGCTCTGCAGCAAGTGCCTTTGTCTGTAACCTATAGTATAAGTTTATTAGCTCGAATGATGGTGGCAGTTTTACCAATTCCACATCAACAACTTACCCATAACCTACAACTCGCTACCACTCACATGTGGGGGAGGATTGGAGACGTTTTCGAGGAGGTCCTCCCTTAACTAAATAATTATACTGTACATCATCTGGAGTAGTTGAATTTAAAAGAAACATAAAAGTAAACAAATCTCAAGCTATGAGAAATTTGTTGTTGTTGTTGTTGTTGTTGCTGTTCCCCAAGCTGCCTGGCCGAACAGCCCCAAGGCTCCGAGCAAGGCCAAGGCCATAACCGAGCGCCCCCACAGAACCCTCCCTGCCGACCACAATAAAGCCTGGGTGACCGAAGCCACTCCATGGCGGGGAGCTGAGGAGGGCGCGGAAACGCCCGGGAAACCAAAGCCCCACCCAGGGCCCTGTGCCCCTCAGCAATTATGAAGAGAAAGTTGAGGGGCAAAGGAAAAATGTGACGCTTTGGCTTCCAATCTTGGTAGATTGGGAGGTCAATCCACGGAAGAGACGACGTCACTTGAGATCTAGAAAATATATAAGTACAAGGAACAGTCAGAGTAAGCTATGGGTATGGCAGAGATCGCTCAGTTCTCACTCTGATAGACCAGCCCATCACCACATGACTAGAACCCAATCCTCTCAGCATCAGCTAGGAAAGGCCCTAGAAAGCCGCCTTCGGCGGGGGGATAGCTCCCCTATTTCAACCCCTTACGGGGTTGGGCTCCCGCCCAGAACATGTCCTTCTCGTTGTTCACGATAAGAAACAGAAAACAAAAGAAAACAAAAAAATAGAAAGGGCAGAGAAGGTAGGCTAAATGGAGAATACACAAAAGACTGTAGACGGGAAGGGTAACATTAGGCAATTTCAGAAAGGAGGACTTTATAAACACGCCAAAGGTCCTCGTATAAGCCCTTGCTAAGCTGAATAAAACAGTTCCATGATACCGTACCCAAAGTACTGTACAATGGAAAAAGGGGTCATCGTATACTTATTGAAGAACGGTAATGTAACGATCGCACTGTGAACTAGCAAAGGATAAGGGAAGAGAGAGAAATTGGATAAAGGACAGCGTTTAAAACAGGACAAAGACGGTGTTAGGAAGGAAGGAATGTGTGGAGATCAGATTTGGCGGATAGGGCGGGGGATGAAGAAAAAAATGTGGATTAGAGGAGTATGGGGAGGAAAGAGGAGGCAGTGTGGGGGGGGGGGGGAAGCAAAGTTCAAGGATAAAACAACAGAATGTCCAAATACGCTATCAGAACCAAAGGTGTAGGAATGTATTAAATCCTTAAGTAACAGTATATTAATTGCAGATACCATGAAAACTATGAGTGTATTATAATCATGGCTGTACAGCCTAGATGACAAACTATGCACCGTACGGTATTATGAAGCTGAAGCTTATCCTAAAATTCCTTTGTTGTTTCTAGTCACCCTTCTATGGTTGCTCATTGTTTTCGCTCGTAAGGTTGTCTATGCGTTTCTCTCTTTCAAGATTTCTTATCAAGGGTTCGATACAGACGCACATGGGTTGTCATACATTAAGGGTCGTGAGTGTACCGTACTTTTAATGTTCTCCTCCACCTTTACCTACTGGTACTCCAACATCCACCCATTTCCCCTCTCATCTCAAGAACAACAAAAGAGGAAGGAAACAGGTGAGGGGACGAAGAGAGTTGAAGAGAAGGGAGGAGGAGAGGTGGAAGATAGGGGCTATAGGGTAGGAAGAGAGGGGAGGAGAAAGGTAGGAGGGGTGGAGGAATGGAGGAGGGAATGAGGAAGGTAGGAGGGGAGGAAGGAAGGAATGAAGGAGGAGAGGAACAGAGTATCAGGTTGAGGACGTAGAGATATTATTGGACTCAAAATTTATTCCCAGTCACAGAGAAAAGTAATAATGTTTCATAATTGCATCCGTACGGAACACAGACTTGTCCTTGGGGGCTTGATGAATATATTGGTTGTTAACGTAATTGTATTTGACTACCGGTACTGCTTCCCATAACTTGATGTCAATGTAAATGAGTAAACCATATAAGGTACCGGTACTCAAGTTGGCGTCACACAGGCTATCAATATTATACCCGGTACCATTTCTAACTATAACTTCTCATCACAACCCTCCTTTTCTAATTTTATTGAGGACACTCCTCGACAAGTAAAGTTATTAATACCTATATAGAAGGTATGCGCTATACCGATCGCCTCCCAAAACGGAATCCCTTCTTCCTTGGACCAACTCTTACCTGGCCACCAATTTTCGTGAAAATCGGATTGACAACTTTTTGAACAGCCTACACTGGCGGAGTTATGCGCTCTATCAATCACCTTCTAAATTGAATAACTTCTTACTTGGCGCATATCCTATCTGCTTACCAAATGTTATGAAAATCGGTTCATAACGTTTTGAGATACGATATCTTGTTTACTGACAAACGGACAGACACACGGAGGAAAAACATGATCTCCAACTTTGCGGGCGGAGGTAATAAGCTTATTTATGATGGTGTACTTAAGTTGACAAGAGAGAGAAAAACAATGGAGGTAGGGAGAGGGAAGGTGGAAGGATGGTGCAGGGAGAGAGAGGATGTAGAGAGGAGGGAGAGTAGAACAAGAGGACTGGTTCAATTTATGGAATCACCCACCAGGTAATGGTACACAACACAACACACACACACACACACACACACACACACACCATTACTTTATATACATACGCACACATAAAACTATACATACACAAATGTCCACATCTACATTCCACTCACAATAAATAGTATCTATACATACACACAGTCTAGGATTAAAGACATGGACAGTTTCACTAAATTAGGAATGGTGTATAATTATGTATCAGGGGCTAGTCATTTTCACAGACTGTTAGCATCGTCCACATGTCAACATATCAGACACACTCATTTAGCCTATTCGAAGCGGATAAAATATGAAGGCAACACTTTAGGTTACCAGGTACAGAGAACTGTGTGTGTGTGTGCGTGCGCGCGTGTGCGCGCTCGCAGGAAGGAGAAGGAGGGCTGAGGAAGAGCATTTCAGAGTTTACCGGTAAAGTAGAAGACAAACCGAAAACCAGTACCGGTAAGCCTACGTTCTTCGTTTATTGAATTGGGATAAGAATGAGTTGAAGTTTTCTAAAGTTCAAAATTTGATTAAGTAGATACATGTGTCCAGAAGATGATATTTAAAACTAAATGTTTTAAGATTCATATATCCTCATATACGGTACCAACCTTATAATAAAGCCGACTTTGGTAGGTTACTGTGACGTAATAATTATATCACGCACTAACTGAAGAAGCATTATTTTAAGTTCGATATATCACAAATTACGAGACAGCAATTTTGAAAACACCAGACTAACATAATGTTTTAAAACACCATCATCTTCTTGACGTTTGTATCTACTTCATGGAAGTGTTTTTAATTCTAGAAAAATTCAGAAAATAATCGAAAACCGCCTAAAATGAAAAGTTAATTTGTTTTTATTGTGCGTACTGGTATTTCGTCTTATACTCATCATTATTCATATACATTTATTTGTATTGCAGCTTCTAAAAATACCAGTAGCCTCTACTACCTATTCTGCGTTTAATGAGCAAGTATACAAAGTAATGTATATAGTGGCTGTGAAGACTTTGTTAAACACAAATATCCACATATCCATTGGACGATCTAAGCATCTTATGCTTGTCTACACAGGTGCATAGAAATGCAGCGTTGCCAATGTCTGCCAGGTAGGTAACCAAACTCTGTGCCACCCTGTATGCTAACTTAGAACATCAGGGTTGACGTCTCAGTTTCGGTAACGACCACACATTGAGGTCATTAAACCTTAAGAAACATTATTTATTTTGTGTAACATTATGACAAAACATAATGCATACAATCAACTTCCTAGCTATACCGGTAGGTGTTTATTGACGGGAAGTACCATAGTTTTAAGGTTAACCCTCTCAATATATTATCGCTACCTACAGACGATATTATTCGACTCTGGAGGAACTTGTTCAAAGGTTAATTGATATATCCTTTAATCCTTTAGATTCCTGGAGGGCCTCTAAGGTCCTCTCTGGGAGATTGACAATAGCTTGAACAAAAAAGTACATCAGCCCTCGTCTGGTTGAAGGAGTTAATCTTTGTAGGCCTATTCTACGGAGGTTCACGGATTTTGCACCCAAGTCGTTCAAGGGGTTACGGTATCACACGAGAACTTTTATTCGGCAACTTTTATCCTTATCTTCATTCTGGTAACATTATGACTCCATTTGGCTGTGGTATTGGCTAATAGATTGGAGTTAGATTATTAAATATGTTTACATAATTATTTTCATGGTGTATTACTGAAATGGCAGATCAAAATTGCGGACACTAGTTTGAGTTCTGGTGTGACCCCTTCCTTTACTGAGTACATCCGCTGCTGCACTTGCTAGTCATCCTACTGCTGTGGTCACAGTCATGTGTATATCTGTGGTACCTACACAGTGTTGTGTATATCTGTGGTACCGGTACCTACACAGTCTTGTGTATATCTGTGGTACCGGTACCTACTACACAGTCATGTGTATGTCTGTGGTACCTACACAGTCATGTGTATGTCTGTGGTACCTACACCGTCAACTGCCAACAATTCAACGCCTGCAGTAGCCATTTCAGCTGATGGTTCTGATACTCAAGAAACAAATAGTGACTCTCTTCCCCCTCAAGACAACTTCCGTGTCGTGAGGAACAACGTTTGCCCCAAGACCAGGAAACCCATACCGATTACCGAGTGTCATAACCGCTTCCAGATACTCACAGACTCAGATGACGAAGCGGAAATAGAAGAAGTCCGGCTTGTGGGAGACTCGATGATACGTGGTCAGCTCACAGAGTTTTGCGCCAGAGCACCTAAGACCAGGAAGCGTTTTTGTATCCCTGGTGGTGGTGTGGACGACGTAGTTGCTGCAGTTGACGAAGTATCTAAGCTGGCCCCTGCTAATACAATGTACGTCATCCACGTTGGATCCAACGATGTACAGCGAACCCGGTCGGAAGATTTGCTTTTAAAGTACCAGCAGCTGATCAAGTCGTTTAAGGAGAAGTCATCAAGGATCATCGTCTCAGGAATCGTCCCCCGGCTTGGTGTAGAGAGCCGATTTTACAACATAGCCACCAGCACAAATCGTTGTCTAGCAAACCTCTGCAGGAAGGAAATCGTGGGATTCGTCGACACCTGGGACAATTTCTACTACGATGACTATTTGTTTTCGGACGATGGAGTTCATCTGAACCAGGTGGGAGCAGCACGTTTTGGGCGTCTTCTCAACGATGCGGTGAAGGATTTTCGGAGAAGAAATTGACTCAGCACAGGACAACCAGGAAGGAGGACCGAAGACAGCGAGGGCGGCAACCTGCGAAGGAATTAAATGCTAATCTGTCAAGAACCGCAAATTTGGATAAAGCTCCACCAACACGACCCAAATTCAAAACCGCCAGGGATAACGACCGAGGACCGATGACAGCCATGAATGTACATGTAGATCCGACCAGAACCAAACATTTGATTAAAGAACGTTCTGTGAGTTCTAAAACCGCAACTTTAAAGGTTTTCTATGCAAACGCTCGTAGCATGCACAATAAATTTTCAGATTTAGAGGAACTAGTGTTTACTGAAAATTATGATGTGATTGGTATAACAGAATCTTGGCTCAATACAGAAGATAGAGACTTTTTAGCAGAGTATTCACTTCCCGGTTATGTAATGTTTGAGAAAAGCCGAATAAATAAAAATGGAGGTGGCGTTTTATTTTATATCAAAGAAAGTCTTAACCCGACCCTCTTGTCAAAACCTCAAATTGTGAACGTCGACACATCTTTTGTGCTAATAAAGAATAATAAAGGTACAAAAATAATACTTGCATTAATATACAGACCTCCAGCTCAATCAGTGCAAACTGACCGAGAAATTTATGAACAAATTGCAGATGTAAGTAACTCACAAGATACAGTATTTTTGGCGACTTTAATTTACCTGTGACCAAGTGGGGCGATACTCTTACTTCACACTCCGGACATGACTTGTATACGAACTTGCAAGAGAGTTCGCTTTATCAATTTGTTCGAACACCGACCCGTGGTAATAACGTTCTTGACATTGTACTTGCAACAAAAGAAGAATTAATAGAGAATTTGAATGTTGGTGATGAATTCAGTAACAGCGACCATCGTACGATAACTTTCACTTTAAACTTTACTAGTAACGAACCAAATAGTAGCATCGAAAAAGTCCCTAATTTCAAGAAAGCAAACTTTCATAAACTTAGAGCTATGTTTAAAGAAACTGACTGGAGCTTTTTAATTAACAATAACGACATAAATACATCTTGGAAGTTATTCGAAACCACTTACCTAAAAGCAGTGCAAGACTGCATACCATCGAAAATACGGCGTCCAGGCCATAATAATAAGCCCAAATGGTGGAATAAAGATATTTCAAACTGCCTGCTTGCTAAAAAATTTGCTAATGATAGATTAAAATCCTCACAAAATGACGAAGAACGGGTGAAATTTGTGGAGCTATGACGCAAAGCCAAAAAGTTAATTAAGTAAAGTAAAAAGACCCTAGAGTTACATATTGCCAATCAAAGTAAAACAAACCCGAAAGAATTCTATAGTTATATCAGAAAGAAAAAAGTAGTTACTTCAACTGTTGGACCGTTAGTCGATGAAAAGGGAGAATACACCAAAGACGAAGTACAAATGAGTAATGCCCTCAATACCTTCTTTGCATCAGTTTTTACAACAGAAGACCTCAGTGATATCCCTACACCATCGCCGATTCAGATTGATAATTTAGATGTTCTAAGCAATACCACCGTTACAGAGAGAGAAGTATTGAATTGTTTAGATAAACTCAAGGTAAATAAAACGCCTGGACCTGATACAATCTCGCCTAGAGTTCTAAAGGAAGCTAAGGATGAGCTCTCCAAACTACTGACATTACTATTCAATAAATCCTTACAGTCTGGAACTATGCCTGATCAGTGGAAGCTAGCCAACGTAACACCGATATTCAAAAAAGGCAGCAAATCCCTACCCAGTAACTATCGTCCAATTAGCTTAACCTCAGTTGTATGTAAAATGCTAGAAACGGTCATACGAGACAGACTCGTAAATCACTTAGAGGAAAATAACATACTTAAATACTCAACACGGCTTTCGTAAACAACGTTCCTGTTTAACAAACCTCTTCTTCCACGATATCCTCAACCTCTACGATGAGAGTAAAGCTGTAGATATTATATACCTTGATTTTCAAAAGGACTTTGACAAAGTTCCCCACAAACGTTTACTGCTAAAACTAAAAGCGCATGGAATACAAGACGGTGTGTTGAAATGGATAGAAAATTGGCTCAGCAACAGAAAGCAAAGGGTAGTCATAAACGGTAAGGCATCTAAATGGACCAATGTAAGTAGCGGGGTACCCCAGGGATCGGTACTAGGACCAATTCTCTTTCTAATTTACATCAACGACATAGATGAGGGTCTCACCTGCACAATCTCAAAATTTGCTGACGATACAAAAATTGCAAATAGCGTACTCTCAAAAGAACAAGTTGACGATATGCAACACAATCTAGATAAATTGTCATGTTGGGCCCAAATTCGGCAAATGAGTTTCAATGCGGATAAATGTAAAGTACTACATGTCGGATACCTAAATGAGAAAGCAAACTATTCGATGAATGGCACTCAGCTTAAGAATGTAAACAGAGAAACCGATCTGGGAGTAACAATATCGAGTAACCTAAAACCGAGTCAACAATGTTCAGAAGTTGTTAAGAAGGCAAACAAAATAATTGGCTTTATAGGCAGGTCATTTGAGCATAAATCCAAAGAAGTTATCCTAACCCTTTACAATTCCTTAGTCCGCCCTCTTCTGGAATACTGCGTTCAATCCTGGTGCCCTTATTACCAAAAAGATATAAACAAGCTAGAACGAGTTCAACGTAGAGTTACCAAAATGATACCTAGCCTAAAGAACAAACCATACGAAGAGCGTCTTAGAAAATTAAATCTATTTCCTTTAACCCAGCGCAGATTAAGAGGGGACTTAATTCAAGTGTTCAAAATCATCAAAGGCATCGACAATATGAACTGTAGTAAGTACTTCACTATCGACCAATCTAATTACACGCGGGGAAACGGTTGCAAAATTATTGGTAAATCTTTTAACTCGCACGAATCTAAGAATTTCTTCTTCAATCGAGTTGTCAACTTGTGGAATGGGCTTCCCCGAAACGTTATAGACACATTTAAACTCCGCCTAGACAAATATCTCTCATCAAACCCGCGACTGACTGCGTTTGTAAATGAATAACTTTATTTTATCCCCTCCTCAGTTACTAACCCATCTGTCCTCTACTAACTTCCTAATCCTGCCACGGACATTAGTTCCAGGGCAGTAATTCCCTTTCCAATGTTCCCTTACCCACTCTAAACCACTGTTTGGACACTTGATCCTCAGTGTTTTGGAGGACAAGCAACCTAGAAGGGTCACTAGATCTGTTGTTGCTTGATTTCCTTTGTACTCCTTTGTACTCTTCCTTATTCCTCTTCTATCTTCCTCACACCTCTTCTCTCTTCTTTATTCCTCTTCTCTCTTCCTCACTCCTCTTCTATCTTCCTCACACCTCTTCTATCTTCCTCACACCTCTTCTATCTTCCTCACACCTCTTCTCTCTTCCTTACTCCTCTTCTCTCTTCCTCACTCCTCTTCTATCTTCCTCACACCTCTTCTATCTTCCTCACCTCTTCTCTCTTCCTCACTCCTCTTCTCTCTTCCTCACTCCTCTTCTCTCTTCCTCACTCCTCTTCTCTCTTCCTCACTCCTCTCCTCTACAGACAGATCACAGCCTAACGTTGAAGTCACACGAACACTCTTTTTGGCAATTTTAACATAACAGAGTGGATAGAGAAGGTTTGTGGAAAGTACTTAGAATATACGGAGTAGATGGCAAGTTGCTGAAAGCAGTGAAGAGCATGTATGAGGGTACAAAGGCGGCAGTACGTGTGGAGAGTGAGCAGAGCGAGTTCTTTGACCTGAATGTTGGTTTGAAACAGGGGTGTGTGATGTCCCCGTGGTTGTTTACTGTATATATGGATGGAGTCGTGAAAGAAATACTAACAAGAGCAGTGGATGTTGGTGTATCGCTGAAAAGGGAGAGAAATGAGTGGAAGCTGCCTATACTGCTGTTTGCGGATGATACAGTTCTGATGAGCGATAATGAATGGGAGCTGCAGGGTTTGGTAAATGAGTTTGGAACAGTGTGCGAAAAACAGAATTTGAAGGTAAATGCGGGGAAGAGCAAGGTTATGGTCTTTGAAAGGGTTGAAGTCACAGAGTGTGAGGTGAAGTTGAACGGTCAGGCTATGGAGATCGTCAGCTCTTTTAAGTATCTGGGCAGTGTGTTGAGTAAAGATGGGACTGTGGATGAGGTGCGGGAGAGGGTGCAACAGGGGAAGAGGGTTGTAGGAACGTTGAAAGCAGTAACAAGAAATAGGGTGGTCAGTATGGAAGTGAAGAAGTCCTTGCATGACAGTGTGGTAATCCCGACACTAACTTACGGAATCGAAGCATGGACGTTCGGGAAGAGACTCAGACCAAGAGTGAGAGCGGTGGAAATGAGTTACGGTACTTGAGAAGTGCGTGCTGAGTTACATGGAGGGATAGACAGACGAATGAGGAAGTAAGAAGGAGGTGTGGTGTGGAGGTAGATCTGCTGGAAAGTGTGAAAAGGAACAACTTGAGATGGTTCGGCCATATGGAACGTATGGAAAGCGAGAGATTGACTAAGAGGGTGTACGAGAGTGAGGTGGAAGGACAGGGAGGGAGAGGTGCACCGAAGGAGAGGTGGAAGGATGGAGTGAGGAAGTATATGAATGAAGGCGGTGCTGGTTGGGAGGGGCGTCGACTAACTGGGGACAGAGGTGCATGTGCGCGGTTCGTTCATGGCCACCCCTTCGGGGATCACGGCGTCAGGCAATAGATAGATAGATAGAACATTTCAATTTTTGTTTTCGTTTTTTGTTTCATTGATGGCTAGATGCGGGCCATCCAGAATCTTGACATAGGAGCGCTCACAGAAGCTGCATGTCCGATATATTGAGTTTGTTGCTTGTCATTGATAGCTAGCTGTGGGCCATAGTGACCATCCATAATCTTGGCTGGGTCCATCAATGTCATTTAAAATCCTTAACGTATTGTTTCTACCTGTTGATCTTGGATGGCTTTGAATGGGGTCGATAGCCTACACTACTGCGCCTCATATCACATGTATCACGGTGTATCACATGACTCAAACACAATGCTTACATCTGTGAACATGTTTATTATATCACATGACTCCAACACAATGTATACATCTGTGAACGTGTCTATTGTATCACATGACTCCAACACAATGTCTACATCAATGAACGTGTCTATTATATCACGGTTTATCACATGATTCCCAACACAATGTTTACATCTGTGAACGTGTCTATTGTATCACGGTGTATCACATAACTCCCAACAGTGTTTACATATGTGAACATGTCTATTGTAGAATCCTAACCCTTTCCAGAAGCAGTCATGCCAGAATTGACGTACACAAAATACTGGCCAAACTATCGTATAAGTCAGCTGTCATCAACTGTGTCACTGTTATTGCGTAGGTATTTTTAATTTTATCTTGCCTAACATTAGACGATTTTTATCCGAGTTAGGTTATATTATAAAAGTTAGGCGGAAACTTACTATGGTATCCTAATTAGCGTCAGTTGACCTCGACCGGTAATATGAAGGTTCTTTCCTTCCTTTTATATTTTTGCCCCTAAGCTATCTATCACTCGACTGTATTAATAAACATTGGGTGCAAATAAATTAAATGAGAATATAAAAGTCAATGTAGGCCAACATGACATTGTTTCTACATTCGACCTTTCTCTTTCATGGCTATAAATACAGTTGGCCAGGCAATTGTTGTCACGACAGAAATGTACATTTTCATTAGAAAATGACATCTGGCACTTCCCACACTTAGGCTAATGTAGTTATTGCGAGGGAGATGTTTTAACCTTGACACTCAGATGACGCCAATCTCTAGCTAACTCTAAGCAGGAACATAAAGTTGAAGTTAGGCTATTGAGGCGATTGTGAATTTTACACATCGGCCATTCCTAAAATCAGTTTGTGTATCGTGGAAAAATACAATAAAATATGCGGTAGAATGTGTGATATGTTGTGATAAATATATGTGGGTGGTACCGGTAGCTAGTGGAACTAAGTGGTGGATATACTGTAAGCTGTTCTTTGTTACGGCTCTCATCTCCGTGTCCTAAACCTTTGATGTACGGTAGCCTATGTTTTGTGTTTTAAAGATAAAGCAACAAGGCCACCCATCATCATCAGTATAAAGGGGGGGGGGGGGAGGGGGGATGTGCCGGTTTTCTGCTTCCCCTTCCTCGTGTTTAACTTTACTTTAACCCCATTGGTTTTAAGACGTTCGGCCCATTAGTTTGGCGATTTTAAGACTTTACGCCCCATTTCTTTGTTAATATTAAGACCATGCCATTATGTGTCGAATTTGTTTTGGCGAGCGATAGCGAGCCTATAATTTTAAGAGTAACCGGCCTTTGGCCGGAAATTTTTTCTACCGCAAACATGTACTAATTCATCTTGAAGGGGGGTCTAGGGGGAGTTTTTTACAGCTTGATGTAGGTCTAGGGAGGAAACTAAAAATATAATAAATATATGAAAAAATGAACCATCCCCCTTTAAGATGTTCTAGTGACGTCACAGCAGTCAGCCTTATGTACAAAGGAGTACAAAGGAAATCAAGCAACAACAGTTCTAGTGACCCTTCTAGGCTGCTTGTCCTCCAAAACACTGAGGATCAAGTGTCCAAACAGTGGTTTAGAGTGGGTAAGGGAACATTGGAAAGGGAACTATTAATTACCCTGGAACTAATGTCCGTGGCAGGACTAGGAAGTTAGTAGGGGACATATGGGTTAGTAACTGAGGGGAGGATAAAATAAAGTTATTCATTTACAAACGCAGTCAGTCGCGGGTTTGATGGGAGATATTTGTCTATTTGTCTAGGCGGAGTTTAAATGAATCAACGGTGCTGCAGTCTATAACGTCTCGGGGAAGCCCATTCCACAAGTTGACAACTCGATTGAAGAAGAAATTCTTAGATTCGTGTGAGTTAAAAGATTTACCAATAATTTTGAAACCGTTTCCCCGCGTGTAATTAGATTGGTCGATAGTGAAGTACTTACTACAGTTCATATTGTCGATGCCTTTGATGATTTTGAACACTTGAATTAAGTCACCTCTTAATCTGGACTGGGTTAAAGGAAATAGATTTAATTCTCTAAGACGCTCTTCGTATGGTTTGTTCTTTAGGCTAGGTATCATTTTGGTAACTCTATGTTGAACTCGTTCTAGCTTGTTTATATCTTTTTGGTAATAAGGGCACCAGGATTGAACGCAGTATTCCAGAAGAGGGCGGACTAAGGAATTGTAAAGGGTTAGGATAACTTCTTTGGATTTATGGTCAAATGACCTGCCTATAAAGCCAATTATTTTGTTTGCCTTCTTAACAACTTCTGAACATTGTTGACTCGGTTTTAGGTTACTCGATATTGTTACTCCCAGATCGGTTTCTCTGTTTACATTCTTAAGCTGAGTGCCATTCATCGAATAGTTTGCTTTCTCATTTAGGTATCCGATATGTAGTACTTTATATTTATCCGCATTGAAACTCATTTGCCAAATTTGGGCCCAATGTGACAATTTATCTAGATTGTGTTGCATATCGTCAACTTCATCTTTTGAGAGTACGCTATTTGCAATTTTTGTATCGTCAGCAAATTTTGAGATTGTACAGGTGAGACCCTCATCTATGTCGTTGATGTAAATTAGAAAGAGAATTGGTCCTAGTACCGATCCCTGGGGTATCCCGCTACTTACATTGGTCCATTTAGATGCCTTACCGTTTATGACTACTCTTTGCTTTCTGTCGCTGAGCCAATTTTCTATCCATTTCAACACACCGTCTTGTATTCCATGCGCTTTTAGTTTTAGCAGTAAACGTTTGTGGGGAACTTTGTCAAAGGCCTTTTGAAAATCAAGGTATATAATATCTACAGCTTTACTCTCATCGTACAGGTTGAGGATATCGTGGAAGAAGTCTAAGAGGTTTGTTAAACAAGAACGTTTTTTACGAAAGCCGTGTTGAGTATCTTTAAGTATGTTATTTTCCTCTGTCTCTTATGACCGTTTCTAGCATTTTACATACAACTGAGGTTAAGCTAATTGGACGATAGTTACTGGGTAGGGATTTGCTACCTTTTTTGAATACCGGTGTTACGTTGGCTATCTTCCACTGATCAGGCATAGTTCCAGACTGCAAGGATTTATTGAATAGTAATGTCAGTGGTTTAGAGAGCTCATCCTTAGCTTCCTTTAGAACTCTAGGCAAGATTGTATCAGGTCCAGGCGTTTTATTTACCTTGAGTTTATCTAAACAATTCAATACTTCTCTCTCTGTAACGGTGATATTGCTTAGAACATCTGAATTATCAATCTGAATCGGCGATGGTGTAGGGATATCACTGAGGTCTTCTGTTGTAAAAACTGATGCAAAGAAGGTATTGAGGGCATTACTCATTTGTACTTCGTCTTTGGTGTATTCTCCATTTTCATCGACTAACGGTCCAACAGTTGAAGTAACTACTTTTTTCTTTCTGATATAACTATAGAATTCTTTCGGGTTTGTTTTACTTTGATTCGCAATATGTAACTAGGGTCTTTTTACTTTGCATAATTAACTTTTTGGCTTTGCGTCGTAGCTCTACAAATTTCACCCGTTCTTCGTCATTTTGTGAGGATTTTAATCTATTAGCAAATTTTTTAGCAAGCAGGCAGTTTGAAATATCTTTATTCCACCATTTGGGCTTATTATTATGGCCTGGACGCCGTATTTTCGATGGTATGCAGTCTTGCACTGCTTTTAGGTAAGTGGTTTCGAATAACTTCCAAGATGTATTTATGTCGTTATTGTTAATTAACCCGTCCAGCCCCGGCTAGTTTTGTAATGTTTGTTCACCAGAACCCGGCCGGTTTTCAAAAAATTGTTTTATTCCAGAAACAATAGCGAATGGGTTAGGAATGAAGGAAAAACCACGAAAAACCGCTCAAAAAGCTTAAAGAATGGTCCTACAGAGCCCCCGAAAACGTATTTTACAAGAGTAAAAAATTGAAGGCAATTACCCCAAAAAAACAGGTTATTGCGCGCTCGCGCGCACGCACGTGGACTTTGAGAGTTTTCAACCATCGGCACGGTTGCGTGGGATACGTTCACAGTTCCCATACAAATCTGAGCCCTCTTGAGTGGCTACACCTGAGGTTACGGTCGGCGCAATTAGGGTGACGCGCCAGGCGCGTCTCTGGGGCTGTGCGTTACATACATCGCCGACGCGTCAGGCGCGTCGCTGGGGCTGTACGGGTTAAAAAGCTCCAGTCAGTTTCTTTAAACATAGCTCTAAGTTTATGAAAGTTTGCTTTCTTGAAATTAGGGACTTTTTCGATGCTACTATTTGGTTCGTTACTAGTAAACTTTAAAGTGAAAGTTATCGTACGATGGTCGCTGTTACTGAATTCATCACCAACATTCAAATTCTCTATTAATTCTTCTTTTGTTGCAAGTACAATGTCAAGAACGTTATTACCACGGGTCGGTGTTCGAACAAATTGATAAAGCGAACTCTCTTGCAAGTTCGTATACAAGTCATGTCCGGAGTGTGAAGTAAGAGTATCGCCCCACTTGGTCACAGGTAAATTAAAGTCGCCAATAAATACGGTATCTTGTGAGTTACTTACATCTGCAATTTGTTCATAAATTTCTCGGTCAGTTTGCACTGATTGAGCTGGAGGTCTGTATATTAATGCAAGTATTATTTTTGTACCTTTATTATTCTTTATTAGCACTAATATGTGACGATGTATACGTCCACACTTTCACATACCGTACTGTGGGCTGCACTGGCAAAACAAAGATGCAAGACATGATGTGAGTAGGCTATATTAGCAAATGTTTCACAGATGCATGTACCGTACCGGTACCCACAGACAGGTGCACGAACACACACGCACACACAAATAATCTCTCTCTCTCTCTCTCTCTCTCTCTCTCTCTCTCTCTCTCTCTCTCTCTCTCTCTCTCTCTCTCTCTCTCTCTCTCTCTCTCTCTCTCTCTCTCTCTCTCTCTCTCTCTCTCTCTCTCTCTCTCTCTCTCTCTCTCTCTCTCTCTCTCTCTCTCTCTCTCTCTCTCTCTCTCTCTCTCTCTCTCTCTCTCTCTCTCAGAGATATAGACTTATACAATAATTTAGAAAAAACTCAACAAAAGAAACCCTTATAATAGGCGATTTTAATCTTCCTAATATTCATTGGGGAGATGTAAAAGGGTCTGGCCATGCATCAGAAAAAATGACCGAATTTATTAAAGATAACTTCTTATATCAATTAGTCCAGAAACCCACGAGGGGAGATAATATTTTAGACCTAGTAATAACGACCCACGAAAATTTAATTTCTGACTTAGAAGTTGGGGAATTAATATCTAATTGTGATCATAATATCGTCAGGCTCCAAATTAATATGTCGCACACAAACAGCACTAGTGAAACTTTTATTCCCAACTATAATATGGCAGACTTCAATAGCCTAAGAAATGACCTAAAAGATATTAATCTGCATCTCGAAGGTCTCACCAACATTGACGATACATGGGAAAGATTTAAAGAAATATTCATGAGTGCTCAAAAGAAACATATCCCAATGCGTAAAAGACACAGTAAGAAAATAAACAAACCCCTTTGGTACGATATAAATATCAGTAGAGCAATTAGGGAAAGAAATCGTTTATACAACTTAAAGAGAGAAACAAAGAATAATACCATATGTAAGCAATACCTGGCCGCCAGAAGAAAAGTAAAATCACTAATAAAAACAGCTAAGAGGAATTATGAAATAAGCATAGCTAAAGATAGTAAAACTAATCCTAAGCAATTTTACAGATACATTAACAGTAGCAAACAAATCAAAAGCGGGATAGGACCCATACTTAACACTCAAGGTGTTCTAGAAACAGATAGCAAAGACATAGCCTCTACACTTAACAATTATTTCAGCTCCGTTTTTACCACTGCTGCCAACACGAACACTCCACAAGCTACTAATCAAACAAGCAACATTGTGCTCCCTGACTTCAAAATTAGCCAATCAAGCGTCACTAGACAGATTGAATTACTGAAAATAAATAAATCTCCCGGCCCAGACCTATTCATCCCTAAAATCCTAAAAATGGTCAAAGATGAAGTTGCCGAACCCCTAACCAAAATGTTTAACATGTCACTCCAACATGGACAATTACCCACTGACTGGAAGACAGCGAATATTACACCAATATTTAAAAAGGGAGATAAAAAACAACCAGGGAATTACAGACCCATTAGCTTAACTTCCGTTGTTGTAAAACTATTAGAATCAATTATAAGAGACGAACTTGTACTTTTCATAGAGAATAATAATCTTATTAATAATAGTCAACACGGCTTCAGAGCAAAAAAATCATGCCTAACGAACCTTATCGAATTTTATGACAACCTATTTAAGATTAATGATTTTACCAAAAGTCTTGATATAGTGTACTTGGACTTCCAGAAGGCCTTCGACAAGGTCCCTCATAATAAATTACTTCAGAAGGTCGAGAATCTAGGAATACAAGGCAACACACTTAATTGGATAAGGAATTGGTTAAGCGAAAGAAAACAAAGAGTAATTATTAATGGAGTGGAATCAGAATGGACTCCGGTGACTAGTGGAGTCCCACAGGGTTCAGTTCTGGGCCCATTATTATTCATAATATATTAATGATTTAGACAACGGCATTAATAACATAATTTCCAAATTCGCCGATGACACTAAAATAGGAAATGCAATAATATCAGAAAGCGATAGAAGTAGCCTGCAATCAGATTTAAACAAGATATCAGAGTGGTCAGAAAATTGGCAGATGCCCTTTAACGTAAACAAATGCCTGATACTACAAATAGGCTCCCGAAACAACAAATACGAATACCATATGAATGGAGAAAAGATAAAGAGCGTATCACAGATAAAAGACCTAGGAGTGCTTATCAATGAAAATCTAAAATCTACAAGCCAATGCACCGCAGCATCTAACAAAGCAAATAGAGCGCTAGGTTTCATTAAAAGAAATTTTCATTGTCATAGTAAAGACATAGTTGTACCACTATATAAAAGTATTGTGAGGCCACATCTGGAGTATGCTGTGCAGTTTTGGTCTCCCTACTTAAAAAAAGACATAGAGAAACTAGAATCCGTTCAGCGTAGAGCAACAAAGTTAATCCCTTCCCTTAGAAATAAGCCATACAATGAGAGATTAAGAGAACTCGACCTGTTTTCGCTTAAGAAACGGAGAATAAGGGGACAGCTGATAGAGTGTTTTAAGATACTAAAAGGCTTTAGTAACGTAAATTCTAATAATCTATTTAAGATAGCCAAAGAAGGTTCCACAAGAGGAAACAAATTAAAACTAACAGGCAGGAAAGCGAACCTAGACATAACTAAAAATGTCTTCACCCACAGTATTATTAATGAGTGGAATAAGCTCCCTAATGAAGTTATTGACAGTGACTCGATATACACATTTAAAAAAAGGTTAGACACATATCACAGAAAAGTTGGTCTGCAGTAGAAGCTGATCACTGATAAGAGAACCTGGCGGAAATGAAAACGTTTTCAGTTGGAAAAGGGAAAAAAATAAAAAAATAAAAAAGTGAAGGTGTGCATGCCTTTTCCTTTCCATTTCTAACTATACTATAAATTCCTTCAGGCGATTTCCAAGCCCTGCAAGGTTATTCACTTCTAACTATTTTCCTGTACGGCATATTGCCGGAGGGAGCGGAGGGTGGGGAGAGAGCCTTCATCTTTGCTATCCTTTCCTTCCACTTTCTCTTAGGGTTGCTATCTCTATTAGGATTAAGTCCTGGTCACCTCGTAGGGATCGTAAGATCTGTGTGGCCAGTGTATCTATGTAAATCTATGTAAATATCTCTCTCTCTCTCTCTCTCTCTGTGTGTGTGTGTGTGTGTGTGTGTGTGTGTGTGTGTGCGTGCGTGCGCAAGTTGTTGTGTTATCCTGTGTATGAGGTTATCTTGGAATCTTAATTCTATGTTGGGTAAAATAGGCCTATGTTGCAGATGGGCAAGAGATTGATATTTTTTGCCAAATTGTAGCTGAATTTAGTGGTGCTGTAATTATAGGTTATTAAGTCAAATCAGTCTCACTTTCTGCAGCCTACTATAGGATAGTTTGTGTGTACCGGTATATGTGTGTGTACTGGAGTGTGTAGACTAGTGAGTGTGAGTATAGGTGTGTGTACCGGTACTTGAGTGTGTAGAGTTTGTAGACTAATGAGTGCGAGTATCAAACACAACTGTCTGTAGTATAGGCCAATTTCCCTAACGTTACGTCCAGTAGTTGGACTGTGACATGTGTTTACATAATTATAAGGTGTCGCAGAATTGACCACTTACGAGTTTCGGTCTATAAGGAAGTTGGAGCCGTGAATATCGATATTAAACATAAATGCAAGAATAATGTACGTTTTTAATGGATAAATGGTATTGTTGAATTGGGTTTTATGTTTATATACTGTATATGTACGGTACTACAACCGTATTTTAGCTGTAAATTCTGTTAAATAATGCAGAATAGATAATAGAATCTATTTGTATGTTTAAAATTGTAATACAAATAAACTTATATGAATAATGATGAGTATAAGACAAATTACGCATAGTAATAGTAATTAACTTTTTAATGTAGGCAGGTTTTCGATTATTTTCCAAAATTATCCACAGTTGAAAACCCTTGTATGAAGTAGATAAATACTGTATGTCTAGAACCTGATGGTGTTTAACCCTTAATTGGCGGCGCGCAACTTATGTCGTGTGAAATAAATATGGACTATGTGGCGGTTCACAACTTATGTCGAGCGCCATTTTCAGCACGTAATGTTGCTGAGAGAGAGAGCTGAGCGGTGGGACGAGCGTAGCAACGCTATAACCGGTCCCCACGACCACCGTGGACATACTGAACTGTATTCTACTTTCCCCCCTCCTTTCTCACTCGCTATTCAGGGAATTATGTAAGGAAATTACCTTATTTCAGGGTTTTTGCACTCGTGTTGCACGATCGTTGCAAGAGAACCAGTGGTCGTACAAGGATGGTTCGGGTGTCATTGGAAAGCTCTGTTTATGCCCTTTCAGGGATAGATACTTGTTTTACGCTCTGGATCTTATTTAGGCATGAAAATGATCACGTAAACAACCCTATTTAGGGTTAAAAAAAAACGCTGGGCGCTACGGTCAAATAGACTACCTAGCCCGCTAAATAAGGGTTAAAATTGTTGTAAGTTTCTTATTATCCGATATATCGACCTTATGATACGTAGGGTCTCGTAAGATGCGAGATCAGAAGATGCGATTCGCATAAGATACGAGGACCCCCAAATAATAAAAATAAATTATTTTAAGATGCGAGACTGACCATAATTTGCGAATCGGAGGCTCAAAGTGGGCTAAATCCGAGGAGAAACCTCAAGATGCGATTTTTTTTTAAATGCGAGCCTTAGGCGGGATTTCGCATGCCATTGGCTGGCTCAGACCTGCATAGTATGACGTCACAGCATTTGCGCAGCTTGGTACTCCCACCCAGAGCGTCCCTCCCGCCCCAGTCCGCCATCTTTTCCCATACTCGCATCATACAGCCGTGCTCGTGCCTTGTGAAATCGCTTGAAAATGCCTCCTCCGAATCCCCGTAAGCGGAAAAACAAAGCTATTACTTTCCAAATAAAACTTGAAGTGATTAAGAGGAAGGAAGATGGCCAGGGAAACAGTGCTATTGGTAGAGCTATGGACCTAGGAGAATCAACTGTGAGGTGCATATGGAAAAAAAAGGATTAAATTAAGAAAGCAGTGAAGGCATACGGCGGTGGTACAGTCGATGGTCGTAAGCGTGTACGCGACCGAAGAGTTGTTAAAATGGAACAATATCTCAATACCTGGATCTCAAGCAAGGAAAGTCGTTCGATTCCTTTGACAAAGAAGGGAATTATGGATACGGCTATGGAATTCTACCTCACAGTTTGTCACGCCGAGAGGGCCAAGCCCGGCAATTTCAAAACGTCAACTGGGTGGCTTTACAGGTTTCTAGGGCGGAAGGATATAAGAAACATCAATTTAACTGGTGAAATTGCTTCAGCAGATAATGTGGCAGCAACAAATTTTCCTGCAATCTTAAAAGATATCATTGATGAGTGTGGCTATGTTCCTGAGGTTATTTACAACATGGATGAGTGTGGATTACAGTACAAAAAAATGCCCAAATCTACCTTTATCAGTAGGGCAGTCAAGCAGGCCAGAGGACGAAAGATGGACAAGAGCCGTTTCACTGTGCTCTTCTGTTGCAATCTTGCTGGCACCCACAAACACAAGCCCCTTGTGGTGCATACAGCTGCCCACCCACAGTGTTATAACCACCTGTCTGATATGTCTCGTGCCCCAGTGTACTGGCTCAAAACTGCAAATGGTTGGATGAACTCCATTGCAACCCAAGATTGGCTCAAAAACATGTTTGTTCCCGAGGCTAAATGGCACTGCAAGAAGCTTGGCCTGCCATTCAAAGTCCTGCTAACTATGGATAATTGCCCTGCACACCCTATGCATCTGGTGGATCTCCACCCAAATGTTAAAATTATTTTCCTCCCCCCTAACACTACCTCGGTATTGCAGCCCCTGGACCAGGAGGTCATAGCCAATGTAAAAACCTTTTACCAAACAAGGGTGTATGCATTGATGCGTAAGGCTACAGAAACTGGGGAGGAGATCATAAGAATCTATGCTGATGTGACGGAGTCGGATATGGAGGATGATATTGAAGCCATTGAGCCTGCCCAGCCTACCTTACCTGCACCACCTTCACCTGATGAGCCCCCTCCTCTAGAGTCAGCATCGGAATCGGACGCGGACAACCCACCCCCTTTACCTGCCCCTGCCCCTACCCAGGCTACCCCTGGCCCAGCTACACCAGGTTTAGCCAGCCACCCAGCTCACCTACTCCAACCCAACCCAGATGTTGTGACAGTTAAGCAATTTTGGCGAAGCTTCACTATCAAGGACGCAGTGGACAACATGCTTAAGTCATGGAATGATATTAGTGTGGCAACTATCCAGCGGTCCTGGGAAAAACTTACACCACATCTGGTACAGGAACGTCACACTCAGGGTGCACAGAGATTGGAGGACACAGTTAACTTAGCAGTGGAGGCAGCCAGGCAAGTTCCAGGATTTGAAGCAGTGACCAGGGAAGAAATTCAAGATATCAACAGGCAGGGGGACGAGCAGACACCGGAGGAGGTGGCCCAGACTGTTGATATAGAGGCTGAACTTAGAGCTGAAGCAGCTGCCACACCCCAAGAGGCAATGCAGGTGGACGAGGACTACAGCATGAACGATTTGAGTGCCATCCTGGCTTTGGGGGAGGCCCTAAAGACGAAAGTGCTGGAGGTAGAAAAAACACAGTTGCGTAGGATTGACTGGAGTAACACCTTCAAAGTCTCTTATGAGATTCCATAAGGAACTGTACCAACAACGTGTTAATGCGAGGGAGCAGTCACTCATTACATGTTACTTAAGGCCTCACCCACAACCTGGCACTCCTGCTGAACCCCAATCTGGCACTTCAGATGAACCCCAACCTGGCACTTCAGATGAACCCTAACCTGGCACTTTAGATGACCCCCAACCTGGCACTTCAGATGAACCCCAACCTGGCACTTCAGATGAACCCCAACCTGGCACTTCAGGTGAATCCCAACCTGGCACCTCTGCACGTCCAGTCACCCAGAGTGACTTTGTTGGATTTCTTAAGCAAGTGGATACACTGAGGAATTCTAAGGCACTCGAGATCCTGGCTAACCAAATGCTGGATGCTCAGCCACTCTCTTCAAGCGAGAGTGACTTTGAGTGAATCTACACAGCCTCGGATAACCCCTTCCCCCTGTACATAATCCCACTAGAATTTAAGGTAGGGGAAAAATTGATTTTTTTTATATTTTTTATTGATAGTGTGTATTTTGTCTCATTTTCATTTATTAATTTATTATTTTCTGTTTGTATGTGACTCAAATGTATGGAATCATGCACCAATTACCTTTTTCAGGGATTATTACCAACAAAATTGGGACTTTGCATGAACAAATTGGATTTATAGGGTGTAAAAGGGACTTTACGGCATATTTTTTGGGGCGGATCGACCATAAGACGTTTTTCCCATAAGCTATGTGTATTGTAAGATGCGAATTCGTAAGATGCGAGCGCATCCATCGACCATAAACTCGCATCTTACGAGACCCTACTATACTCTGATAGTCGGTGACGTGATAATTATAGATGATATCACGCACTATCAAAGTTGGCTATACTGTTAGGTCGATATATCGAAAAATAAGAAACTTACAACAATTTTAAAAATCCGATCGTGTTTTGGAAATTTTTACCTGGTACCGTACTTCACGCAAGTGTTTTCAACTGTGGACAACATCGGAAAATAATTGAAAATCTGCCTAAATTGAAAAGCGAATAAACTATTCCTGTGCGTAATTTGTCTTATACTCATCATTATTATAATTATTCTTATAAGTTTATATGTACCGATATTACAACTTTAAAAATACAAGTACTGGTAGCTTCTACAATCTATTCAGTATTTAATGAGGTATTATATAAGGCAATAGGCCTACATGTAATGGGTGTGAAGATGTTGTGTGTTATAATAAAATATGCGTTACGCGGTTAATGCCGACTACTGCTAAGCTGTACAAATATATCGAGAGGGAGCGTTGCCAATGCTTGGGAAGTGGGTAACCTAATGTTGTGCCACCCTGTATATATGTATATATACAGTACCGGTATTTGTGTGTGTGTGTGTGTGTATATGTTTGTGTTTTTGTTTTTGTGTGTGTGTGTGTGTGTGTGTGTGTGTGTGTGTGTGTGTGTGTGTGTGTGTGTGTGTACAATGAGTACAGTACATTTAGACAGCTTGTCAAGGAAGTTATAATATTTAGTCTGTACTTGTGCTGTAACGTGCAGCGAGTGTGCGAGTGTTTTTTCTTGTATGCAATGATATGATAATATAATATTCAGGGCTTAAATTGTAGTTAAATACAATATTATTTGTATTTGTGCTCACAGGTGTGTGTGTTTTAGAGAGATACTACCGGTATATACCTTAGATTAAGTATTTAGTTTTAGATATACTGTATATATCAAGAAACATTTGTGTTTGCAGACTATAATTTAATTTGTTGTGTGTGTTTGGCAGCAGTATTTCCCCAGCAGCACTGTGGGTGTGTGGTTTTTCATTGTGTATTATGTTTGTGTAGGCTGTGTGCATGTGCGCAGATTTGTGTATACACGATTGCATGTACGTGCATACTAACGAATCCGCGCCACGTCTGACGTCACAACAAATCTGACTCGTGAAAGGTGTGTAATGGCGGGAGTAAGGGGGGGGGGGGGTAAGGCTGAGGGTGAGGGAGGGAGATGACTGCTACTTTTATATAAGTATTACCATGTCTGGACTTCTGGCAGGGGCTGGACGTGCTTAGAATTCCATTTCGGGGTCCTCCTGTAAGTTGGGACATGGGGCTGGGGTCGTCTGGGACTGCCGTGACGATGGCAGAGGGGAGGTTGGGAGAGGTGGCTGCTGAAATTACAGTGGAGAGGGAGGAGAAAAGGGTTTTCGACTCGTTAGGAGCCTGACCAATTTTGACTGTGTTGATGGTATCCTGAGCCTCTTTCTGCTCAATGTTTGCATAGTGGCCAATCGTGGGAGATTTACCTTTCTGTTTAACCCGCCGGCCTATCACAGTCTTAATTTTCTTTCTGTTCTCTTCAGAGACCTGTCGTGGTTTGTGACGTAGGCATGGAGTAGACTTAGTGGCTAGTGCGGGGTCATGAGGGGGGGTCGGGCCTTTGGCAGCCAGGGCATCGGCCGCAGGTACTGTAGGGTAGGACGCCCAGGATGTAGAAGTCCAGAAAGCTGAATCAAGTGGGGGTGGGCTAGAAGTGTGCCATGTGGAGGGCAGCTGTAGAATTCGTACCGAAGGTGATATTAATACCGTAATAACAAAATTATAATAATAATAGCTGTCTTATATTAACACCATCACTGCGGCTTACGTACAGGTATGTCCTATGTAAAAAAGGTCTATACTGCGGCAACGTACCCATACATTATGGTAGTACTGGTTCAGTTGGTTAAACCAACCCACCCCGATTAATGCCAGACGCTTCCATGAGGTTCTCAGCTTGCTACCCATAGTAATATCAGTCTGCTCCATACATAACTTGAGGGATGGTGCGTGTCCAAGTAAGAGATGTTTTAGAAGCTGAAATACACCAAAAACAGGGCTAATTCTACATTTATTTGTGACAGCTATATACCAGGTGCAAATGTGAGGTTCATTTCAGGTTACAGAACATACCGTAAATCATACTGTCTAACAAACACATTAGTTGCTATAATAATTAGTTATTTCATCAAGTTATTGTGAGTGGAAAAAGAAAAAAGAAATAGAAGAAAAGTATTCTTCCCCAGGCCCTGACTGACCTCATAGAAAGAAATTCCCACCCCCCACCCAGCAAAGCTAGAGAGGTATGAATGAATCACATAGACTTATATAGGGAGCATTTAGCTGACATTTTCAATTAGACTAGTTTTGTTTGTTTGCTATGATACTTTTTGCACTAGGGCATGTTATAGTGAACCAAAAATAGCTAACAAAAAAAAGCCTTGCATGGGCGTATTCTTCCCTATAGAATTTGCTGCATGGGTTCTTTCAGAAGATTTAACTTTCTCTCTGAACAGTTTAGAAACCACATTTCATTATCCTAGATAAAGCGTCACAAATGTCCACTAGCTCCAGGTACATTCTTACTGCTAGGTGAACAGAGGCATATGGCGTTAGGAGATTGTCGAACCGTCTTGTCCTGCCTGGGATTCAACGTCCAGCCCCTTGGTTGTGAGCCAAATGCGCTAACCAATATACCATCCACCTTGAAGGCGGGGTCACACGGGCATTTTTCCGGCATCTACATTACCCAATATCCTATTTTGGCTTGCCATTTTAGACAAAAATTCCTAAATCGGCTACACAGGTTGATTCATTCACTATACTATAAAGTTAGTAGCCTACCTGGAGGTGATGATCATCGTACATTAATCAGGTAATTGAAGATAAAGTCAGAGAAAATACTGTATGTGTAAAGATGGTAGCCAGAATCGGTAGCACGTTAGTAAAATCGCCGACAATATTGTTTGTGTGACGCCGGCTTTACCCAACAGTTTGGTGTTGGGATGAAGATGGGAGTCATTATAGTCTCTTATCAAATGATAGTAAATTGTCATGTCCCCATCTTGAGTACTTGGTCATTACTAATATTTTGTTATTAGGTTTTCACATCAACACATTTGTTATACCGGTACTCTGTAATATAATGAAGTGCACTGTACTAATGATTATGTCCTTTTGTTTCTTCCACAGGTGAGTGTTGTCTGCTGGGGAGTGTCATGGAAGTTAATTAAGTACCGTACAGGTAATTATATAAACATGGAATCTACGTATTAGCCAATATCTAGTTCTATTCTCATTTTATCTCTTTGTAACAAGCAGTATAGAGGGTGGTGCAGAATTCGGTTAGACCTACTCATCTGGCAGACATTAGCGACGCTGCCTCTCAAAATATTTGAATAGTCGGGTAGTAGTATGGGTGAACCATGTATTGGATATTATATTTTAACAAACAATATATTCATAACATTGTCTTTTACAATACCGGTACCGGTACCCCATTAAATGCAGAATATATAGTAGAAGCTACTGGTATTTTGTTATGTTATAATACAAATAAGCTTATTTGAATAAGGATGAGTATGATTATGAGAAGATTTACGCACAAAAATAGTTTATCGACTTTTTTATGCATACATGTATGAGAGGGAGCAGGGGAATGACTATGTACCGTATTTGTTGGTGTGTGTTGTTAGTGTCTTGACTTTATGTAAGGGCAATGTACGGTATATATTTAGTATTATAAGACAGAGAGATCTATAATGCACACAACACATAAATATTCTTAGAATTCTCAAACAAGGGATAATATGTGTAATCTTGAGTTTATAAGTAAAACGGGATCTCGTAAATAGACAATAACAACTATCGGCTGAGCTGGTGGTGGTCTCGGTGAAGGAGCCACTTGACAGGCATACGAAGAGATCTATAATGCACTGCCCCCTCGACTAGCGAGAATGCTGGTGCAGTGTTTTGAAGTAGCAACACTGCTTCCATATCCTGAGGTAGCAATATTGTTATATTATCCTGAATTAACGACTCTTTGTGGTCTTCCTGAGGTAGTGAAGAACCACGACACTCCTGAGGTAGGCCTAGCGACAGCCTTACTGCCTGAGGTAGCGCTGGAACTGTGAAGCTACTGAACAATTTCCACATCCTCTCCTGTATCCTTTTTGGGTCTCTCCTGCTGGGGGTTGGCTTCCGGGGAAGAGGAGCCACAGGTACCCAAATTAAGGGGTTGGACTTAGGCCCTTTCTCCATGAGGCTGTCAGGTAAAGGATTAATTACTGTAGAGGTGAGGCAGGTAGATGTAGCCCTCGTTTTCTCCTGGGTTGGCTAGAAGGGGAGGCTATTCTGTCCTGTTTTCTTTGGTGGTTAGCAAGGTTACATAAGAACATAAGAACATAAGAAAATGGGAGTCTGCAGAAAGCCGATTGGCCTAAGCAAGGCAGATCCCTGTCCCACACAACCCCAAATCAATTACAAAGCCCAATTATAGGCTCAACACTCTAATACCCTGAGGATCATCTTACCAAAACGGTTAGAGATTAACGCAGGATTATGGGGGTCTGCAGAGCGCTGATTGGCCCAACCCGGCTGATCCCCCTTCACACCCAACCCTTCTCGTCCATATGCTTATCCAATTTTATCTTAAAGCTCCCTACAGTTTTAGATCCCACTATAGCACTTGGTAGTCCATTCCACCCATCTACAACTCTGTTACCAAACCAATATTTGCCTATATCTTTTCTGAAACGAAATTTATCTAATTTGAAACCATTGGTACGAGTTCTTTCGCTATCACTGAGCTTTAGTACATTTGTCATGTCCCCTTTGTTAATCCCACTAACCCACTTGAACACCTCTATCATATCCCCTCTAACTCTGCGTCTCTCTAACGAATGTAAACCTAATTTCTTCAACCTTTCTTCATACGGAAGATTTCTAATATTATGGATCATTTTTGTCATTCTACGCTGTACTCTCTCCAATGAATCTATGTCCATTCTGTAATAAGGACACCAAAATTGGACAGCATAATCCATATGGGGTCTCACTAATGACAAGTAAAGTTTTAAGATAACATCAGCAGTTCTGTTACTCACACTCCTAGAGATGAACCCGAGAATCCTGTTTGCCTTATTACGAACGCCTATACACTGTTTTCTAGGCTTCAAATCATTGCTAACAAACACACCTAGATCTTTCTCGCAGTCTGAATTTTCTAATTCTAAATTAGCTAGTTTATATTTAACATTTGTTTGCATCTTCCCTATCTTTAATACCTTGCATTTGTCAATGTTAAACTTCATCTGCCAATTTACTGACCATTCATGTAAGGTATCTAGATCCCTTTGGAGGCACTCTATATCGCTATCTGAATCAATTGATCTCCCCATTTTAGTATCGTCTGCGAATTTACTTATCCTACTAGTTATACCTAAATCTAGGTCATTTATGTATATAAGAAACAACAGGGGACCTAATACCGATCCCTGGGGGACACCACTTTTGACTGCTCCCCACTCTGACTTGGTACCATTTATGCTGACTCTCTGTTTCCTACCAATTAGCCATGACCTAATCCATCCCAACAACGCCCCACCTATTCCATGTGCCTCAACCTTTCTCATCAATCTCTCATGAGGGACTCTGTCGAAAGCTTTACTGAAATCTAAATATATAATATCGTATGCCTTGTCATTATCTACTGCTTCATATACCTCTGAGAAAAAACTAAGCAAATTAGTAAGGCAAGAACGTCCCTGAGTGAATCCATGCTGAGAAGAATTGATTAAGTTAAATGTTTCTAAGTGGTTTCTCATTTTCCTAGCAATAATTGACTCTAGTAGCTTTCCTATGATTGAAGTGAGACTAATGGGACGGTAATTGGATGCTATTGATTTATCACCTTTTTTGAAAATCGGAACTACATTTGCAAGCTTCCAAGCTTCTGGAACTATACCTGTTTCTAATGAATTGTTAAAAAGAAATGTTAATGGGTAACTTAACTCATCTCTGCATTCTTTTAATACTCTGGCATATACCTCATCGGGACCAGGCGATTTCTGAGGTTTCAGTCTGTCAATTTCCTTAAGCACATCATTTCTACTTATAGTAACCGTACTTAACCTATTTTCTATACTATCGCTATATACCTTACGGACTTCTGGAATCTGTGCCAAATTTTCATTAGTGAAAACGGATAGAAACTGACTATTTAATGTACTGCACATTTCTAAATCATTTTCTGTCATTTCTCCTATCGAAGTTTTAAGGGGGCCTATTTTATCTCTAACTTTAGATTTATATAGCTGGTAAAAAGCCTTAGGGTTATTTTTTGAGTCATTGGCTATCCTGATTTCATAATTTCTTTTGTCTGTCCTTATACCTTTTTTAACCTCTCTTGATAGATTATGATAGTAAGCAAGTAGGTGAATTTCGCCTTTCTTTATTTTTCGATATATTCCTCTCTTTTTTCCTAGAAGGTCTAATAGTCTATTATTCATCCATTTGGGTTGGTTCTGTGTTGATCTAAATTTTCTTTTGGGGATATATTTATTTTGCGCATTGTGGAGTGAAGAAATAAAATTATTATATGTAGCTGTCAAATTATCCTGAGTTAAGACAGGTATCTGAGAGAGAGTATGTTCGTTAGCGCACCAGGGTCCACTTAATAGTTTAACCATAGGATCGACTCTTAAGGCTCGTCTTAATCCACCATAATTGGCTTTTCTGAAATCTGGGATAAGTGTCGTATTCTCTTTAGCCTTTCCTGTCCATTGTATGTTAAAATAAATTGATTTATGATCACTATTTCCTAGTTGGTCTCCTATCTCTACATTATTTATCATTTGTTCATTATTACTGAGAACTAAATCGAGGATATTATTACCTCTAGTAGGCGAGTCTATGAATTGAAATAAAAAACTATCCTGTACCGCCTCAATAAACTCTTTTGAATCTGAGTCGCCGATTTGATCCTGCCAATCAATATTCGGAAAATTAAAATCCCCCATAATACACACATTGCTAAACCTTGATGCTATTTTCACTTCCTGCCATAAAGCTGTACCTTCGTTTCTACTCATATTTGGTGGTCTATAAATAACTCCAATAATTATGGTCTCACTACCTTCGCTAACCTCAACCCAAACACTTTCGTTATCAGTATTTAGTCTAATATCTGATTTAATACAGCTTTTTAAAGAACTCCTGACAAACACTGCTATTCCGCCGCCCCTCCTACTTGTTCGGTCGCGTTTAAACAAACTATATCCTGGTATATGGAATTCTGCTAAAAAAAATCTTGATTCTGTATTAATCCATGTTTCAGTCAGTGCTATAATGTCTATATTTGCGTTGCTAACAAGTGCTCTAAGTTCATCCATTTTGTTACATAAACTCCTACAGTTTGTATAATATAATCGCAATGAATTTATTTTACTGGTATCGGATTTACCTTTATTTCTAACTGAATTCCCAGGTTGACTGAAGTGTTCTTGCTGGTAGAGTCTGGCATCATCATCATCATCATAATCATAATCATAATAACAATAATTTGCAGTCCTCAATATGGAATGAAAGTAAAAGGAGTCCATCGTTCATTTACATTCATCACCAGCCAACGGATGACTACATAACTAATGTATTATATTATACCGTACTTCATCAGAATAGTAATGTCATTCACAATGTTAATGGGACTCCACCTTGTGTTGGGGCCTAGAGTGTACCGTATCCACTATTTTACTATTGCGATTGTCAGGCTATAGGTTGATTTGATAGATAGTTAGTTAGTAGATCAGTTAGTTATCTAATAGGTTTGTCTGTCTGTAGTTTAGTCTCAATTAGTTAATAGGTTAGGTATTAGATCAGTCAGTTGTGCGGTTCTTGCGACACACTTCTACAGTGACACACTTTGTGTGATGTCCTGCCATGGTGGCATGCTTCATGCAATGATCTGCTGCTGATATTGTTGTGTGCCTCTTGCGTCAAACTGCTACCAGTACTGCTGCTGCTGCTGCTGGTAATGATGCGATGAACTTCTTGTCTTATCAGCAGAGGCCATACAAGTCCAAAGTTTGTGATCAAGGTTTTATTTGGGAATGTGCAGTTAGTAGTGGGCAACACTGACCTGCCGACTAGAGTTTGGTGTGAGGTACTTTTAGCTGTTGAGACGGTATCGGCTGCAGAGGTATTGAATAGAAGAGGGGCAACCGGGGATGGTGGGAGCGGAATTTTAATATATCCTTCTTGCCCTGGGTGACGTGAGTAAGGATTTCTAGAGTGGTGGTGATTGGTGTTGGTGTAGAGTGCTGCCTTTTGGATTCCTATTTTCCCTGACGATGTTGGTCCTGGAGTTGTCAATGATATGGAGAGATGTTGGAGCTTTTGTATACTGGTATTCAGTATTGGGATAAAGAAATTGCCCTCAACTCTTTAATACGGTAATCTAATATGGCCCGTTCTGGAATAATATGCAATTCTACTCTTTAGTAGTTAGGAAAGATGTAGAGCAATTAGAAAGAATCCAAAATATGGCTACAAAACGTATTCCATGATTATAAGACTTGAGTTATGAGGACCGGAAGAGAGGACTGTCTCTTTTCTTTGGAAATACGTAAACTACAAAGCCAATTTCATTTAAGTATTTAGCCTCCATATAAATATAACGGACACCAATGACTGGAAGCTACAGTTGAAGAGATCTAACACTAGTACCAGTACACGAGGAAACTTTTTCACATGTAAGATAAATTATGTCTACCTGAAACATGCATCTTTCAGATGTTTTATCGTCTTAAGTACCGGTACAATAAATTAACCCTTTCAGTATACGATGACGCTTTCCTGACTTGTACCTGTGTTCTGGCTACCTTTAATCGAATTTATTCAGATGGATCGTGGATGCCAGATGGTTATTTAATCTAGATATTACCTCTTTGATTCCAAGTGGGCCCATAAAAAGGCGAGTGAAACAACAATGAAATACAGAATATATTGTAAAAAATGCATCATAATTTTGAAAGGGTTAGGAAAAGAGACTGCACCAGTACGGTAATATATTGCCCACTTTATAGTGATTGTACACAGTCTAGGTCTCTAGGACATGAGTTATTGCTCTTCTTGACTCCTTGACCTGCTTATTATGGAACCTTTACCTGCTTATGCCAGGTAAAGGATTAAAAGAATATTTGTTAAGGGGGGTCAACGTTTTTTTTTTTTTGTATCTTTCTCTCCTTTTCGCTCTGTCCCTGGCTTATATCCATTCGGCCCCATTCAGCCAACTGTTTTAAGACGTTTATTCCCATCCATGTGTCAATTTCTTCTTGGCAAGCGATAGCGAGCCAGCATTGTATGGAGAAATCCGGCTTCGCCGGAGAATTTTTTCTATCGAAAAATGTACAAATTTAGCTTGCTGTCAAATCATAAATATACATATGCTGGCTCGCTACCGTACCGCTCGCCAGGAAAATATTAACACCTGGATGGGGTAAACGTCTTAAAACAGTATGCTGAATGGGGCCAAATGGATACAAGCCAAAGAGAGAGGGAGAGAAAGAGAAAACAAAGCGAGGTGGGCTCCCTAAGTCCGAGAAACCTTCGACAATGTAAAGCCACCATAGATATAGCCCGGAGTGTACCCAACTATACTATTCCTATACCGTATGGGCTTAATATGGTCCACATAGTGTTGGTGATGTTGCATATTGCTTGTTAGACACCCCCCCCCCCCACCCACACTCTCTCTCTCTCTAGACCGCTCGCTACCGCCAGACGCTGCAGACGCTCTGTCAACGCTCTCATGATATCGATCATAATTTGAGTATTAACTACTCATCCTCTTCATTCTTGTGCATGAAAGGTGGTTAAGAGCACGTTTAACCATCCTGTAGCTTAGTAAGTAACACTGCACGATATTTCGCTGTGTATTGACTGATAAACTTTGTGTTTATCACAAGACTCCTGCTCGGACAGGGCGCCACTAGCGCCATCTATTGTTTTGTTTTGTTTTGTAAACAACGCTTTCTATTTTATTTATATCAAATCGTAGCCCCTAATTTTACCCATTACCTACTGTAGTAAGTATCTATTTAACTGCCTTGTATGTAAGTAAAGCTTTGCATATTAATTTGCTAATAAACAATATTGTTTACTAACTAACCTGCCTACAGGGACTAACGCCGACGCCATTTTGTAAACAAACTTTGGTCAATATTTACGAGTCACACCACAGCTGGGATCTCATTTCTAATGGTAGTTTTGGGTTCCTATCATTCTATGCTTCATTGCTATATACTTTTTATCCACCGGAAAATATTTTGTTTTCTTGTTTTGTTTTGTTTTATTTGTTTTTTATTTTTATTTTTTTAGCATTAACCTAACCTAAAAACCTAACCTAACCTAAATGTATTTGGGGGCTATTAGGTTAGGTTAGGTTAGGTTAGGTTAGGTTTGGTTTTTTGGTTAGGTTAATGCTAAAAAAAAAAAAAAAAAAAAAAAAAAAAATATATATATATATCCGGTGGATAAAAAGTATATAGCAATGAAGCATAAAATGATAGGAACCCAAAACTATCGTTAAAAATGAGATCCCAGCTGTGGTGTGACTCGTAAATATTGACCCAAACTTTTTTGGGGGAATTTTACATATTAAATTCCAGCCAATTTTGTACCAAATCTAAGTGCATTCATTTATCTTTTCCCCCTTGATATATTCTTGACTTTTTCTCCTCAGACTGATTTTACTTTAAGCTAAGGGTGGTATTTGTACAAACTAACCTAGCCTAACCCAACCTGCCAAGCTTTTAACCTAACCCTAGCCTAGCCTATAGCCAGCCAATCTGTTTTTTATTATTAACTCTTGTAGATATTGTATTTAGTACCGTATCCTACTGTAGGTACTGTATATATATATATCTGTAATTTTAGTTGTGGCTTGCACGATCTTGTAGTAACCTTTGACTGATACACTTTTTTATCTAAAAAGAGTAGGCTACTGCTTTACTAGGCTACAGCGACACCAGGTCCATCTGTTGACACAGTATATTAACCCCTTGTGTGCAGTCACACTTTATTTTTATATAATCTCTATTTGGTGAATTGTATATTTAGTTACATATTCTGTTATATATACAGGGTGTTCCAGTAATGCTTTTCATAAATTATATGGTGGACTCATCAGACAAAAATAAGAATAAATTACTCTATGAACATGAGGTTGAGTATTTATAATAACGGAGTTAGACTGACATAATTAAAGGATGCATCATTGGTTACACGTCCTTCCTAAGCTGATTGAAATATCCTAAAACTAATCATGTAATATCAGTTTCATTATTATTCATTACATTTCCATTGCTATCACTATAAACTGAGTACATGATTCAAATTCTCGAACGACTAGAACGAAACACAACCACATGATTACCGCCTGGCTAGAGCCGGCAAAGATGGCTTCCATACTACCCCCTGGTACTGTTACCATTCTCGAGGTTTGTATCCAATCGGCGTTCTCTCTTCAGGCTAGCAAGCGATAGCGAAGGCCAATTGGATATAATCCACTAAAATGGCAACATTACCCCTTGGACTGAATGGCATTGTATCTATCGTTAGCTTAAATCGTGTAATAACTCCGTTATTATAAATACTCAACCTCATGTTCATAGAGTAATGTATTCTTATGTTTGTCTGATCAGTCCACCATATAATTTATGAAAAGCATTACTGGAACACCCTGTATATTTGTTTAAGGTTAGGTTATATTTGTTTTTGGTTAGTCTAGGTTATCACCGCTGGTGGCCTAACCGGTATTTCATAATTTTTGTTTTCGGTTAGTCTAGGCTATCATCCCTGGTGGCCTATTTCTGCGTACTTAAATTTTTAAATTTTCAGTTAGGCTATCACCGCTGGTGGCCTATTTCTGCGTACCGTACCGGTATTTCATAATTTTTGTTTTTGGTTATTTTTGTTTTCGGTTAGGATAGGCTATCACCCCTGGTGGCCTATTTCTGTTTAAATAAAAATAACAAAAAATTTGGTTCGGTTATCACTGCGTATTTAAATTTAATTTTGTTTTGTTGTTGTTGTTGTTGTTGTTGTTGTTCCCTAAGCTGCCTGGCCGAACAGCCCCGAGTCCCTGAGAAAGGCCATGGCCACGATCGGGCTTTCCCACAGAGCTCTCATTGAGTGTAGATTGTGTTGTTGGCGTAAGTGGTTGTGTGAAATGCAGTCTTCTATGATGTGTTTAATGGTATGGGGTGCTGTGTTACATCCCGGGCAGGCGTCGACAACAGAGTCATCCAGTCTCTTCTGATAGCTCAGGAGAGCTGGATGGTGTCCGCATTTCAGCCTGGCCAGGTGGACTCTGTCCTCGCGAGGAAGGGAGGATTCGGAAGGATGGATTTCGGGAGGTCGTGCATGCAGCTGCGTGTTGTCTGTGAGTGAGTGGATGGATCGGTGAGAGATATGAGTATGGATGTGCTTTTGGAAGTTGGTTCGGGGTGGGCAGGGAGGGAGAGAGGACAATAATTGTGTGTGATACCGTGTGCTGGGTGTTGTTTTGATATTTCTTGGTGTCTGTGGGTGTGTTGCCATGTAGTTTAGTGGGTGGTCTTGGTTCGTGGAGGCTGCTGCCTTGAGTGCCTCTCATGTCCAGATGGTCTTTGACTTTGAGGATTTTGGTTTCTTGATGTAGGTGATCTGTGGGTGAAGTAGCTGTGCAGCCTGTAATGATCTTCAGGGCTTTGTAGAAGCCCAGGCTGGGCTTGCGTATTCCATCACTGATCTTATGTATTGTTTATATACTGTGGTGGTAGTTTCTTTGTTGTGTCCAAATTTTGTGTGAGCAAGTGACCTGAGGGCGTTAAGTCTGGGTGTCAGTTTCTTTTTAATGTTTGTGGTGTGCTGTTTGAATGTCATATGAGTATCATACACACACCTAGGATTTTGGGTGTGTGTGTATGTGTAAGGGGTGTGTTGTTTATGGTGAGTTGAGGGATGTATTCGTGTTCTCCTGTCCAACTTGTGAGCAGGGTTGCGGTGGATTTGGCTGGGGCTAGATTAAGTCTGTTTGTAGTGCACCAGCCATGTAGTGTGTTGAGATAGGGTTGAAGGAGATCTGTTGCTCTTTTTGGGTCATGGTGTGTACATGTGAGTGTTATGTCATCTGCATAGGAGGCTAAGTTTATTTGGGGCGTATTGGGTGTAGTTATATCGTGCATGTACAGATTGAAGAGTGCGGGCGATAGGACGGATCCTTGTGGAACTCCGTTTGGAAAGTTTCTGATTTTAGATGACTGACCGGCAAAAGATACGTGTGCACATCTGCCTGCTAGGAAGTTGGCCAGCCACCTTTTTGTGTTGTTGTGCATGTTTGTGTTGTAGATTTTGTTTGTTAGGTGTGTGGGGGGTATGGCATCGAAGGCTTTACTAATGTCGAGTGTGGCTAATAGTGATCTGTGTGGTGGTCTAGCTGAGTTGATGCCGTCGAAAGCTCTTTGTGTAAGGTCTGTGAGAAGAGTTTGTGGAGTGCAGTGGCCTAAAGCCATGTTGTGTTGGAGCTAGGGGTAGGTCAGGTGTAATTAGTTGTAATACTAGGCGTTCCATGACTTTGGAGGGGGAGCAAAGGAGTGTGATGGGGCGGTGCGAGGAGGGTAGCGTCGGGTCTTTGTTGGGTTTGGGGAATATGATGATGATACCATGCTTCCAAATGTCTGGTATTGTGTTGTGTGAATAGCTGTAGTTTGATATGTTATTGAGTGCTTGTATGCCTTGTGGTCCCAGGTGTCTGAGGTGTATGTTGCTTATGTTGTCTAGGCCACAGGCTATCACCGCTGATAACCTATTTGTGCATATTTCACATTTTTTGTTTTCGGTTAGGCCTATTTATGTAAGTGAAGTGACCTGAAGTGAGTTAAGTGTTTTTAAAGTGAGATAAGTGTTTTTTAAAGTGAGTTTAGTGTTTTTAAAGTGAGTTAAGTGTTTTTAAGTGAGTGAAGTGATCTGAAGAAAGTGATCGTCACCATGCCTCGTGCCTGTACCAACTGCGCCGGTAGGTTTGGTGCTGCCATGTTTGCTCCTGCCGATCCACAAGTCTGCTGACTCTGCCAGCAACGAGAGGATTTGACAGCAAAATTGGATGAAGCCCACAACAAGATCAACGCCCTCACCAGGAAGCTGGAATCACTCCAAGAATTTGTAACACTCAACGTTGGAGTATCACTAACTCCAATTGTTTCAACTCCAGCATCCACCACCGCCCCAACGACATCTGCCAACAATCCAACACCTGCAGCAGATTCTTCTGATGAACCTGAGCCGACATCAAACCAGGATAGCCGCCCTGTTCACCTTAGTCTCTCCCCCACTCCTCGTGCAAGAAGCCTGCTAGCACAAACAGTACCAACTCCTCGCCCCCATTCTAACCACTCCTCTCCACGACCTGTACGCAGAGTCTCGACACCACAGATTTCCGGATTTACACCAGTGAGGAACGGTGCACGACCAACGCAGAAAAGGTCTCATCTACCAGTCACAATGTCAAACAGATTTGAGATCTTGGTAGAGATGGAAGACGAACCAGAAGAGACCAGGCTCGTTGGGGGATTCCATCCTACGAGGACAGGTCGAAGAGTTCTGCGACAGAGTCCCAAATCGACGAAAAAGATTTTGCATCCCAGGAGCTGGACTGGACGACATTGTGGAAGCCTTCGAAGATACCACAAAGGATGCAAACGAAAATACCCTTTTTGTCATCCATGCTGGTTCAAATGACATCATGCGCACCAGATCCGAAGAGTTGATGGAGAAATATCGCAAGATGATCCAGCACTACAAAAACAAGTCAAGGAATATCATCATCTCAGGCATTCTCCCCCAAGATCGACGCACCTGACAAATTCTACGACAAGGCCTTCAGCACAAATAGCCGACTAAAATATTTGTGTCTGAAGGAAGAAGTTGAATTCATCAACCTCTGGGATAATTTCTATAACCAGCCTACTCTGTTCCGCAAGGATGGCACTCATCTAAACCCTGTGGGTTCAGCACGCATGGGTCGTCTCCTACACGTAGCAGTCCGCAGCCATGGATCAAAAAATGCCATCCGAGAAGAAGCAGCAGTGACAAATCATCCAACGCCAAGCAAAAAACAGAGGCAACCGAGGACCACCAGCGATAAGGACCGAAGACAGCGAGGACCGAGGACAGCCATGAATGTACATGTAGATCCGACAAGAACCAACAATATTATTAAAGAGTGTTTCGGGAGTTCTAAAATAACAAATTTAAAGGTTTTCTATGCAAACGCTCGTAGCATACGCAATAAATTTTCAGATTTAGAGGAGCTAGTGTTTACAGAAAATTATGATGTGATTGGCATAACAGAATCTTGGCTCAATACAGAAGATAGAGACATTTTAGCAGAGTATTCACTTCCCGGTTATGTAATGTTTGAGAAAAGCCGAATAAATCGAAATGGAGGTGACGTTTTACTTTATATCAAAGAAAGTCTTAACCCTACCCTCTTGTCAAAACCTCAAATTGTGAACGTCAACACATCTTTTGTGCTAATAAAGAATAATAAAGGTACAAAAATAATACTTGCATTAATATACAGACCTCCAGCTCAATCAGTGCAAACTGACCGAGAAATTTACGAACAAATTGCAGATGTAAGTAACTCACAAGATACCGTAATTTTTGGCGACTTTAATTTACCTGTGACCAAGTGGGGCGATACTCTTACTTCACACTCCGGACATGGCTTGTATACGAACTTGCAAGAGAGTTCGCTTTATCAATTTGTTCGAACACCGACCCGTGGTAATAACGTTCTTGACATTGTACTTGCAACAAAAGAAGAATTAATAGAGAATTTGAATGTTGGTGATGAATTCAGTAACAGCGACCATCGTACGATAACTTTCACTTTAAACTTTACTAGTAACGAACCAAATAGTAGCATCGAAAAAGTCCCTAATTTCAAGAAAGCAAACTCTCATGAACTTAGAGCTATGTTTAAAGAAACTGAATGGAGCTTTTTAATTAACAATAACGACATAAATACATCTTGGAAGTTATTCGAAACCACTTACCTAAAAGCAGTGCAAGACTGCATACCATCAAAAATACGGCGTCCAGGCCATAATAATAAGCCCAAATGGTGGAATAAAGATATTTCAAACTGCCTGCTTGCTAAAAAATTTGCTAATGATAGATTAAAATCCTCACAAAATGACGAAGAACGGGTGAAATTTGTAGAGCTACGACGCAAAGCCAAAAAGTTGATTAAGCAAAGTAAAAAGACCCAAGAGTTACATATTGCGAATCAAAGTAAAACAAACCCGAAAGAATTCTATAGTTATATCAGAAAGAAAAAAGTAGTTACTTCAACTGTTGGACTGTTAGTCGATGAAAATGGAGAATACACCAAAGACGAAGTACAAATGAGTAATGCCCTTAATACCTTCTTTGCATCAGTTTTTACAACAGAGGACCTCAGTGATATCCCTACACCATCGCCGATTCAGATTGATAATTCAGATGTTCTAAGCAATATCACCGTTACAGAGAGAGAAGTATTGAATTGTTTAGATAAACTCAAGGTAAATAAAACGCCTGGACCTGATACAATCTCGCCTAGAGTTCTAAAGGAAGCTAAGGATGAGCTCTCCAAACCACTGACATTACTATTCAATAAATCCTTGCAGTCTGGAACTATGCCTGATCAGTGGAAGATAGCCAACGTAATACCGATATTCAAAAAAGGCAGCAAATCCCTACCCAGTAACTATCGTCCAATTAGCTTAACCTCAGTTGTATGTAAAATGCTAGAAACGGTCATACGAGACAGACTCGTAAATCACTTAGAAGAAAATAACATACTTAAAGATACTCAACACAGCTTTCGTAAAAAGTTCCTGTTTAACAAACCTCTTAGACTTCTTCCACGATATCCTCAACCTCTACGATGAGAGTGAAGCTGTAGATATTATATACCTTGATTTTCAAAAGGCCTTTGACAAAGTTCCTCACAAACGTTTACTGCTAAAACTAAAAGCGCATGGAATACAAGACGGTGTGTTGAAATGGATAAAAATTTGGCTCCGCGACAGAAAGCAAAGAATAGTCATAAACGGTAAGGCATCTAAATGGACCAATGTAAGTAGCGGGATACCCCAGGGATCGGTACTAGGACCAATTCTCTTTCTAATTTACATCAACGACATAGATGAGGGTCTCACCTGTACAATCTCAAAATTTGCTGACGATACAAAAATTGCAATTAGCGTACTCTCAAAAGAACAAGTTGACAATATGCAACACAATCTAGATAAATTGTCACATTGGGCCCAAATTTGGCAAATGAGTTTCAATGCGGATAAATGTAAAGTACTACATATCGGATACCTAAATGAGAAAGCAAACTATTCGATGAATGGCACTCAGCTTAAGAATGTAAACAGAGAAACCGATCTGGGAGTAACAATATCGAGTAACCTAAAACCGAGTCAACAATGTTCAGAAGTTGTTAAGAAGGCAAACAAAATAATTGGCTTTATAGGCAGGTCATTTGAGCATAAATCCAAAGACGTTATCCTAACCCTTTACAATTCCTTAGTCCGCCCTCTTCTGGAATACTGCGTTCACTGCTGGTGCCCTTATTACCAAAAAGACATACACAAGCTAGAACGAGTTCAACGTAGTTACCAAAATGATACCTAGCCTAAAGAACAAACCATACGAAGAGCGTCTTAGAGAATTAAATCTATTTCCTTTAACCCAGCGCAGATTAAGAGGTGACTTAATTCAAGTGTTCAAAATCATCAAAGGCATCGATAATATGAACTGTAGTAAGTACTTCACTATCGACCAATCTAATTACACGCGGGGAAACGGTTGCAAAATTATTGGTAAATCTTTTAACTCACACGAATCTAAGCATTTCTTCTTCAATCGAGTTGTGGAACTTGTGGAATGGGCTTCCCCGAGACGTTATAGACTGCAGCACCGTTGATTCATTTAAACTCTGCCTAGACAAATATCTCGCATCAAACCCGCGACTGACTGCGTTTGTAAATGAATAACTTTATTTTATCCTCCCCTCAGTTACTAACCCATATGTCCCCTACTAACTTCCTAGTCCTGCCACGGACATTAGTTCGAGGGCGGTAGTTCCCTTTCCAATGTTCCCTTACCCACTCTAATCCACTGTTTGGACACTTGATCCTCAGTGTTTTGGAGGACAAGCAGCCTAGAAGGGTCACTAGAGCTGTTGTTGCTTAATTTCCTTTGTACTCCTTTGTACTATCTCTCTCTCTCTCCCTCTCTCTCTCTCTCTCTTTCAAGCATACCAGCCAATCATGGTACTCTCTCACTCTGGTTCAGTACACACACACACACACTTTCAAGTATACCAGCCAATCATGGTACCGGTACTCTCTCACTCTGGTTCAGTACACACACACGAACACAAAAACCAGACATACGCAGGAAGTAAACCGGTTTCTTTGTATCTCTATCACGTCCTCACACCAACGCACTCCTAGTCTACCTGCTACATAATTATACAAGTGACCTGTGTGTGTGTGTGTGTGTATGAGAGAGAGAGAGTGGCTATGAATCGATTTAGCAGGTGGGAAATAACAGGTTTTGAATACCTGAATGAACAATATGCGGCATGGAAGGTTAGTGACACACACACACACGTAAATTCTCTCTCTCTCTCAAACTTTCGTCGAGACAGAAGTTCTTGCCAAATAGCTAGCAGCGAAATTAAGATTGCGTGTGCGTTTTTGCGTATAAAAAGTGCGTAACTACCAGGTAAAGGCTACTGGCTGTGTCATGTACGGTGTGTGTGTGTGTGTGTGTGTGTGTGTGTGTGTGTGTGTGTGTGTAATAATAATTGTCGATTTATTGTTCATTGCAGCCCTGAGGCTGAAAATCTACAGAGTTTTTCTTAAACCTATACTTATTCTACCTTAACTACGAGGTCTCAAGCGACCTTTGGCGACCGTGAGGTGCCTGGCTTCCCACCAAGTACTGTACATACGCAGATGCACTTTGTATTGGTGAGATGTGTAGGCTAACACAGGCTGATAGCAGCTTGGTTAGGGAGGAACCATGATACAATTCTCTCCGTCGCTATGGCCGAAAAAATGTTTATGATTCCGGTGGATTCGAACCCTCGCCCCGGCCCCTTGCGGTCAGCACGTAACACAGCGCCTTAACCGACTGGAGTGTGTGTGTGTGTGTGTGAGAGAGAGAGAGAGAGAGAGAGTACAAAGGAGTACAAAGGAAATCAAGCAACAACAGATCTAGTGACCCTTCTAGGTTGCTTGTCCTCCAAAACACTGAGGATCAAGTGTCCAAACAGTGGTTTAGAGTGGGTAAGGGAACATTGGAAAGGGAATTACTGCCCTGGAACTAATGTCCGTGGCAGGATTAGGAAGTTAGTAGGGGACAGATGGGTTAGTAACTGAGGGGGGGATAAAATAAAGTTATTCATTTACAAACGCAGTCAGTCGCGGGTTTGATGCGAGATATTTGTCTAGGCGGAGTTTAAATGAATCAACGGTGATGCAGTCTATAACGTTTCGGGGAAGCCCATTCCACAAGTTGACAACTCGATTGAAGAAGAAATTCTTAGATTCGTGTGAGTTAAAAGATTTACCAATAATTTTGCAACCGTTTCCCCGCGTGTAATTAGATTGGTCGATAGTGAAGTACTTAATACAGTTCATATTGTCGATGCCTTTGATGATTTTGAACACTTGAATTAAGTCACCTCTTAATATGCGCTGGGTTAAAGGAAATAGATTTAATTCTCTAAGACGCTCTTCGTATGGTTTGTTCTTTAGGCTAGGTATCATTTTGGTAACTCTACGTTGAACTCGTTCTAGCTTGTTTATATCTTTTTGGTAATAAGGGCACCAGGATTGAACGCAGTATTCCAGAAGAGGGCGGACTAAGGAATTGTAAAGGGTTAGGATAACTTCTTTGGATTTATGCTCAAATGACCTGCCTATAAAGCCAATTATTTTGTTTGCCTTCTTAACAACTTCTGAACATTGTTGACTCGGTTTTAGGTTACTCGATATTGTTACTCCCAGATCGGTTTCTCTGTTTACATTCTTAAGCTGAGTGCCATTCATCGAATAGTTTGCTTTCTCATTTAGGTATCCGATATGTAGTACTTTACATTTATCCGCATTGAAACTCATTTGCCAAATTTGGGCCCAACATGACAATTTATCTAGATTGTGTTGCATATCGTCAACTTGTTCTTTTGAGAGTACGCTATTTGAAATTTTTGTATCGTCAGCAAATTTTGAGATTGTACAGGTGAGACCCTCATCTAGAGAGAGAGAGAGAGAGAGAGAGATTACAGTGCAGTCGAAGTGGTACCGATACAGCTATTGACAAATGTGAGCTTTTGCGATTTTCTTTATGCAAATATATACGGTACATTTAGTGATGTTCAGATCAAATCAGCCATTAATTTGGGATAACTAAGCACATTTTTGCTTTTTATTTTCACATGGCTTATAATTGAAATTTGCTGGGATTTTTTTTTTTTTTTTTTTTTTTTTTTCGTTTTTTTTTCTTTAGGGCTACAGTACCCTTTGCTACCATACTCATATTCAAGGATATATACAGCTTGCATATAATACAAACAAGGTGGGTGTCCATTTACCCCATCGCAGGGAGCAAACGGGCATATATGTGTGTTTTTTATTTTTTTTTTTTTTTTACTGTATAAAGCGGTTCAATACAGTTGACAGCTACTAAATATAATGACCATAGGTAGGTACCGTAATACATTATTAACACACGAGTACCTACAACAAACCTAACATCTACCATAACTTCGGTTCTCTCGGTAAATGAGCAAACAGAGTCTTAGATTCAGAGTCTGATGCATCCTTGAGGCCTAGCAATTTGTAATAGATGTCAAAGAGTCTATGAAACATTTAAAACACAGATAATGATGATATTGATTGTCCCATCTGACTGGGCCCAGTTACCGGTACCCCACTTTAGTAAACCCTGCCATTACCAGGTAAGGCTTAACTGTAGAGACTTGTTACTTGTTGCTACCTTCCTTGGTATATTCCAGTTAGGGCAATGATCCTAAGTAAAGTACCGTACTCTAACTTCTATCTAAGGTAACTTACCCTTAGCGTTTCCAGATCCGGGGTTTCCACGATTTCATGAATATCGTTACCTTACCCCTACCATTACCTAATAATGCTTAACTATAGAAACTTGTTACCGGTACTTGTTGTTTTCCTACCTTGGGATATGTTCAATAAATGAGCCTAAGTAGAGTACTCTACCTAACTTCTATCCATTCCTAGCTAACTTACCCTTAGTATTTCCAGATCCAGGTTTTCCACGATTGCTTGATAATCATTACTGCTCTGCTTGGAGAGGTCAATGGACTGCTTATTCTTACTGCTCTGCTTGGAAAGGTCAATGGACTGCTTATTCTTACTTCCAAGTCTTGAATTAGAGGGGAACTAAGCTATATTATAAACATCTCAACAGAACAGAACAAATGTATTAAGATTTTTTTTTTTTTTTTTTTCATAGGAGAGTTTATAGATAACTTAATCTGAATGATTCAGTAGCATCAATATTTCGGTATTGTAGCCAACGTAGTTACCAAAGATAGTTCATTTAACTCTTTTAGGACGGCACCGGTACCGGTATTCCAGGACGCGTTTCTTCCTTTTATTGTGGCTAACATTAGATTAATTTATTCAGTTTGGAAGGAACTGTATAAATATACAATATCCCTTTGAATCCGAGAGATGCTTCCTAAGCTGCATACAATTGTCTATTAATTACCAGAATATAATGAAGAAACGTGTCTTCGTATCCGGAAGGGGTTAAGAGGGGCAAACAACTTCTGTCGCGGTAAAGGAATTGTCTTCGTTTATGTCCAGAGTTTTCCGTATCATGTAATTTTGTTTTATATATCGGTACCGAGTATTGAATTGAAACAAAATAAGCAACATAGAATATCGTGTAATAAGGCTTACTATCTTAATTACTAATGAGCTGTGTAATTAAGTCAACTCATGTCATCGGTAAGTTAAAATGTGTAGGTTATACAATATATACCGGTACCGGTACACACAAAATTGTCGGTCGGTTGGTTAATTAATTATAGTTGTTATTGGTTTCAAATTCATTAATGCTTATTAACCCTTTCAGTAACATGGTTATTATATTCTTGCTAACACTAGACGACTTTATGCAGCTTAAAAATAAATCGGAGGTAAATACGATCCAAGATGCGCCTTCTGCGTGTCGTAAGAGGCGACTAAAGAGGTTGAGTCGGTGGGCTTGCGATCCCCGCCCATGAAAAATACTTAAGCAACGAATAACGAACGAACAGCCTCGGATGTAGATGGACCTATGTTGATGAACCCCGACCGACTATGGGAAGGCGGTGCTGGTTGGGAGGAGGGACGTCGACTGACTGGGGACAGAGGTGCATGGGGCGGTTCGTTCGTGCCCACCCCTTCGGGGATCACGGCGTCAGGCAATAGATAGATAGATAGATGCGCATTGGAAGTATAAAAAACTTAATGGATTATTTGAGGTAATTCCTAACAGCGCTTACTAGAAAATCGGAAGTTTGGGTCTAATTCCAGAAAAGATTGAAGTGCTGTAAGTACAAACGGAAAAGGAAAACAACTAAAGTACTGGTACCGGTATCAAGACATCAGTTTTATAATATAGAGCCATAGATTTAAGGGACTGATGGTTATGTAGTGATTGTAATGCTGGGGTCACACATTCCCGTATATCGCTCCCGACAGCTCCCGTCAGGCGTAATCGCCAATTTTGTGTTCTGAGTTCTGACTGGCGTAGTCCGGCCGTGTACGCCCGTATAGAGCACGACTATTACACTTCCCGACAGACGTACCGTGACGGGGCCAGTGTTACGTCAGACGTAATGTAGTCGTATGGAACTACGTACGTGCTTGCGACTTGCGTAAGCATGTCCCCGGTAGTCCGCCTGGGCTGCCCGATTTGTGGGAACACAGGCCACGCCCATGGCCACGCCCCCACAAGACCTGCGTAGCTGGGGCCGTATGTCTTGGGAGTGTTTAGGACTTACGTGGACTGTTTCCGGACAAGCGTAGGCACACCCCGTCTGTCCAAACACAGACAAAGACAGTCTTTGTCAACCACGTAGGTCTGGGTTGGAATCTGGGAACTACAAGAGGGCAGGAATGGCCACACCCATTCCCATTCCCAGTCCTTCATCGGCACCATGAACAACATCGCGGAATTCATCCTGGAGGAGTTCAATTTTGTGAACTCCCTAATAAAACTGGAGAACAGGCATAACACGCGGCTAATGCAATGGATCCTTTCCTACATCGAAATCTTGGAACTACTTGCAATAGCAAACTTCATCTATCAAGAGGAACAAGAGAAGAAGGAAAGGAGCAAGAGGAGAGACCATTCATCCTTGTAACCTTTAACCCGTCCAGCCCCGGCTAGTTTTGTAATGTTTGTTCACCAGAACCCGGCCGGTTTTCAAAAAATTATTTTATTCCAGAAACAATAGCGAATGGGTTAGGAATGAAGGAAAAACCACGAAAAACCGCTCAAAAAGCTTAAAGAATGGTCCTACAGAGCCCCCGAAAACTTATTTTACAAGAGTAAAAACTTGAAGGCAATTACTCCCCAAAACCAGGTTATTGCGCGCTCACGCGCACGCACGTGGACTTTAAGAGTTTTCAACCATCGGCACGGTTGCGTGGGCTACGTACACAGTTCCCATACAAATCTGAGCCCTCTTGAGTGGCTACACCTGAGGTTACGGTCGGCGCAATTAGGGTGACACGCCAGGCGCGTCTCTGGGGCTGTGCGTTACATACATCGCTGACGCGTCAGGCGCGTCGCTGGGGCTGTACGGGTTAACCCGCTGAGTGCCAGCCAATTTTGACGGTGTGCTTCTGCCAGTGCCAGAGTTTTATTTATTTTTATTTTTTTTGGCTAAATCTATCAAGTTGGGAGAGAAAGGAAGGATAATGGTAAACAAAAACACTCCCCTCGCCAGAAATCAGGTCCCCGATGGTCCTGAAAGTAGCTGAAAAGACACTATAGACTACAGAGACTTATGGTATCGGAATGTATGGGTGGGAGGGTGGTTTTGGGGTTGGTGGGGGGAAGGTAGAAGGGTAATTGACTTGTGTTACACATATGAAGCCGATTGGTGAGGTAGTTTCGCCACCACAGATTTTCCTTTGTTTCCTTTTCTTTGAACGGATACCCTAGAAGTGGGTGGTGGGAGGCGGTTGGTGGTGTGGTGGGGGGAAGGCAGAAAGGTAAGGGACTTGTCACACAAATATGGAACTGATTGGTGCAGTCGTTTCGCCGCCACAGATTTTCCTTTTTTTTCCTTCTGACGGGACCGACAGTCAGCGAGTGGGTGGGAGGAGGGATTTGGGATTTTTGTGGTGGGTAGCCTAAAGGGTAAGGTACATGTGGTAAACATATGAAAGCCATAGGTGCAGTCGTTTCGCTGCTACGATTTATTTTCGGCGAGGACGTATATATACGTTGGTTGCTGCTCCGGTGTGGTGAGAGGTGTGACCGTGTGACTGGAGAGTGGAGTGTCCCCCGCTGGTCCTTATATATACCCCCCCCCCCTTCCCCTACAACGTTGCCGCGTTTTCCCGCCAACCCGCAGTGCGGCGGGGCTGCCAGATGAGCCCGGACAAACGTAAACTTTCCCGTTTGACGGGAATATTTTATGATTGACGGGAGCAGCTTATGTCTGACCGGGCGAGCAGCTACGTCTGACGGGGCTGCTCCCGTCAGACGTAGCACCTTGCCCGGTCAGACGTAGGATTTCCCGACTTTTGACATACGTGAGCGCGAGCCCCGTATCTGATTTGAAATCCAAAACATACCGGGCGGCCTTGGCCGCACCAACCACCTCCCCGACCAGCGTGGCTACTCCCGCCATGCGGACCAACCCCCACGACTAGACACAATTTCATTTTCGTTTTGCGTACTAAGCCCTTACGTTTTACGTATTCGGTTGCCAACTACCAATAAACCTTCGTACAGGAGCATACGGGAGCATATACCGTACGTGAATGTGTGACCCCAGCATTAGAGGTGTTGGCTGCTTTTGGTGATCATCATTTTCTAGTAGGGGTGTTACTGAGATCTGTTCAGGTACCAAATCAATGTACCGTACTCGCCAAGTTCCGGTATCTTTGAAATCCATTCACTTGTTTCTGAAATATTTTACAACCACACATTCAAGCTTACAGATAGACATTGACAGGAGTGAAAACAATAGGCTTGGAATTGCCACCTCCAGTGGCGTTCCGGTAAATTAGAGGTAGGATACGACTTATTACCTAGACTGTACTGAGTCTGAGTTAACTTAACCAATAGCTGGAACAGTCAAATATAAAATACAGAGGTAGGACACGACTTATGACCGTGACTGTACTGAGTTAACTTAACCAATAGCTCGAACAGTCAAAGATAAAGTATAGAGGTAGAACACGACTTATGACCGTGACTGTACTGAGTTAACTTAAACAATAGCTCGAACAGTCAAAGATAAAGTAGAGATAGGACACAACTTATGACCGTAACTGTAGGCTACTGAGTTAACTTGATTAATAGTCTAAAAGAGGCCTCCAGTGTTTTGGCAACGAGTGAAGAAATGGGTTAACTGTGGGGAGAGGGGGGGGGGGGTGGGGGGAGAGGGAGGGGGTCTGTGGGGGAAAGGAAAGAGGTGTGTGGGGGTCTGGTGAGATGGAGGAGGTCTGGGAAGACTGGAGAGGGAGGGGGTCTATGGGGGAGTTGGAGGGGGTCTGGGGAGAGGGATGAGGTCTATGGGGGTGTGAGGAGGGGGAGGGGGTATGTAGGGGTCTGGGGAGAGGAAGGAGGTATGTGGGGGACTGGGGAGAGGGTATGTGGGGGTCTAGGGAGAGGGAAGGGGTATGTGGGGGTCTGGGGAGAGGGAGGGGGTATGTGGGGGTCTGGGGAGAGGGACGGGGTATGTGGGGGTCTGGGGAGAGGGAGGGGGTATGTGGGGGTCTGGGGAGATGGAGGGGTCTGGGGAGAGGGAGGGGGTCTGGGAAGAGGGTGGGGGTCTAGGGAGAGGGAAGGGGTATGTGGGGGTCTGGGGAGAGGGAGGGGGTATGTGGGGGTCTGGGGAGGGGGTGTGTGGGGGTCTGGGGAGAGGGAGAGGGTTGTCTGTGGGGGTCTGGGGAGAGGGAGGGGGTCTGGGGAAGAGGGAGTAAGAGAGTTAATGGAGGAGGGGGTATGTGGGTGAGGGAGTCTGTTGGAGTCAAGGGAAGAGGGGGTAAGAGAGTTAATGGAGGAGGGGGTCTGTGGGGGTATGTGGAGGAAGGGGTAAGATAGTTAATAAAGGAGGGAGGTATGTGTGTGAGGGGTAAGAGAGTTAATAGAGGAGGTAGGTATGTGGGTGGGGGGTCTAGGGAGGATGGGGTAAGAGAGTTAATAGAGGAGGGGGTACCGGTATGTGTGTGGGGAGGAGGGGGGTGGTGTTTGTGGGTGAGGGGGTCTGGGGAGGAGGGAGTACAAGATTCAATAAGTGAGGGGATCTGTGGGGCTAAGGGGGGGGGGGGGGGGGGGGGGTGACGTGGGACTAGGGTCACGGCCTTGCTAGGGTACATTCCATCACTCTTTCACTTCCAGCAATATAAGTCTATTAAACCTCCTCACTCTACGTTTAGACTTGTTTTCTTTTCAACATATTATCCTATTCTGTCTCTCCATTATTACCGTACATTCTTTTACTCATACATTTCGATCTCCCCATTATTTTGCTCTACTTTTGCCCCACTTCTAAATGCTCTTCCTATTCTCCCTACCTATTTGTTCTCTTCCTAGTTATCTTTCTCTCCCCTTTTCTTCTTCCCCTTAGAGGCTTAGATCCACCTCCACTCCTCTCTCCTCCTCCCTCTCACTCTTCTCTCCCCTTCTCTTCTACCCACTCCTCCTCCCTCTCACTCTTCCTCTCTCCTTCTCTTCTACCCACTCCTCCTCCCTCTCACTCTTCCTCTCCCCTTCTCTTCTACCCACTCCTCCTCCCTCTCACTCTTCTCTTCTACCCACTCCTCCTCCCTCCTTCTCTTCTACCCACTCCTCCTCCCTCTCACTCTTCCTCTCTCCTTCTCTTCTACCCACTCCTCCTCCCTCTCACTCTTCCTCTCTCCTTCTCTTCTACCCACTCCTCCTCCCTCTCACTCTTCCTCTCTCCTTATCTTCTACCCACACCTCCCTCTCCCCTGCTCTTCCTCCTCCCTTCTCTTCTTCCTCTACAGCTGTCACTATCACACAAGGGTAAACTGTGGAACCTTGGTGTAAACAATCCAACAATAAGTAATGGATATTACCGGTGCCACTGACATTGCAAACTGATACACTTTAAATGTAATTTAAATGCATACTGGCTTTAATGATGTAAACGTGTAGTGTAGTCTCTAGTCTAGGTTAGTTAATCTAGGTTAGTTGGCGTAATCTCGTGTAGTTTGCTATAGCTTATTGAATCCAGCCTTAACTAGTTAAATTATGAATTTGTTAGGCCTATATTCAAAGTAACGGTATAACCTGTTTTTTTTATATATATATATATATATATATATATATACAGTATATATATATATATATATATATATATAAAACAGTTTATACCGTTACTTTGAATATAACAAATAAATAAAACAAAAATTATGTTAAGATATATAGTATTGGGAGTTGACGTGGGATCATTCATTATGATAAGACAAACTATAATGACCCGTAGTCGTCTGTAACCCAGGGAGGGATGGGGCTAACGTGCTGTCAATGGGCTTCCCATGTCTATTAATTTTACTGTTTGTATCTTCTCAAATGGTTGAAATATCAGGTTTATTGTTCAAGTCTATTTTAGTCACAAGGGGTTGATAGTCTGGATATCAAGACTCGACCAATTGAATAGACTATGAGAACATGTCACCATAATTTGTCAATGTCCAGGCAGTTAAGTCGAGGAGGAGGATTGTTGCTGACGTAGGGAGTGGCCGGTTGTCAGGCAGGGTTCATAACTTCATATATTGGTATACGGGCATTGGGTACATTCTACACACACACACACACACACGGGTTGTCTCTTGTTATATCTTTCACGCAAGCTACACTCATGATCGAGCTCCCCCCCCCCCTCTCTCTCTCTCTCTCTCATACTCGTAAAGTGACATAACACCATGAGAAGTAGGCCAGGTTGGTGTTGTGCTGTACTAGGGTACGTTTGGCTGCATACATCCACCTGCCTGTGTGTGTACCTCCCTGTGCACATAGGCTGTATGAGAGGGCAGGGCCAGGCCGGTCTTATTTGTCTCCTACTGCTCCTCTTCTTTTGTATACTGTATAATTTGTAGGCTATATTATTTCTTCCCAGGACACCCCCCCCCCCCTCCCCTCCCACCTTCCTCCTATGTTTCTATATTATGCAAGCTTACTCTCAACCGTCATTTCTTAATTCCTTGAATATTATAATTATCCTCGTTAATAAAACTTGAATATTTACAAGCTAGAGCGTAAATGAAGATTATTTCGTTTATAAAGGTTACATGGTTTGTATTTTTTGATTCCTACATAATGTGGTCTATCTGTTTGAGTAGCGTTCAGGTCGGTGTGATGATAGGCTGCATAGTGACAGCGTCTTCTTCACCAGTCAGAATATTATTACTGCGATAATCCGTCATATATAAATTAACCACCTCCTTACCTAGCCAAATCAATCATTATTGAGTGTAACCTAACGCTACGGTACTGAAAATACAGAAAGGCAGCATATAATAACAACTGTTTAGTGTGATAAAGCTACCAAGGAAGCAACCAATATAAAGCAGTGGCTCCCAACCTACTGCTACTAAATATTTATGTGTTTATAATAATGTGAGGATTGTGTCTATAGCAATGATTAAAAATAGGGGTATGATAAGTTTAATTATGTTAAGGTCTTCGGGTTACCTAATTATGTTGGGATATACTGTGGGAAATAATGTGGTTCTGACCCTCGTGGAAGAACACAGGGAAGAATATTTCACTACCGGTAATAATTTGTACCATGGTGTTATAATATAATAATATGATATAATATAATATTGTAGCTTCATGTTTTGTATTGTACAAGGTTGTGGCCTTGCATAGGCTATGTTGGTTTCATTCTAACACGCAGCGCTCAATTCCATTAGATAATGTGAGTGTTGTTTAAGCCAGTTTGGCCGTGTGTAGCACCTGGAATTAATAGATATCCTGCATAAATCAAGTAGTCTTTAACTCTGACTTGGTACCGGTATTTGAAATTAATGTGGATTTAGACCAGCAGTTATTTTCTGTAGAATGTATTTTGGTAACTTATTCTGGCAACACTTAGGGGTAATTTATCACTGATATCAGCAACTAGATTGAAGGTAGACATTGTAGGAGACAGAATTATTACAAGAGTTAAGTTCAGACGCCGCCAGACACAAGTTGCCGAAATATGTTGAGAGAAAAGTTGCTAAGGTGTATCCTCAAAGTACAATAAGTGAAAGTAAGGTTTGTAGAGTGTGTGTGTAAGAGAGAGAGAGAGGTACCTGTATGTTAATTATTTTTATTTTCCTTATCTTTCACATGTCTTTGTTCACACACACACACACACACACACTCTCTCTCTCTCTCTCTCTCGTTTCGTAATATTTGTGATTATTCATAAGGACAGTTAGTGTAAGCCTGCTTCTGCTAGCCGCGTTTAGGTTGTAGTTAAAATAGCTGCCAACAGTCCCTACCTCGTAAAATACCTAAATATTAGAGGTACCGGTATATGGAGATAATGACATTTGTTGAGAGACGACCAAGTTTATTGAAGTACCGGGTAATAACTTGAAGAACAAGAACAACATAAGTCTTGTAATATAATTATATATACAATCGTTCTGAACACCAATAACCCCCAAATGAAATTAATGAAAGCATGTGATACCGTACACTCAGGATTTGAACCTAGGATACCACATACAGATCTTACACGCGCTAACCATTACACCATCAAGACAGTAACAGGAACGCAGAACGATATGGTTATAGTTGGTTATATGGTCTAGTCTATATCTTGTAATATTCAGTCTTGTCTTTATATTGTAGCGTTAGAGAGCAAGTGTGTCTTTTCTCTAATAATCGGTTTGTATAGCCTAACCTTTATCTCCACCTACTTATAAGATGAACCAATGACAGTACATAGGTACTGTATGTTACCGTATGCTATTTTGCACCAATGTGGTTTCAATGGGAAGATCCTGATCAGTGTAAGAACAGAGCATTGTATTGTTATATTGACACAACAATGTGTCAATTGGCAATACTTACCTTGTCACCTCGCTCTGGTCATACACTGAGCACGTCACATACCGGTAGGTTACAATGAGTTACGTAGATTTTGCTTGGATACTGGTTAGCTATGACAAACCAGTGTAAACTAGTTTGACAGTGTAAACGTGCATGCCAAGAGCATTGTACTGCTAAATTGACACAACAATGTGTCAATTTAGCAGTAATGGTAAGGTACCTTCTTACCTCGCTCTGGTCGTACACTATAGTAGTATTTATTTGCCTTGGACGCATCCACATTAATTTCTCTATATCCTATTGCACTGCGAACAACTTTGGTTGTTTGCTCCTTGCTTCTTCCTATTTTTGCACCGATAATTCATAAATTATAATTATCGTACTCTACTGTAGATTAACCATAAGGTTTTTTCTGAGCACTGAGGCAGTTACGTGATCTGTACGGTACTACCGTACTGATCTATTTGAGAGAGAGAGAGAGAGAGAGAGAGAGAGAGAGAGAGAGAGAGAGAGAGAGAGAGAGACCTTGGTAACTAAACGCACAATATTCAAGCATAAAACCTTGAAAATATGAGTTGAAGTATTATATGTCAATCAGGGAGAGACGAAATGAGGGACATTTCTTCATTTACTTATATTATTTGTGGTAAGTCCTTCAAAACACATTCGGGTATATTATGCGCGCGCGCACACACACACACACACACACACACACACACACACACACACACACACACACACACACACACACACACACACACACAAAATGACGAAGAACGGGTGAAATTTGTAGAGCTACGACGCAAAGCCAAAAAGTTAATTAAGCAAAGTAAAAAGACCCTGGAGTTACATGTTGCGAATCAAAGTAAAACAAACCCGAAAGAATTATATAGTTATATCAGAAAGAAAAAGTAGTTACTTCAACTGTTGGACCGTTAGTCAATGAAAATGGAGAATACACCAAAGACGAAGTACAAATGAGTAATGCCCTCAATACCTTCTTTGCATCAGTTTTTACAACCGAAGACCTCAGTGATATCCCTACACCATCGCCGATTCAGATTGATAATTCAGATGTTCTAAGCAATATCACCGTTGCAGAGAGAGAAGTATTGAATTGTTTAGATAAACTCAAGGTAAATAAAACGCCTGGACCTGATACAATCTCGCCTAGAGTTCTAAAGGAAGCTAAGGATGAGCTCTCCAAACCACTGACATTGCTATTCAATAAATCCTTGCAGTCTGGGACTATGCCTGATCAGTGGAAGCTAGCCAACGTAACACCGATATTAAAAAAAGGCAGCAAATCGCTACCCAGTAACTATCGTCCAATTAGCTTAACCTCAATTGTATGTAAAAATGCTAGAAACGGTCATAAGAGACAGACTCGTAAATCACTTAGAGGCAAATAACTTACTTAAAGATACTCAACACGGCTTTCGTAAAAAACGTTCCTGTTTAACAAACCTCTTAGACTTCTTCCACGATATCCTCAACCTCTACGATGAGAGTAAAGCTGTAGATATTATATACCTTGATTTTCAAAAGGCCTTAGACAAAGTTCCCCACAAACGTTTACTGCTAAAACTAAAAGCGCATGGAATACAAGACGGTGTGTTGAAATGGATAGAAAATTGGCTCAGCGACAGAAAGCAAAGAGTAGTCATAAACGGTAAGGCATCTAAATGGACCAATGTAAGTAGCGGGGTACCCAGGGATCGGTACTAGGACCAATTCTCTTTCTAATTTACATCAACGACATAGATGAGGGTCTCACCTGTACAATCTCAAAATTTGCTGACGATACAAAAATTGCAAATAGCGTACTTTCAAAAGAACAAGTTGACGATATGCAACACAATCTAGATAAATTGTCATGTTGGGCCCAAATTTGGCAAATGAGTTTCAATGCGGATAAATGTAAAGTACTACATATCGGATACCTAAATGAGAAAGCAAACTATTCGATGAATGGCACTCAGCTTAAGAATATAAACAGAGAAACCGATCTGGGAGTAACAATATCGAGTACCGGTAACCTAAAACCGAGTCAACAATGTTCAGAAGTTGTTAAGAAGGCAAACAAAATAATTGGCTTTATAGGCAGGTCATTTGAGCATAAATCCAAAGAAGTTATCCTAACCCTTTACAATTCCTTAGTCCGCCCTATTCTGGAATACTGCGTTCAATCCTGGTGCCCTTATTACCAAAAAGATATAAACAAGCTAGAGCGAGTTCAACGTAGAGTTACCAAAATGATACCTAGCCTAAAGAACAAACCATAGGAAGAGCGTCTTAGAGAATTAAATCTATTTCCTTTAACCCAGCGCAGATTAAGAGGTGACTTAATTCAAGTGTTCAAAATCATCAAAGGCATCGAAAATATGAACTGTAGTAAGTACTTCACTATCGACCAATCTAATTACACGCGGGGAAACGGTTGCTAAATTATTGGTAAATCTTTTAACTCACACGAATCTAAGAATTTCTTCAATCGAGTTGTCAACTTGTGGAATGGGCTTCCCCGAGACGTTATAGACTGCAGCACCGTTGATTCATTTAAACTCCGCTTAGACAAATATCTCGCATCAAACCCGCGACTGACTGCGTTTGTAAATGAATAACTTTATTTTATCCCCCCATCTGTCCCCTACTAACTTCCTAATCCTGCCACGGACATTAGTTCTAGGGCAGTAGTTCCCTTTCCAATGTTCCCTTACCCACTCTAAACTACTGTTTGGACACTTGATCCTCAGTGTTTTGGAGGACAAGCAGCCTAGAAGGGTCACTAGAACTGTTGTTGCTTGATTTCCTTTGTACTCCTTTGTACACACACACACAGTCTTGTGCGGAGTGTGGAAGAGGGCGGAAGTGTTTTTGGGAGCTCTCGATGTGTGAATTGAGGATTCGAGAATTGATTCGGTGCTTCGCATAGAAGAATGTCTACATTACTCACCTAAATTAAGTATTACATATTGTATTTTGAGGCAGTATTGTCCCGGATTATTGAAAATAAATATAGTAAATATGGTAATAGTAAGAATAGTTAAAACAAAGAAATTAAGCATTGTTCTTCATTGGCGTTGGATATTCCCGCGTAAAGGTGGTAGCTGAGGGTAAACAAAGGCCGGCAATATGGCCGCGACAGAAGGAAGGAAATTGAGAAGTAGGAAGGATATAGATGGGGAAGAGAGTGAAGAATGTGAAGGATCCCAAGGAGGAGAGGTAGGTGGAATGTTAGGAAAGGTTATTATGAGACTGAAGGCTTTGGAGGAGAAAATGGAGAATGTGGTGATTGGGGATAGAAAGGGAGAAGAAGAGAGGCGGTAATAGAAAGACTGGAAAGAGAAAATAAAAGTAGAAGTAGAAATGAATGAAATTAAAAATGCTTGGGGTAATAAAGTAGAGGAAACAGAGGTTAGTCTTAAAACTATTATGGATGAACAAAAGGAGTGACAGGGTAATAATCTAGGAAAGAAAATAGTGAAGGCCATAAGGCAAAATGAGAGACAGGTAATTGATATAGTGGAAAAGAAGAGATGTGTGATAATGTTTGAGTATAACTAAATAAGTTGGTCAATGTTTGGAGAAGTGGAGGAGGAAATAATGGACAGAAATTACAGGAAAGTTGCAGAAATGAAGAAGGTTGATGACATGTTAGAGGTGTTGGACAGAGTAGGAAAGGAAGGTTGGAAGAAGGAGGTGGAAGATAGTTGGAGGTTGGGAAAGTATAAGAAGGGGGAGAGGAGGCCTATTAAAATTAGATTTAAGTCTACGAAAGCAGCAGAAGAGGTATTGAGGAACAGCTGGAAACTGAGTCAGGAAGGGAAATACACCAAGGTTAAATTGAGGAAAGACTTGAATGCAGAAGAGCGCGATAATATGAGAGAAATAACAAAGGAAGTGAGAGAAAAGAACGATAATAGGTCAGAGGTAGATCAAATAAATTTTTTCTACCGAATTATCGACGGGAAAGTGAAAAAATGGTACATGAAGAGGAGGGGAACGAAGGAGGAGGAGGAGGAGGAGGACGAGAAGGAGAAGGAGGAGGGGGGGGGACGAGAGAGAGGAGGGGGGGACGAGAGGGAGGAAAGGGAAAGGGGAGGGGAAGGGCGCGGGGGAGAGAGAGAGGGAGGCGGGGAGGAGAGATAATTAGGAGGGGGAGTTGGCGAAGAGGAGGGATTAAAAACGAGGAAAAGAAAACATAGTAATAAATTAATAATAATAATAATAATAATAATAGTACAAAATATAAAAGTAGCAACTGTAAACTGGTGTATAGCAATGTGGATGGTTTAATTAATATCCAAAAAATTGGAGATTGGTGACCTCATAAAGCAAGAAAAGCCCATGATAACGTGTTTATGTGAAACAAAGTTAAATAAAGATATGAGTCTGGAAGTGATGGGATGGGATAACTATAATTTGTGGAGAAGGGATAGGAAGGACAAGATGGGTGGAGGAGTATTAATCATTACACACAATAAATTAAAAGTTAAATGATAGATTTACAAAACAATATAGGCCTAGCAGAAATTATAGCAGTGGAGGTAATTAATGAAAATAATGAAAACAAATATATTGCGGTAGCATATATGCCACCATATACGAGGGACTGGAAAGAGGAAGAATACCAAGGATTAAAAAAGGAGATGATCAAAACTATGGAACACTTATTTCGCAGAAACAACGAGTTAATATTGGTAGGGGATTTTAATTGTAGAGAGGTTAATTGGGAGGAGGCAGACGCAGGTAGTAATATGAGTTCTTGGGGGAATGTACTACTAGACTTGGTTACAGAAAACCTGCTAATTCAGAATATTAAGGAAAACACAAGAAGAAGGGGTAAAGATGAATCGTCTAGATTAGACTTGGTGTTTATAAGAGATCCAGACATGATTACAAATACTAAATACCTACCTCCGCTAGGAAATAGTGATCATGTGGTAATTGAAATGGAAATCCTGATAGGTTATCCAACAATGCTAGAGAGAGAAGAACATAAAGAAAGGAGATTGAACTATGGGAAAGCAGATTTTAAGCTATTAAAAAGTTGCTTCAGGGATGCAGACTGGAGTGAAATTGAACAGAAAAACACTGTTAATTATAAATACTGTGTGTTTAAAAACATTTATGATGATATTGTAAACAGGTATGTGCCAAGACAAGGAAATAAGACTGAAAAGATAAAAGACTGGTTTAATGATAAATGTAGAATAGCTAGGGATAAGAGAAATAAGGCATGGAACATAGCCAGAAGAAGGAGAAATGAACAGACCTGGAATACATATAGGAAGCTAAGGAACGAGTATGTCAGAATTAGGAAACCGGAAGCAAGAAATTATGAAAACAAACATTGTGGAAAAATGTGTAAGTGATCCCAAATTGTTCTACAGGTATGTAAATAGCAAAATGAAGGTTAAGGACAAAATAATGAAGCTGAGGGAAGGAGACAATATTTATGAGGGTGATGAGAAGATATGTGAGGTTATGAATAATACATTACATTCAGTTTATGCTATGGATGATTTTTTTTTAGAACCAGAGATTATATACCAAGATGATGAAAAATTGGGGGATATTATCTTTCAACCAGAGGAACTACTAGAACTTATGAAGGGACTAGATGTGAGAAAATCTATGGGCCCAGACAATATAGCAGGGTGGATTCTAAAAGAATGTGCTGAGGAATTGGTAAAACCTATAGGCCTATATGAAATAATTAAGTACTCTATTGAAGTTGGAAAATTACCACTAGACTGGAAAAGGGCTAATGTAGTACCAATCTACAAAGGTGGGAGTAGGGAGCAGCCGCTAAACTATAGACCAGTGTCACTGACAAGTGTTGTTTGTAAAATGTGTGAGAAGATTATTAAGAAAAGATGGATAAAGTACTTGGAAGAAAATAATTTACTTACTGTAAGACAATTTGGATTCAGAGAGGGAAAATCATGCGTTACTAATCTGCTGAGCTTTTATGATAGGATGATAGATATACTACAAGAGAGAGAAGGATGGGCGGACTGTGTGTATCTTGATATAAAGAAGGCCTTTGACAGAGTTCCTCATAGTAGACTTAGATGGAAGTTGAAGAAGTTTGGAGGGGTTCAGGGTAATTTGTTGAAGTGGATGGAGGACTATCTCTCGGGAAGACAGATGAGAACCATGATAAGAGACAGCTTATCAACATGGAGGGATGTTACAAGCGGAGTTCTACAGGGATCAGTGTTGGCCCCAATTATGTTTCTGGTCTATATAAATGACATGCCAGAGGAAATAAATGCATACATGAATATGTTTGCTGACGATGCAAAAATTATGAAACATATAGTGGACGAAAACAGTTGTAGAGAGCTACAGAGTGATCTGGATAAGATAGACCGATGGAGCAAGATATGGAAATTAGATTTTAACAAAGATAAATGTCATGTGATGGAAGGGGGTGTGAGTAAAAGAAGACCTCATTGGGAATATAAACTAGGAGAATGCACGATTAACCCCTCAGAGAAAGAAAAGGACTTGGGCATTATAATACAGGGAGATCTTTCACCCGAGAGCCATATTAACAAAATTGTGGGAGAAGCTTATGGCCTGTTGAATAAAGTAAAAATAGCATTCAACTATTTGAATGAAGAGATGCTAGTAAATATAATAAAATCAATGGTGAGATCTAAATTGGAATATGCGGCAGTGGTGTGGTCACCCCATCTTAAAAAACACATAATTAAGTTGGAGAAAGTACAGAGAGCTGCAACGAAGATGATTCCAGAACTAAGAGAACTGACATATGAAGAGAGATTGAATTTGCCAACTCTAAGTGAGAGAAGAGAAAGAGGGAATATGATTATGATGTATAAATGTGTTAGGGGATTGAAAAGGATAGACAAGGAGGACTTTATCGAGGGAGATAAAGGGAGGACTAGAGGACATAGTTACAAGTTAAAGAAAGGCAGATGTAAAGGAGATGTGAGGAAATTTAGCTTTCCATATAGAAGTATTAATATGTGGAATCAGTTGGATGATGAAGTGGTGGGTGCGGGGAATATCCATTTTTTTAAAGCCAAATTAGATAACAGAATCTTTGGAGGCGGGACAATACGAGCCTAAAAACTCAAATCCTGTATACTACAATTAGGTGAGTAGGTGAGTACACACACACACACTCACACACACATATATATATGGAAACAAAAGGCAAAACTGCCTGTAACAAGTATCGCCCCCAAAGTTGAAAGAGTAATGTAGAGTCAAACTTAAGGTAACAGTATTTTAGACTCAAAATGTCTTGGTCATAGGATTAGGGAAAGACAGATTAAGGGAGAGAGTTCCAGAGCTTTTTTGTTGAGTAGAAAAAACAAACTGGGAAAATCGGGTTGAAGACTTGAACATAATAGGGTTGGAAGTGTGCTGAAAGGCTGGGAAAATCGGTTCACCCTTGGGTTGAAGAGTTGGACAGAATAGGGGTGGAAGTGTGTTGAAAGTGGATCTTCCCACTCTCCGAAAGAGGGGAGGTAGGCTATACATTGAGAAATCTCTGAAGAATACTGATTATTGTAATAGTGGTAGAAGAGTGAGAGTTGTGCAACATTGCGACAAGTAGAGAGAGATTGTATGAGCTGTATTGTATTGAGTTGATGAGACAAAATGCTTTTGGCTCTTCCCTTTCGAGAAGTGCGGTATGAGTGGAACCTCTCCACACATACTTTTTGGTATCGTTTGTATGTGTTTAGGTGCAATCACCACGGCCAATCTGGGGATCCGCCGTTGTTGAGCTCGTCCTGGAATCTTTACGACTCTGAATCTTACGATTCTATACAGGCACTAGCTCAGAGAAGAGTGTTGAGAGGGGAGAAGGGGTGTTAGAGAGAGAGAGGAAGGTGTTGGAGTGGCTTTGTTATGTGTGTTTAGTCTGTATACGTCGTCAGGATGTCCCCTGACTGGGTGCAAGCATGTGAAATGCGAACAATACTTGATACATGAGCTTACTGTGCCCTGGATAGAGCAAGAAGCTGTACGGGGCTGAAGAATCCACGGAGATGGTTGAGCACACCTAACTTTGGGAGGCTGTTTTAACAAAGAGTGGTACCGGGTAATAAGATCTTTCCAAGAAAGGTCAAGAGAAAAAGAAACACCAAGAATATGAAGGTTGCTTTGTGTATTGTTGAAGAGTAAGAGCTACCGGTAGTTGTGTGGAAGACTGTCATGGGTAGATAAATGGAAAAATTTGATTTTGCTAGCATTGATAGTAATAAGATTTTTTCTGACCCAATCAGAAATGGTTGATAGATCAGAAGATAAGCGTGCACCACCGTCACGTCTTCATCTGACAAAGCTGAACTCTTCGCTCAAACGTTCGCTAAAAACTCCACCTTGGATGATTCTGGTGCTATTCCTCCCTCTCCACCACCCTCTCTTTCTCTCTTACTTATGCCTAATATCCTAATCTCTTCTAAGGATGTGCTTTCTGCCCTCTCTGGAAATTTGGTATTTTGTATATTATATTGAACTATAGTAGGCCTAGCCTATCTTGTTTTGCCTCGATGTAGATTCCAAAGAGTGTATAGTTATTATGGTTTGTGAGTGTACGAATATAATAATAGATATTGGGTTAGCTGTAAAAGAGATCTGCCGGGTGTTGGGCAGGTGGGTTATTTCAGATATTTATTAGTTTTATTATGATTTTATTTGCATACCAATAAGTTCAATGATGCAATTTTGATGGTCAGTAGGGATTATAGACAATAAATAGATCAGGCGATCGATTTTGAACCCTTTGTGTACGGTGATGCTATTGTCATCTTAATTTGGCTATCATGAGATTATTATACTCAGTTTAGGACGTGCTGGAGGATGTCACAGGGTTAACTGGGACAATTTTTTTTTTTTTTTATATTATACCGGTATAGGGGCCTACTGTATACTATTATACTGTTATCAAAAATGAAATTATAATGGCGCCCCCTTACATAATTGGATAAATCAACTCTAGCCTAGCAGGTTCCTATGTGTATGTATGTATGTATATACTAATGCACAATACCCCATAGCTGGGGCTGGCCGATTCGAGACAGATCCCGAACCGAAACAATATTAAAAGTTCCAATTCTCAGGGTTCGCTTTTGCGGTTCCTCGCTCGCCTCTCTGTTTCGTCTAGTAGGTGGATCTTACAAGAGCAGGCGGATTCCTAGCCTCCCGCCCCCGAAGTTGGAACAGTAGTAGGCCTACAGGAAAAGAGACAGACAGAAACGGCTAAGGTTGGGTAGAGTAGCCTACCGTATGACAAATCTCACTCTGGACAGGACCAGCCCTCACCCTAAGTAAGTATGATGATATGTCTGACACCTAAAATAATATATCTTCAGACTATACTGAACAACAAATAATGGTACGGTATGCAAAAGGTACCGGTGTATACAATATTTTGGTATATTGATAGCGATTTACCTCTCCATCCTTATAGCAGATGGGTAAATTATTACCAATAGGGCTATGCCTTCATAATGTTAAATTTTATGGACACTTTAATTACCCATTTCGTACCCTTGTTAGATCCATATATATTTTACAATGCAATACCAGTACCAAATACCAAGTACCAATACCATTGCAAAATAACCCGGAAATGCTGCCGGAACATAAAAACATCTAGAGTTGCCGGATAACGTTCTCGTGTGAGTCCACTTTTAACGATTCCTTTCCAAGTTTATCAAAAGTATATGATAAGTAGTAATGGCCCGTGTAGTGTATTGAAGTGTTCCATAATGGCCTATAATTGAAGTGTTCTATAATGGACTCACTATACCAACGTACTGATCTCTGTACATGGTGTGAGGATCTCTTGGACAGGCTATAATAACCCTTCCAGTATGGTGACATATTTCTTCAATGTATTCATTAGGCGATTTTATACAGTTTGGGAAGGACTTGGGGTTAAAGACTGCAATTATCTTCGTATAGGACCTTCCTGAGCTGAATATAATCTACTGCTAGTCCCCCAAAAGTGAAAAATAACGTCATCGTATAGAAGGGTTAGAACCAAGCGGAAGAAATAAAACATGGGAACGAGGTAGAGGGGTGGGGGTGGGGGGGGAAGAATGGAGGAGAGGGGATGAGGGGGGAGGCTCGTAATGTTTTAAGAGTTAGCTCATATGGTCGTAAGGTAAGGGGAGGGGGGGGGGGGGGGGCAGGGGAGGGGGGTGAAGGTTGAGTAACACCCGGAGTACGTTAGGTGGAGGGGCATCATGCAAGGGGTGTGGAATCATATTTATTGTTGTTTGGCTAACTTTAGACGATTTTACTCAGACTAAAAAAGACCCCTAGGAAGCAAGAAGGTGGTAACTATCTCCAATCACCCTCTGACTTCCTCTGGTCCCTCTTAAGGTGAATACAATAGTTTACTACCGGAGTACGTTAGTGGGAGGGTCATGTAGTGTCGAGGATGTATGTAGGAGAAGGGGGAAGGTTAAACTCATGAAACTAAACAAACCACGAAGGTAAACAAGGACACCATTACGAAACTTAACCCTTTCAGAGCTGTGACACATTTATATTATTTTGAGTAGCATTAGATTACTTTATTCAGATTACCGGTATACAGAAATTGTGAGAGTTTAATAGGATGACTTATTCCGTTTACGTCTAGGGGTCTTTCAAACGCTGAGCAATATCGCCTAATGTTACCCAGAATGCAATTAGAATAATGTCATAATATTAGAAAAAGTTAAGACCACACTACCCGGTACCGTTTTTGGGGGGAGGGAGGGGATATTCGGTTGACAAATTTATCATGACAACTTTTCCCAATATTGTATGTTTTTAGTAAAGATTTAATTAGGAAACTGTCAGTCAGACTTTTCGAATATAATAGTTGATGTATAAAGTTGGTGATAACAAGATACATGGAAGAAACTTAACCCATGTCCTCTTTCTCCCACCTACTGTTTTAGTTTTACGTTTAACCTATTCTTTCTTCTCTGCTGAACCTCTTCTTTAATCTGTAATCTTCCATTAAGCAAAATAAACGACATAAACAAGGTAAATTATAATAAAGAAAATAAGACACAACTAAACGAATACTTTTCGTTTTAACTATCCGTACTCTCTCTTGCCGTTATTTATATGCTACTCAAACTCCCTAATATGAAATATAAGGATGAAACAACTGACGAAAAAGAAGATACAGCAAATGTATTATAGCCATAATCCTTGTCTCCCTTGTATATGATTTGTGATTACCCTATTATTTCTTTCTAGTCTGCCCCCTATTTTTGTTACGGTACCCGGTACTCTATTCTCCCTAATAACAAAAACAAAACACAAAATACTACAAAAGACAAAGACAATCAAGATAGCACCAAGAAACTTAATGATGACCTTCTCTTCTTCCTAATTCTTTTCGTAGTACGTACTCATGTTCCCCTGTCTAACCCGTTTGTGTTACTCTAACAACATTTCTTGGGGTGAGGGTGTTGGTGGTGTACGATTGTCTAGAGGAGGGAGATTGTTGTGTTGAAGCAATGTGATGGTGTGGTTGAGAAGGATTGTTTGAGGAGGAAGCTTGTGTGTGTTGGATCGAAGATAGTGGGGTTGAGAAAGGTTGTTTAAAGGATTATTAATGTTGTGTTTAAGGATTGGGTGGTGGAGAAGGATTGTAAATAGTAGGAAGATAAGAGTATGAATAGTATTGTATGTTAGTGGAATATATGTGGTTATAAAGGATTGTACAGTATGTTGAAGGAAGGAGGCTAGACTCCAAAGACCTCTTGGTATTTTTTTTTTTTTTTTTTTTTAATTCTGGAGGTCAGACCCGATTGTTGATCGCGGCTGTACTGTACCCTATCTTAGCCTCTTCAGTAGTCGTTTTATAACTGCCTATCGTGAGCCGTTAAACTTTACCTTATCGTGTAGCCAAGTAGCTGACCTATTAACGTACTTCGGCGTAATCTTTAGGACTCGTCCTTGTAGCGCGCGCGCTTCGGCGTAATCTTTAAGAGCAGGCTGAAATTGACCCGTTTCCCGGCTATAAAAATGGAGGAGAGTGAAGGAGTAGGAGGAAATCAATATAGGGAAAGGAGAGGGAGGGGGTGGTAGAGACTTTTACCGTACGTACATACTTTATATGATAGGGATATGGTAAAATGATTCTGTTGATAGTGTAAAGAGAGAAGGGGTGGGGAGGCAGTGAGGAAGAGGAGGGGAGGTAAGGGGTGACACAGGGGAATGATGATGATGATGGTGTATGGGTGTTGGTATGGGAAAAGTGAGAAGTAGAGATATGGGGTGATATTATGAGTGATGGAGGGAGTGTTGATGGGTGTAGAGAGGGTAGGGGAGGTGAGGTAGGGATAACAGAGGGGAATAGTGATGATGATAGGGAGGATAGGAGTAGAGGGGATGGGTGGAGTAGAAGTATGGGGGACGGGGTGGTTGGGATGGGAGTGATAATATGGGTGATGGAGGGGAGGTTGAAGATCGTTGGGTCCACTGACGTAAGGTGGTAAAATGTGTACCCAAGACTCGTCCTTGTAGGCCCCCCCCCCCCCCACACACACACACACACACACACACACACATCTCTCCTCCATCCCCCCTCATGCTTCCCTCCCTCTTCCCTCCCTCCCGCTCCCCCCCCCCCCCTCTCTCTCCCTCCCGCTCCCTCTCTCCTCCCCTGCCTTCCTGACCCACATTTTCGTACCCTTCTCATATATTATTCCCTCACTTGTCATGTAGCCAGGCTCATCTTGGTTCCTGATGTTAGCTATTGCCGGAAGCAAACCATTTATTTCTTAATAATCTCGTTAGTCTCTATTGCCTTTATGTCATCCGTAATATTATTGTGTCTGCAGGTTGTATTGTGGAATGTACTGCGCCGGTGTTTACCTATTATTGGATCTATTTCATTGTTTTGGACAGTCTCTTGGATGAAATTTTGTTGATCACTAGCCGCGATACTGTATGTGTACAATATATATATATATATATATATATATATATATATATATATATATATATATATATTATATATATATATATATATATATATATATATATATATATATATATTAACAGGATACTAATTGTTCTAATTTCTTGTATTCAGGTGAGTGTTGGCAGAAGAGAGGCGAACCTGTATTGTGAGTACTTGCTCTCTCTCTCTCTCTCTCTCTCTCTCTCTCTCTCTCTCTCTCTCAAACACAAACAAGGCGATAATGTTTTGTTATATCCCAAATACTTCAGAACTTGGCTTTACAGGTACGATACAATTATTCAAATGGGTATAACCTTATTAGTGGTCAAGACTGTACAGTTGTCGAACGATAATTGTGGTACATTGGTGTGAAGTGCTGGCTATATATATATAAATATATATTATATCGTACTGGTACCGGAAATGGGGTTATTGTCAACTGTCAAACTGATTGATTGACCTTAACCACATTTTGCAACATTGTTCGAAAAGTTTTAAGTGGTAAATAAATAAACTTTCGATCTTTATGAAACTTGTGAGAATTTTAAAAGGTCATTGACACTAGATTTCATCCTTTATGTTCTATGATAAACCGATTAAGTAAAATTTGATAAGTAAATACCGGTATGGTACGTAAAGGATAGATACCTTTATTCAATAGTTATCTTAATACAAACAGGTGAATAATTTAGTAGTGGTAGCTAACAGATAAAACTCCTCTGATAACTCCTCTGATAACGTCTTAAGTCAGTATCCATATAAATTGGTCTAATGACCAAAACATTTAACAAATCTAATTGTCTTAATAAAAAAATCGGTATCTTACTCATATAAATTATTTTGTATAGATTAGGCTAGATCCCAAATTACCTTTTTTTCTGGGAATAAAATTTAAGATTGTATCAATCATTACTAATTAAAAGAAATATATAAATATTGATGTTTTATACTGCATGTCACTCAACGCAAAGGTGGGATTGAACTTTGGACTCTTGACTGTACATTGTAACAGGTGCCATAATGTACACGTGTCCCACACATCAGTGACTGGTGTGTGTGTGTGTGTGTGTGTGTGTGTATGTGTGTGTGTGTGTGTGTGTGTGTGTGTGTGTGTGTGTGTGTGTGTGAAAGAGTTTGCCATCCCTAATCTTTGGCTATATCTACATAATAGGCATGTACCCTGTTCATTTAATTCAAACTTTCATAGCGTTAAAGTTTGCTGTGCACTATTTCATTTATTATACAATGGAAGGGGCTTACTCTCCCCTTCCTCGCTCATAGTATCACGACGAAGGGAAAACAATGATCTACCTAATGTACGAAAGAACCACAAGCCAATGTAAGCCCCGAAATATACTTTCACCTTCCTTGCTTTGTAAATGGTCATACTCTCTCTCTCTCTCTCTCTCTCTCTCTCTCTCTCTCTCTCTCTCTCTCTCTCTCTCTCTCTCTCTCTCTCTCTCTCTCTCTCTCTCTCTCTCTCTCTCTCTCTCTCTCTCTCTCTGTATTGGCGTTGTCAATAAAGTGCTCCTCTTCAGATGGTGTCTTTTATCCATTTTGTCTAATTTTTAAGTACCGCTCAACAAAGTTATGGTATTTGAGAGGAAGGAGATAACCAACTGTGATATATGGCTGAATGGTCAGGAGATGGAGAATGTGAGATCCTTTAAGTATCTAGGCAGTGTGTTGAGTAAAGATGAAAGTCTGGAGAGTGAGATACAGGGCAGAGTGCAACAGGGCAGGATGGTTATAGGTGCATTGAGGAAGGTGATCAAGAATAGAGAGGTTAGTAGGACCCTATGGAAGCAAATAGGTCTTTGCATGACAGTGTTGTAGTCCCCACTTTGACATATGGAAGTGAAGTGTGGAGGTTGCGAGAGGGACACAAGTCAAGAGTGAGCAGTCGAAATGAGTTATCTAAGAGAAGCATGTGGAGGCACGTGGATGGACAGACTGACGAACCAGTAGGAAGTATGTGAGGAATGTGGTGTTGGGGGGGATTTGTGGAGAATGTTGGGAGAAATGTATTAAGGTGGTATGGGCTACATAATGGGCACATGGAGCAAATGGAGAGCGTGTGAATGGCAAAGAGGGTGTATGGGAGTGATGTAGAATGGGTTAGAGGGAGGGGTAGACCGAGAATGAGGTGGAGAGATGTATGGGGGAGAGGGAGATGGACTAGGAGGAGGGACGAGTGTTGCCAGGGGATTGGGCCACCTGGAAGAGTTTTGTTCGTGGCCATCCCGTCAGGGATTAGGACGTCTGGCAATAGAAATTAGGTACAGTACCGGTAACCCTTTACTGTATATTGATATAAATCCATATCATATTCTATGGTTATAGCATATTAAAATGATGTTTGAGTTATTCACAATGTGCCTTATAGAGAGTTCCTGTCATCGGGCTCAGTCATATCTTATGTTTTGTAAAACCCTCGTCAGAAGTTCGTCTTAATTATATAAATTTCTGGTCAAATAAACTATTTCAGTCTCCCCATCTTCTATCCTCTTTGCCTTATCCTCTCCTTCCCTCCCCATCCCTTCCCCTTACCTCCATGTCGGAGTACCATGAGTGGACAGTTCCCACCTGGAGTTAGAGACCACCCGTGCAGCTGACCCTCTGTGAACTGTAACCTTCCACCCCGCTTCCCCTTTACTGTTGTTTGCATGCCTTGGTCTGTCTGTCTGCTACCTCACCCCCCCCCCCCTCTCACCTCTCCGCTCTATTGTCAGCCTATCTTGGTCTGTTTGTCTGTCACCTCTCCTCCCCCACCTTAAATTACGCTTGTGGTTGTTTGTCTGTCTACCACCCTCCCTTCTCTACCTTATTCTGTTCTGTTTGTCTGTCACCTCCCCTCCAATATCTTACTGTGTTCTGTCTATTGTTTTTTGTCTGTCTACCTGCCTAACCCCCTCCCCTCCCTGCTCTGCTATCTGTCCGTCTACCGTAGTCTGCCTGTCTGGCTGCCTCCTCACTGGCTGTCTGCTGTCGTTTCGGTTTTACTGGCTGGGTTTGTCTGCTGTTTATTAATGATTACGTACCTGGGACGTGGGTAGGGTGATCAGCTGTGTGTGTGTGTGTGTTTCCTGTAACATTGTGTAGCATTAACCCTTTCGTTGCGGGTGACGTTCTGGAACGTCCTGGCAAGTTACAGCAATTTCCAGGCTTTAAAAACCTGTAAAAAACGTAAAAATTGAGTGTCAGTGGGCGGGAGCGTGAGGGGCCCACCTCCGTTCCTCAGAGCAGCGAGCGGCCCACTGAGGTTGACTGTGTCTCGTGCGGGTCTCTCTCTCTCTCTCTCACAACAGTGTAGCCAAGCGAGCGAGTGCTACCAAATAGCGGGTTTCCCGCATTTCACTGGCACCGCTGCGGGTGAACCAGGCCACTTACACGGCCCGTTCTGGTCTCATTTTGAAGCTATTTTCGCCTAGTTTTTGGCAGAATACAGTTCATTTAATGCAGATGCTTGATTTATCATTCAGGAGTGCCTGAATATGCCCTAAATAGCCCAAACATAGCCGCAGCCAATGGGTTGAAATTAAGTAGGCAATGATCTATATAATCCAATTGCATATGGTGTCCCACTAGAGTCTTAATCTACCAGGTCAGTCACCCCAAGACCCAGTCCTCTCTCTCTCTTTCTCTCTAGGGCCTTGAGACTCCCCTCACGCCACCCTGTCTGTGTGTTTGGCTCTTGCTTGACTTGCTTGTTTGTTTGGTTCTTGCTTTCGTTTTTATGTGTTTATCTTTTATTTTGATGTACGGTACTTAAGTTTTTCCTACTTGTGTTGCTTGCTATTTGCTAATCTGTTGGTTATATTGCTAGCTTGTATGTTGCTGTTGTTGTTTATTTTGTTGCTTGGTATGATTACTTGTGTTGCCTGTTTGTTGCTTGTTTGTTATTTATGCTGCTTGCTTGTATGGCGGATCAAAAGTTGTAAACATCCCCCCGTGTAAATACAACTTTATATGTACAGTCAACCAAACAAGTATCTTCACCCCTTGGACTGACTGTGTGTGTAATAATGACTGTGATCCAACTGTATATGTACAGTCAACCAAACAAGTACCTTCACCCCTTGGACTGAGTGTGTGTGTAACAATGATCGGTCCATTTAACTAACTACCGTACCGGTACTCTTGTATTTAAAGTTTGAGATCAATTGAGTTCACACACCCTTAACCCTATCTGTACTAGACCTTTTGTTTACTATTTCTGGCTAACATAAGACGATTTGACTCGACTTTGGAAGGCCCTCCAGGATTCGAAGGTTTAATGTCCATCTTAATTAACCTGCTGACTCCCACAACATCTTCATGAACTAAATTAAATCAGCTAATACCATCCCGAATATAGGGAAGAAATGCGTCATTATATAGTGAAAGTATTAATTACCGTACAGTAAGCTGATGATACATTGCCTTGGTGCTGTTGACGGCTTATCTATCGACAGAGAAGGTGAAAACTAAGGTGTCGTTGAGTGATCCCCCCCCCCTCGCTCTCTCTCTTTCTCTCTCGCTCTTTCTCTTTCTTTCTTTCTCTCTCTTTCT